>VXBQ01003638.1:295002-305187 GCA_013400175.1 Phainopepla nitens | reverse complement strand
GAGGGAGAAGGAGGGAGGGAGAAGTGGAAATAATATATCAAATCTCCTTGACTAGCAACTGTTAATCCAGCAGCTCATCTCCCAGAATTGTCACTTGCTAGCAGTTAGTAACCTTGTAAGAGTACAATGTTATGCTGGCACCCTCTCTCTGGGGCAGCTACATTAAACTGAACTTACCATCCACTCGATCAGCAGAGATTTCTAAAATAAACACTCTCAGTGCTGAAATAGTATTTACTTATGGCAGAGATGTACTGCTTCTTCATCCAAATAGGCACAGGCACTTCGATCTCCATCTCAGTCTCCTGATGACTTCTACTCTGAATCATTAAGTATGATAAGTAGCAAGCCTTGGCAAGCATCCAGATGTCTATTTCTAAAGCATTAGTACTCAGAAAACGTAACACAAACCTAATCACTGTGCTTCCATGCTTACAAACAAAGCCAAACATCCATTTTCAACGCAACAGGGTCTCCTTCCCTCAGTGCAGCTCTAAAGAGCAAGAGAGAAAAATACATTTCAGTCAAATAATTGCTCTCCACTTCCTACCACCCCTCCAGTCTCCAAACAGACTCTAACTCAGATTCTAAAACAAAAGAAAACAAATGCCTCATTATATAAACAGAAGTTATGTTTGAAAATCTACTTGCTTGCTCACCAATAATGATGAGGAAACATTTCTTAGTGGAAAAAAAAAATCATGTCATCACTTTCCACAGCTTTCACTTGAAAAAAAGAAAAACTAAAAAAAAAATTTCATAAGCTAAAAGCTTGAGGAGCCACTGCTATACCAGTCAGACTAGGTCTTGCAGGCAAGCACCTCTGCTGCCCAGCGAAAGGTAGACGCAGCCTATCCCAGCTTGGTGCTCCCTTCTAAGTTCATGTCAACAGGTTACAGACAATTGACATCTCCAAAAAGGGCTGATCCTACCCATATGGTGTCTATAATAAACTGTAATGGCCTGGAAACGGCTTTCTCCTGTCACTGATGAGACAGGAAAAGCAGACAAATATCTGAGAGGACCATGAATCTTACAGCAAGATTCAAAGAGGAACTTAATTCTCACCAATTTCAAAAGGATTCTTATCTTCCCTGTTCCCATGGTGTGAAAAACCAGTACCTAGCTCCTTACAAAGCCTAGCTCCAGAACTTACTGGTACCAAAAAAAAAAAAAAAATTTAAAAAAAAACAGCAAAGAAGGTGATAGGAGGGCCTCCCCCTACCTCCCAGTTCTTCAGGAGAGACAATCCAAATAGAAACATTCTCAAAAGTTATCTGCCCCATATAACAACACAGTAGCTGATTTTTCTACGTGTGTTTCATATACACTCTTGTGAGCACACTGAGTGGCCACTGACCCCCTTGGCTGCACCTGTAACAGAAGAAACACACGGCTTTCTTTCACTACTACAATTTAAAACAGAGCTCATAGGAGGTCAGCAGCAGGTGCAAAGTCACAGCTTCAAAAAAACCCCTACAACAGACTTGTCTGTCCTGTCCAAGATGCAAACCAACTCTTACATCTTACCTGAAAACCTGTCTTTGCAGAGAGGGACAACTATGAAAACAAAACATCCAGCTCTTCTTGAATAGGTTACAGGAGCCAGAAGCTAACAACGTGCAAGTCATTGCACATGACACTAAGAAAACAATTCAGAAAGAAGGGCTTCCTTAAGTGTTCTAAATTTATGTCCAAAAAAATGTGGTGATTATCATACAAAATACACTCAAGCAATTCCAGATTTTTGCTAGACACAAGAGACAGCAGACACACTTTCTATTAACATATGAATTTAAATGATGGGAGAGAAAGGACCAATTACCATCTGGAAATGGGATAAAAAAAGGATACCTGCTCAACCATTTTACAAAATGTTCCCACCAAAAATCATGTAAAATCCAATTCCCTCTATTATACCTTCATTATATGTCCTACAAATTTCTTAAGAGCCCTATGCTTAAATAACAAACTAAGAAGTTCCACTTACTGTTACTGGTGATTTTGACATGCACTACTGATTTCAAAGCAATTTTTCTCAGGAATCAGCGCAGCAGAGCTAGCACAGATGTTAATCTCAAATCTTTTATTAGAGGTAAGGTGGGGAAAAATTAGACAGCCTTTATTTTCCCCACAGAGCATGAAGTCTTGTAGCTTCTGTAGGAGCTACTTTTGCTACAGTCTCTCATTCTAGCACCCTTGAAAGTGTATCAGTCTTTGTAAAACCCCAAGCAAAAGCAACCTTCCTTCTCCCTAATTTTGTGTGAAAACATGAGAATCACTTCAACAATCACTATTTTTCCTAGTAACAGTCAATTCCTTTTGGCTGACTACTCTCCAATAGAGAACCAAGTGCTTGCCTTTCACTTAGGATGAACAAGGCTTCAAGAAACTGCATTTTCACACATCAAGTCTAAGCAACACCAGGGAAACAAAAACTAAATGATTTGGTAACATCTGTGGGCATGAAGTCTTCTAGATGAGGACACATCTAAAAACTGAAGCCCTTTGAGGAGACTGGAAACCAAATATAATAACTCCTGAAGTAAAACTGAACAGATGGTGATAGCAAACAGTGGTAACACCCTTGGGAAAAAAAGCAGCTGGACCACTGACTTTGCCTCAGTCTACACAGGAGCTCCCTTCTAACACTACCTGCCTTATCTGTTCGACACAGGCAAAACCTGTCTAAACAAAAGGGTTTATCAAAAGCATCTTTTTCTTCACAGTATTTCTGTGGCTATGACCACTACAATATCTCAGACTATTCTATTCTGTCACACATTAATCTTCAAAATGTAATTTGGACAAAAAGGGGTTAGAGAGAATTAATACACGATTTGTTCAATGTCACAGAAAGTCTTTCAGGGCAGGGAACTGAAGACTCCCTCATCTCCTCAGGCCCAAGTGAAACATCCCAGCAGACTTGTTCTCTCACAGATGTATATACCTCACTGCCGTATAACCTGAAAGTAAACCAAATAAATAAATCTTTGAAAAAGCTGTAGTAATACTCCCTCTCATCAGAAACTGAATTATCCTTTTAAATCCCTTGTCAAATGACAATATGAAAAAGAAAGATGTACACAGATGCCTATGTGCAATTCCTGATTCCCAGACTGGAGTCTGATTTTGAAAGCAAAAAATACATTCCTGAATAAATGCTATCCAATTTCCCAAATATATTTAGAATATTATCACAACACATTCACACAAGCATTTTTTGCTATGACTTCACTGTACCGAGTGTTTTAGCCAGCCAGCACAGTGTAGTCCAGAGACCACTTAATCTTTTATAAAGGAAAAGACTTGAGTTTTATGACCTTGGTCATAAAATTAGGTGCATTCTCGTTCTCCACAGAGTATTTCCTAACATCACCTTGTGTTAGGCAAAGCTTTGTAAATCTTGCCATCAGACAGGTTGTGAATGATAAGCAGTCTTTTAACAAAAGCTACTTGGAGATGAGGCTCCTCTTTTGTCTTCCAAACAAGCTGACTTATAACTTCAGAGTTTAGTAATCTAAATGGTAGTCCAAACATTTTATCTAAAAGATAATATATATGGCTTTCATAACAGCAAAATCAGGAAGGTCCAAGAGGACAGAAAAGCTAATTAAGAAAGCCACAGCTACAGACTTGTGATTTAGGTTCAGATCATCTCTTTTCAAGGCTTTTAGGAAGCAGCTTCTAAAATGACCTTTCAGTTCCCTACAATGGTAATGAATTTTGAAATGTAATTAATTCCACGTGTATTGCAACTAAATAATCCTCTGAGAAGTCAGACCAAAATCAAAATGCTTTAAATTACAGAAGAGTTTTCTCTTTTGAGAACAATAAGAAAAAAAAAAAATTGTCAATAAGAACATAACCCAGACCTTTTTAAAAGCTCAGGCATCTCAGAAATGGGTATCGCATCACCACAGTCAGTCTCACCTACTGATCTGACTGCCTTTCCTTGAGTGTTTCTCCTACTCACACACCTCAAGGGCCTTCAAAACTGTAAAGGATTCCTGATCCATGCATGTGCAAAATAAAACTGGATGAGACAACCCTTTCTGGCCATGTGAAGGCAGCATGCTGTCTACTGGCAAAAAAAAAAAGGTAGGTGTTTCTATTTTTAAGAAAAGCTTGCCCTGAAGAATTACGTGTTTTACATCATTCTGGATATATAAATGCAGTATTACCAGAATAAAAACCCCAACCAATCCCTCTCAAAAAGCCTAAAAACCCTGTTGTCCCTCCTTCTACAGTTAATAAAAAATTTGCATACAGAACACTGACATTTACTTAAACAGTTTTCTTTGGATAGTCAGGTTTTCTTTTTTATCCCGCTCTTAACAGGTTAAAAGGGAAAAGTCAGATAGGTCAGGAAAAAAAGAAAATAAAACCAAACCAAACCAACAAAAAAATCCAACCCCAACACCCTAGCAAAACAAAGCCAATTCATAATACCTCAATTTAAATAAAAAGTTTCACTTGCTGTTTAGTTTTAAATATTTTGAAGATTTTTATAACAGCCTCCTTAAATAATCAGATTTCTTTCTGCTTCTTTTGGTTATATTCCCTGATGTGCCCAAAATGAAAACAACTGTTGCTCTGACACCTTTAAAGCTACCAAGCTCATCTTGGCCAAAATACCTGAGAACTTCTAGTGTCATGAAGAGGGAGAGAAACATAGCAATTGTTTGAGGAACACAAGTGGACACTTAAGACTTTTGTCTTGCATAGGAAACCACAGGACAGGCAACTTTCACACACAATCAAACCAGTGTACTTGTTGTACAGGCTCCTGGCAAGTTTAACAGGGGAAATCTTTTAATTGACTTGAACAACAAATTGGCACAGCAAATACTAAAGATCCAAAGGTTTTATGTTTTTATGGGCCATTAGAGGGTTGCTACCAGCCCTTGGAAATTCTCATTTCTGTAATCTGAAGCATGTATATATCACAAGTCAAAGCAGGGAAGAATAAAGCAATGCAAAACTACTGCAGTTGCACAGGAGTGGAGTCCCTAGTGCGTTCCCCAAAAGCCTGTCCAAGATTTGCAATTTGTGTCTTACTCATCTAAGGGAAGACTCTTGTCATTTCCTTACGCTGCTGGAGTTGGTTTTCAATTAGTGGGCCAGGATTACCTTGGCAGAATCAACAAGCAAGATCTCATTTGTGCAAATCCCAATACTACAGTTCATTACTGGAAAGCCTGGCAGTTTCTAAACCTTCCTGTTTTTTGGAGCTCAGAGGTTGTCAAGGACTGCTATGCACCCCCATATAGCAAACTTAAGTCTACTGGCAACAGATGCGCTTTTAAGTATCTTCCACAAATTCTTCAGAAATACCACATATGTCTATGCCCTCCCCAATAATTTCATGCTGAAAAACAGGGCTCAGCTCTAGATCCCTCCCAATGGAATGACTACAGCGTGAAACTTGAGCCATGTCACTGCAAACTAATTCCAGAACAGACAGCATAAACCATCATCTTTCCACAGATCTTCCGTACTCTGAGTTAGTGTGAGCTTGAAGTCAGAACAGGATAAATAACAAAATACAGCCTCATATCTACTACTCTACTCCCATTTGCTTGGAATGACTCTGGTATAAAAGAGAAGAGATGGCAATGCCAAGTGGAAATACTGAATACAGCTACTGTCTACCCTAAAAACCAAACCATAAGGTTTTTCCAAGATTCTCTCCAATCAGTATGTCAACCAAACAAAAAGAGGTATATATGGACAAGACACCAGAGAAGCTGGTTTGGGAGAGAAAAAAAAATTACTAATAGTCTGAATATTCTGAAAAGACATTCATCTCCCCCATCTCCAAAGGAAAGTTAATAGAACTAGCAAACATTCACACTTCATTCCTTTGGAAATAAATTTATACCTCCTCCACAGCATATGATGCAGGCCTAATAAAAAAATTAAAGTTTTTCAAACCAAGTGTTTTCACACTGTCTTGATTTTCTTTTATGCACACACCTGCCTGATGCAGGTGTGATTTCTGTCCAGACCACTATTGAAGTTTTCTGTTGTTGCTCAGGAGCTTCCTTTCAAGTTCTGAGGCAAAAAAAATCCAAGCATTCCCCTCAAAATAACATAACTAAATATGAGCAATGCACTGAAACTTACAAATGCAAACAAAAACTCTCAAGTCAGACAAGATGACCCCTCCCACACTATGGAGGGCACAAAATCGAGAAATCAATATTCCCTTTAGGCTACTCCTTGGTTTCTGTACATTTAAATATGAGGCCAACTGCAATTTTCACACACTGCAAATATGGTTTACAAACTAACTGCTCATTTTTGTTTGGATATGTAAATTTTAACACCATAAATTGTGGATTGGAAGGACTACAAGGAAAGAGTTGCTTGTACACTGAATCTGTGGTTTCAGGGGGGAAATTGCTTTTGGGTTTTTTTTTTTTTTTAATTTCATGAAATTTCCAGCTTCTCTATAAAACACACATTTAAATGTTCAGCTTTGGTAGTTAGTAGGACGGGATGCCCAATACCTATTCCTCCAAGCAGTTCTGTTAGCTCCCTGGATGACAATAAGCCTTCTAGTTACAAAAAAAATTGTTCCTAATTCCCAGCCTTCACAGCTGGATACCTCAAGAAGTACAGACCACTCTAAAAAATTAAAAAATAAAATGTTCACCAATGTGGATCAACTCTGACAACCCAAATGAAACTGCAGACCAAGGAAATATAAAGTAACTTCATAAAGTTGCATGCAAACAGACAACTTAGCACCCAAAGTATATCCCACTTGTCTGCAGAGGCAGCAGCACCACTTGCTTAGTGGGTACTAGGACTGCAGCCAGCCTTGAGGACTGTGCTTCCCTCTCAGCCACTAGCCTGGTGTAGGATGTTACCCAAGTCTGTATCTCCTTAACATCCCAGGTCACTCAGGCACAGGAAGGAAATTCCTACAACTAATTCATGTAACAAGTGCAGAAGTTCATTAGCAGAGACTAATAGATCTGTCTACTTTCTCTTGTGAGAATCCTATACTTCAAAAGAACCCCAAAACATTTTCAGTAAGACTGCACTCCATTCCCAGAGGCTCATCATGTTCAGGCACACACAACAAAGGCTTTTCTGCATTTGCTGAGCACCTCACAAAAATGATCATGACCCATTCTTCAAGATGCAGTGGTTTCCAAGCCTTTCATCTGCAGGCCTCAGAAGATTTTCCAGCAGACATGCAACTACTGGCTAGAGTGGTTAGGATAGAAGATCCTAGTTTTATTTCCCCCATCCCTCAAAAGCAGTCAAAAGAGCACAAAGTGAGAAGCTGAGTAACCCTGCGTTTCTTGCAACCTATTTTCACCCAAGGTAAGCAACATTTACCCCTGAGGAAGATGAAAATTTTAAAAATTGACAAAAACTTTTCATCTGAAAACCAGAGACTGTTTAATCCCACTAAAATACCAATCAAATGCAAACAATATCTTCTACCAGCGTGAGCTGTGCCTCTTGAGTCCATAAAAGAGAAGACTGAGAGGGGATCTCATTAATGCATATAAATACCTCAAAGGTGGGTGCCAAGAGGATGGTGCCAGACTCTTTTCCACAGTGCCAAGTGACAGGATGAGGAGCAATGGCCATAAACTAAAACCTCAACGTGAAGAAGAACTTCTTTACATTGTGAGTGGCAGAGCACTGGAACTGGCTGCTCATGGAGTTTGTGGAGTCTCCTTGTCTGGAGACATTCAATACCCACCTGGATACATTCCTGTGTTGACCTGCTCTAGGTGACCCTGCCTTGGAAGGGGAGGTAGACTAGATGATCTCCAGAGATGCCTTACAACCCTAGCAATTCTGTGATTCTGTGCCAGAAAATTTGTCAGTTCCCTCTTCAGTGGAGGAGTTTCTTCCTAATTGTAATATTAAAGAGGAAAAAAAAATCATTAAAACTCCAGCCAATACAATGCTGTTGTATAATATTGTATTGTGAAGTAACATCCAAAGGATTTCTTAGTCTTCTGTTTTCACTTGAATTTTCACTGACTTTCTACAGCAGAATCACAGAATAACATTATCTGGAAGTGACTTCTGTTCTCCTGGTCCTATTGCCCCAACAAAACAGGGACCAATTGACTTGGACTGCTCAGAGGCTTGTCCAGCTGAGTTCTGAATATCTGCTAGGACATTCCAACCTCCCTGGGTAGCCTGTTCCAACATCTGACTCCTCTCACATTAACATTTTTTTTCCTGATATCTCATTGGAATTTCCCGTTTTGCAACTTGTGTTTATTGTCTCTTGTTCCACTGCCTCTTCATACTCTCTCACTAGTTAACTGAAGACGTGGGATAATTTTCCCATAAGGAAAAACAACACACACACACACACACACACAGGGTTGTATTCTCAAAATGTTCATAAAATATGGACACTTAGAAAAGGATCTGCAGCTTATTTTTCTGAAATACATTAACTGTATTTTTTTTTTTGTAACCTGACATTGTCTCTTATGGCTTGTACTTCTGCAGCATGTACCACAAAGCCTTACCTTCAGAGACAAGTAAAGCAGAGTGGCTAATGTGGTAAAAACTCACACCACAAATTATTCTGTAGTAATCCTCCTATACTGAGAAACACTCAGCTTTGGTATTTCATATCATAGTATCACAGAATGGAACTAAATGGTCTTTAAAGGTCCCTTCCAAACTAAACCAATCTCCCCGCTATGGGCAGGGAACACCTTCCACTAGACCATGTTGATCAAAGCCCCATCCAGCCTGCCCTTGAACAACACTAAGGATGGACATCCACAGCTTCTCTGGACAACCTGTTCTGGTACCTCACCACTCTCATAATGAAGAATTTCTTCATAACAGCTAAACGAATTCTGCCCTCTTTCAGTTTAAAGTCATTCCCCCTTGTCCTACCACCATCTGAATTAGTCCTGCCAGTCTGTTACTTACTCGACCTCAAGATAAACTCTCTTTCACACAATTTCTCTGTTGAGCAGGGAAGCAACATCTAGCGATGTGGACACTGTCTGCAAAGAAAAACCACGTTAAAACTTGTGGTCAGCATGAGGATGCGGACTACAGGCCACAGTGTGGGGCTTACGTCCGCTCCATCGAGGCACCTCCTTCGGGGTTACGCAGGCAACCAGGCTGGCAAAGCACCAGTGAGCTCGAGTGTTTGAGTGCTGCTGCACCGACCCTGCTAAGCACATCCTTCTCTCTAGACTCCAACCTCCTGCACCAAGGATGGATGCTTGGTCCACGAAGTGCATCTGGGGTTTTCGGTTTGGTCATTTGTGGTTTGGTTTGGGGTTTTTTTTTAACAACAGCATCTTCTGCTGTGGGCCAACCGTACCCCGCTCCTCCTCTCCGGGGCACAGCACTCGGCCAGGAGGCGCTCACAGTTCAGGGCGGCTGCGCCCGAGCTCCCTCGGTGCGCGACCTGTGGGCAGCGAGCGCTGCCCTCCGCTCCGCCCCGGACCGAACTGGCGGCCAGAGAAGCCGGCACACTGCGCTCTGCCACGGCCACACAAAGAGCCGCTCTCGGGCGCAGAGCGCTCTCGGGGCTGAGAAAGTCTCCAGAGAACTCTCCTTTTGGCAGCACGAACTTGTTGGGGGGCGCGCCCCCTCGCTCGGCTCTTGGGGAGCGGCGGCCGGTCACACTCCGGTATCAGCGCTCACGGCGCCGCGTCCCGCCTGCCCAACCCGCCCAGCAGTCCCGGCCTCTGGCAGCCCCAGCGCGCGGCCGTATCCCCGGTGCGGAGAGAGGCCCCAGCCCAGTCGCCACCGGGGGTGAAGGAGAGCCGCAACAAGTCCCCGCCGCCGCCGGCCGCCTTACCCAGACAGTGCCGCAGGGCCAGCAGAAAGTGCGGGGGGCCCCCGTTGAGCTGGTAGAAGAGGGAGCCCAAACAGAAGAGCAGCAGGGTGGCCATGCAGAAGACGTAGTCGCGCAGCGAAAGGAAGGGCAGCAGCGAAAGGGGCCGCCGCCTCATCAAGCCCCCGCCCTGGCCCGGGCCCCCTCCCGCCGCCGCCGCGGGGGGCCGGGGCGCCGGGCATACCCCTGCGCCGTGCTGCTGCTTCTTCTTCATCCTCCCCTTCGCCGCCGCCGGCTCACGCAGCCCGCCGGGGGAAGTGCATCCTCCATATGCCTGTCCGGCTCCGGCTGCCCGCGGCCGGGAAAGTTCCCGGGCACTCCGGGGATCC
>VXBQ01003638.1:259396-294870 GCA_013400175.1 Phainopepla nitens | reverse complement strand
GGGGCTCCTCTTCTTCTTCTTCTCCCCCCCCGCCGCTCTCGCTCCCTCTCTCCGCTCGGCCTCTCGCCCCGGTGTCAAGTTACAGCCAGCACTCAGCGCCGGCCGCCTGCTACTCTCGGCCGACTTATGCGCGCCGCNCGCCCCGGCCTCCGGTCCCGCCATGCGCCCGCCGCCTCCGCGCCAGCGACCCCTGCGGGCGCCGCCGCCGGCGGGCCCCGCTGGCACAGCGCACCTGCCCCGGCCCGCCGGGCTCGGACATCGCGGGGTGCGGAGCAAAGTCTCACGCGGCGGTAAGGTCCGCTGCCTTTATAGTCGTGTAACATCGTTCATGGGGAACGAAAGGGACCATCTCCTCCTTGCAGCTTTGCTGGAGTGATTAAAGCAGAGATGCTATTTACCGGGGACAAGGCTTTAGACAAGTATAGAAATTCCAAAATTAAGATTGCACATAAAACCTTAATTTGACCCCCTTGTACATATGGCTTATGATACAGTCTCTAATTTCTCGATCGTGCTATTTTTCCTAGACAGCCACTTCCAACCATGTGACTGGCGGGTGAATGGCATTCGCTCAGTGCTGAGCTGTGTAGTAGCTTCATCCTCTTTATACATCATATGTCCCCAGTGTGTCCTGATGGCTTATTTGGAGCTATTCTTGTTCTTGTGCGTTGTCTGATGTAGAAATATATTTAATTCCCCCATGCAGCTGCATTGCCAGCACTGCAGTAGAAGGAGGAGAACTTGGGGTGGTAATGCTGGTTCACCATTTTGTTTTATGGACCTCGCTGGAATCGGGGATTTCCCAAGATCCTGCTCATGGTGTCATATGAAACTCTTTAATTTCTAAGAAACAGAGAAAATCTATTCACTGTGGTTTTTTAGAAAAATTGGAAATCAGAAGCCAAGTGTAACTCGCTATGTAAGAAATTAAAAAGCAATCACACTTTTCCTTTTAAGGCTTAAAAAAAATTTTATTCCTGTTTAGGGGACCTGACTCGTAATCTTTTCACACTTGCAGCTGGAAATTTTGCTCAGGAGACTGCATTCAGATGTTTTTGCCACTTGCCCTGAAAGGCTTGGGTAAATGCTGCCTATGCTACTGATTTTGATATTTTGTTGGCATCTATCAGCAAAGGTTAAAACATGAAAATTAATCTTGCTAGTGTGGATAAGAGGACAGAGTCTAACAATAAAGAACCACTCCCATTGCATTCCTTGATAAAAAATACTCATACAATGCCTGAAAAAACAGACCTTATTTTGGAGAGGAATCTCCTGGTTTTAGTTACACAGTTTTACCACATCAATGCACAGATGCTCCACAATCTTAGAAGAAACTTGTAGCAAATGCAAAGTGAAGTTACCTTCAAAAAGCAAGTTACCTTCTCTTCTGAAAAAGAGAAGGTAACAGGATACAAAAAATAAGCCCACTTTGGGCTAAACCTTTAGGGCTGCAGTTCGTTTAAAACAGAAATAGCCAACGCCTTTCACTAGATAAAGTCATAACTCTGGTTATGCATGGTTAAACTAACACTTTTTAATTTTCATGAATATTTCTTTGAAATACTTAGGAACTAGCAGGGGGGGGTTACTTACCATGCTCTCCTTCCATGAATGTTTTAATGTTTTATATTCTTTTTAATTCTTCGGTATCTACTGTCTTGCTTGGGTGATGACACTGCAGATGTTGTTAATAGTGCTAGTTGCTGTTGCAGATGAGAAACCAGTAAGCTCTTACACTGAATGTTTGAGAAAAAATTATACTTTGATGAGAAGACAGACAACACCTGTAAGGTGAATCAATAAATCTTCCTTTTTCTGGTTGCAAAGAATGTCTTTGATCTCTAGGCAGAGATTTAGAAAAAAAAAAGGATGGAAAAAGAGACCAATCAACGGAGCAAAATATAAGTGGGAAGGTTGTGTTGTGGAGAGTTCTTCCCATTTTTCTAAGCATCAACAGATAAAAAAAAAACATCTCTTGGGAGGAAGAAGAAATAGAAATCTTTGTTGTTGAAACATATGCTTAAACATGTAAATTAGCTGTAAAATTATATGCTTTCATATATGTGAACTATCACACCTATTATTACAATTCCTAGCTAGGGCAATGTGCAGGAAAATAAATACTATTTACTTTGTGCTATAGCTTGATACAATGCAACTGTTTCCTATTTTTATTTTTCCCCTATTACTCATCTGCTTTAAAAAAAAAGTATGATTTTGCATGCACAGTGTAAAGTCATTAAAAATATATATATATATATTTACTTAAATTATCATGTTCTGTTCACACAAAAACGCTCAAAGAATTCAAAACACAAGCCCCACAGGAAAGGAATATTGTGATTTAAAAGCCAAGTATTAACACTTAAGGATAGGCCAAAGGTAAGAGTTTTTAGACAAGATTGTTTTGATTTGTAGAGGGTATGACTTAAAATTTAGCCTTTCATTTTGCTCAGAGGACCACTGCCTTGTAGAGTGCATGGGACAGACACTGTGCAGCCTTTTGGTTTACATTTAATCTCTTTGTTCAGCATATGTCCTCAGGCTTTGTTTAAAGCTGTTTAATCCTGTTTGTAATGTTGAATTATTTACATTGTAGCAGGCTTTTCTACAGCATTCATCATTACAGTACCTTGAGCATATAATGAATGCTTATGAATTATGTTCATGAGATATAGGGAACATCAACATTTTACTTATTGGGAAATGAGAGAGAGAGATTAAGGTTAAATATGCCCATTAATTTTGGCTGCCAGCCTTGAGATGACTGAGGCTTGCCTTGGTGAAATAGTTAGCATAACACAGTGCTTTATATGTTTGAAGCATAACTCCCTTTGACTTCCAATGCAGCTGTGAATGCTAACTGCTTCTACAGTCAGAACCCAGGCTCTCAAACCTAACACCAAGTGTAAAAAGAGCATTCGGTGGCCACCTGTAGTTCAAGTAATGCACCTGACATGCAGGAGTTACTCTGGTGCTAGCAGACACAGAATTAATCATCTTCAGAGTGCTATTTACTGCAGCAGTCCTCATCCTCTGCTTGCCCTGACCTTGTGTCACTATTTTTCCTGCCCTTCTAGATCTAATCTCAGCTCCAAGATGTTTGTCCAAATCTGTTTTCTTCCATGACCTCATCCAGACTACGTCCAGCTTCTGCTCAGACTGAATCCCCCTCCTGGCTGCAATAGTTCCAGCAAGGAGGACATTGTGAGCACAGAGGCACTTTTACCAGGGTTGGAAAGGGATGCTCCTGTGTACAAAGGAACAAGGAGCATAGCTGCCTAAAATTTCTAAGTGAGTCTGCATTCTTACTGTGCTAGATATTCCTGCACTGAATCATAATTCCAAATTCATGAATTCAGAAACAAGTTCAATGAGTGAGATAGAGTGCAAGGAGGTTGTGTGTCTGGCAATTCTTTGCAGAGGGACTCATTTGGCCAGATCAGAATGGGTTACCTAACAGCTGGTCAGATCTGCTAGACAAAACATGTTTTTCTTATTCCTAGGAATATCTGAACACCTATTATTGTTATTATTTTTAAGTAAATTCTTGAAATAAATTCTCATTAAGCAAAATTTCTCAGCTGTTATATTTCAGAGTTGACAGTTTGCAAAGGTATAAATAGCTAGAAAGGAATAAGATACAGACTGGGCCCTAGTTTTCATAAGACAGTAAGAATAGAAGAAATCTAGATAGAAGGCTTCACTGAGTAAAGGTTCACTGGTATAACAGAATGACATAATGTCATCTGGGAAGCACCCATGAAAGATTTCAGATTTCAATTCCTCCAAAACTCTGCAATTCAGAAAGGGTTCAGAGAATAACAGAGTAATTGATGGCAACTATGCAAGCTTTATTTTGCTTTATTCAGCAACAGTAGATAATTTGATGAAGATGAAATAAGGATGCACCATACTCTTTCATTTCATACACATAGAATTCTTTCAAGTTTCATCTGCCTTGCCTGCACTGGAATTGCAGCTCTCTGCTGGGGGTATTAATTTCTGTCCTTTTTGGAAGGTTCAGGAATATATATGCCTGTGAAAAATATGATAATAAATACCTAAAGAAAGGGAAATGAGCTTGCGTGCCAGATTGATGCAACTTAGTGACACTCTGATGGAGCAGGTTCCATATGGAAGAGAAATTTTTAATTTGTAACTGAAATGGTACTTGGAATTACCTTAGCATGTTCTATGTATATCACTTGGAGTATGATGGATTGATGCGGCCCTCCGGAGCCCGGCTAGCTCTAGGTCTCCTCTTACCCACACTGGTGTTCCAGAGGCAGCACCGCGCTGAGTGTGGGGAACTGCCATGGCAGGTGTTGCGCCGGTGGCAGAACCTAAGAGCCAATGCTCTACAGAGAGGCTCGCCATCAGGGGAGGAATAAAGAGGAGAGAGGCGGCTATTGTGCCCTGGAGAATCCAAAGGAGTTTATTGCCGATGAAGGGAGCAGGACACAAAAGCAAAGAACAAAGGCTTATAGCAACTTAAATACAGGGGAGGTCCTGGGCGTGGATACAATCATATAACCAATCATAATACGGGGTGGGAGGAACACAAGGTGGGTCTTAACATAACATGAGCCAATAGGGGCAACGGTGGAAGGGGAACAACTCAGGGGTGCAAATCATATTTGATATAAGGGGTGATTGACATAGAGATTTCTGGAAGGAGGGGAGGAGTCAAGGAGGATTGGCAAGGGTCTGGGAGGGGAATCAGGGGATGGACAGGGAAGGTTTGGGAATGAGGGGAGGAGATACACTTGAATGATAGGTGTTTGGGGGAGGATACAGCCGAGGGAAAAACCATTTGGGGATAGGAACAGGGGGAAACACATAGGAATAAACTATATTATTATAAACAATAGAATTGTGGGCCGCAACATCTCCTCCTTTCTTTTTGAAAAAGAGAGAAAGAGGGAGAGGCTGGGGAAAGAAATAAATTATCTATATAAGAAATAAAGGAACAAGGATTACAAATGAATGAAATAGGGAAAATAACTAATGAGCAAAATTCCTTCACAGTCTCGGGGGGAGGGGGGAGAACTTAAGGAGAGTCTTACATAAAAGATATTAAAAATATTTATAATAACTTACATAAGAAAGGAATAAATTATACATAAACAAGGGATGATGGCAATATAAGATGATACAATAAATGAAAACATAAGAGATTCATGTCTGATGGAAATAAATTAAATTATATAAATGAAAATGAATTGGAATCACTATTTCTTATTAACAGTAACTGAATTATTAAGTAGTAAGTAAAATTAAATAAAGTAAAAGTTGTTAAACAGAAGAGTATAATATTAATTAACAAATGAAACCGTATAAATTAAAAGTTACGACAAAGAAAACAAGTAGGCCTTTACTAATATTTTAAGGTGCCCCTACCCAAATGAAAAATAACAGACAGGCAATGCAAGCATTAACAACTAAAATTCTTCAGGCCTCTTTTCAACTTAAAACAGTAATTGAACAAACAAAATCGTCCATAATTTGCACTCCAATAAGTGCCGTCACATAGTGGCTTCAGTGAGCACCGTCCATAGGTGTCAACCAGCGGTGGAAATTAAGCATAAAAGGGACTCCAACAAAAATGATGAGGTTGTAACAAGCTTGGCCTTCCCAGGCATCCGGCTGAGAGTTCTTCTCCGTTCTCTTCGGGCCTGCTTTTGATCACAATCGCTTCCAGTTCCGGTGTCATGGGAACTGGAAGCACCACAGCCACACTTGGGGGAAGGGGCGGAGATGGAAGGCAGGAAGGGGTTGGGAAAAGGAAGAGGAGGGGGATCTGGGAAAGAGGGATTCTGGAAAGAAGGAGAACAAGGGCGGGACCACGCCATGCGGCCACCGCCATCTTGTGCCCCTGGGGAAGGGGAGCCATTTTGGAAATCAGTGATTTAGGACAAGTGAGGGACAAGGGGTTCAAAATCCCATCATTTTTTGGGAAATCCCTCAGGATTAACTGAGAAATGGGGGCAAGAACTTAATAAGGGTGAACTGGGGGAGAAAAAATGGGAAAATAGGTATGGGAAAGAGGGTAAGGTTAAGGGAAAGGGGTCCTGACAGCCTGCGCATAACTGCCGGGACTAGGGTGCTGAGGGGGACATGGAGAGCCAGGGAGACAAAGGTAAGCTGAGCTAGTCCGGCTACCCTGCACGGAATTTTCCACTCTGCACGCCCTCCCCAGCGTAGGGGAAGAGGGTCTGGGAAAATGGGACAGGAATGCAGGAAAAAGGAACAAGTCAACTGGGGAAACAGGGACCTTAAATTTAATAAAACTAATTCCTTCCCCACTGCCGGTCGAATTTAACACAAAGTCCCTCCCAAAATGCGAACTCAAAAGAAACGGGCCCAGAAACTAGCTTGGGGGAAGGAGTGCCCGTCCCCATCTGAGAGTAGGTCCCTGCACCAGCCTACGCTGGCACCCTCGCCCCCTCAAGACTAGCTCAAGCCCCCCACCAGGGTACCCACAACTTGGACAAAATAACTTGGGGAAAAACAAGCCTGTCTGCTACACGGACACCCCAGCACATATTAAGACCGTGTAGTTTGTCCTCACCCACAGCAAGCAGCAAACGAAAACACAAAGAAATAAAAGTAAGGGTCTGGGACAGCTTGAAGCAGACACACTCACACAATCCACTGGGTTAGACCCCCTATACGTTGGGAGGTTCTAACCCTGCTCTTCCCAGACAAAAGGATGCTGCCCTGCTCCCCTCCCCGAGGGCCACCCCTGGTGCTGCAGGGGTTATGATCCTCCTTCCTCGGAGCTCCACCGACTAAAACGTGGCTTGCACTCACCAGGGTAGCTGACGGCCAAATGGCTGACAATCACCTTCTCAAGGGTCTCAGCAAAGAAGCCCCACGTTGGGCGCCAGCTGACACGGCCCTCCGGAGCCCGGCTAGCTCTAGGTCTCCTCTTACCCACACTGGTGTTCCAGAGGCAGCACCGCGCTGAGTGTGGGGAACTGCCATGGCAGGTGTTGCGCCGGTGGCAGAACCTTAGAGCCAATGCTCTACAAAGAGGCTTGCCATCAGGGGAGGAATAAAGAGGAGAGAGGCGGCTATTGTGCCCTGGAGAATCCAGAGGAGTTTATTGCCGATGAAGGGAGCAGGACACAAAAGCAAAGAACAAAGGCTTATAGCAACTTAAATACAGGGGAGGTCCTGGGCGTGGATACAATCATATAACCAATCATAATACGGGGTGGGAGGAACACAAGGTGGGTCTTAACATAACATGAGCCAATAGGGGCAACGGTGGAAGGGGAACAACTCAGGGGTGCAAATCATATTTGATATAAGGGGTGATTGACATAGAGATTTCTGGAAGGAGGGGAGGAGTCAAGGAGGATTGGCAAGGGTCTGGGAGGGGAATCAGGGGATGGACAGGGAAGGTTTGGGAATGAGGGGAGGAGATACACTTGAATGATAGGTGTTTGGGGGAGGATACAGCCGAGGGAAAAACCATTTGGGGATAGGAACAGGGGGAAACACATAGGAATAAACCATATTATTATAAACAATAGAATTATGGGCTGCAACAATGGAGTTGTCACAAGGAATTTATATGAATCTCTTAGTATGGCCGGCTATCTCCAGCAAAGTGCTGCTCACAGGGTCATCTTAAGTTCTGATACCATTGTTTTTATTTATTTGGTCAATTTTCTCAGAAAATGGGTAACAAGAGAATTCAGCCAGATTGCTTTCCTTTTTAGTCAGCATGCATATCATTCAGAATGGGCAGAGCTAGGTATAAATAAGGATGCTCTATAGCCTATAGTCTTGATGATCAATCCTTTCCTCTCATAAATATCCATTCAGAACACCCCAACTCTGTTCCTTTTGTCTTTGTGTCCTCTTTGTGTTTATTTTCGAATAGCAGTCTAATTGCTGCATTTGTCTGCAGAAACTACTAATAGAAAGGCAGAAGTTTCGATGTGTAAACATGACTTTTCATACAACAGACCCATTAAAAGCCACATTTGTTTAGACAGTTAACAGAGTAACAGCATATGATGGACTGGACAGATTTAGACATGTAAAGATGGAGACGGTCACATAGGGAAAACACAGTACTGGTGCTAATTAGGCACCAATTAAAGTAGATAGTTAGGCAGGAATGTCTAAATCCCGGAAGTGCAAAATATGTTAAAAACACACAGCTACCTCCAAAATAGTTGGTGCATGCATGCAACCCCACACAGCATTGCAGCACTGCAACACCAGAGAGCAGCAGTGACAGGTTAGCATGGGGCTCTCAGCATGACTAGCCAGAGTGAGCAGGGAGCCATCCTGGCACTGATTTACCTCAGCCAATTTGTGAGACATATTACAGCTTCCGGTAGAGCACCATATTCTGTAGCATAGGAAAAAGCTTCAGGGAGAAGTAAGCTAATACACTGAGAGGTGTGCTGGTGTTAGAACTGGGAAGATGAAGCAGCTACCTAGTCTAGTCTGTATGGAACTCCATTCCAGATGTCTAAAACTACTCCTAAAATTAATATTCTAACTCCTAATATTATACCAAGAGTAGTGCCATCACTGAAGTCTTATAAAATAAGGCAGACCTAAAAACAAGATCTCTCTTTCTCATAGGTGAGGGCTCCAATCAGTATGAGATGACTCTCCAACTTTTTGGGTTTTGGGTTTAGGGGCAGAGAGTGTAAGGAGAAGGAAAGTGAAAAGCCTAAGTGAAGTTAAAAAAAGAAGTGGGACGCAAGTTCATGTGAGGGACTGGAAAAGAGTGGGTCAAAGGTGAAGACAAAGATCCTACACCTAGTGTGATGTGCAAGGTGGAGGGGTGATTTGTACTTACAGAGGAGAAGAAGGAAACTCTTTTCTAGTGGGGTGGGAAAACAGCAGCTAATATGATGCCTTAGTGCTTAGCAGTCTAAGACTCCAGATACGATTTTTAAAGGCAGCTGTCTGAACAACAGGGGGTAAATCCCTCAGTACATTTGGCCCTGTGTTTTTTCAGCTCATCTCAGACCCTATATATGAAAAAAAGTCACAAGCTGAAAGTTACTTTACTAAATTATTCATAGACAGATTGGATGTAATCAAAGTATTTCAGAAAAACTGTTTGTTCATATATCAAGAAATCATCTAATGTCAAGCTCTGTAGCATGGATCCCTTGCTTGGGAAAGTAGTATTAACCAAAAATAGAGTTATGCATTGGCTGCTTTTGTATAATCTGCCACAGGGATGTCGTTACATATGTCACATCAAATTTTGGAAAAAACAGTGAACAAAAAAGGACTTGCACAGAAGATGGAGTTTTTTGGCTAATTAATCTTCTAACCTCTTACCAGAGTGGTGGCAATTCAGTGCATGTGTTGTTTGAAATTGCCTTTACTCGTTCTCTGGCTACCCATGTCCTGCTGTTCCCAACCCCAAACCAGAAGCACATCATATTTCAGTGGATACAAGCTTCCCTTCTGAGCCACAGCAGAGGGGATGTCCCTCAGAACTGTTTGCATTTGCTGCACAGGTAACTTGGTCTTCCAGGCACTCAGTTCTATCAGCAATCTTTTCACTGCAGAGTGGTGATGCGTGGCTGAGAACTGAAATGGAAGGTCAAAATTTAAAAACAGCAAGCCAACATATAAACATAGCAATTGCATACCAATATCTAATAATTCCCCCTCTCACATAAGTGACTGGTAAACAGTGGAGCAACAAAGGTGAAAACACTGTCCTGTATACTGGTATGTACACACATATATGAGGTACCTATAGGTGCAAAATGCTGACTTTGGTTCAGGCAGTTTATTGCAACAGCTCAGAGATTTCTTTTTCTAACTTAGTTTTTTGACTGATTTCCCAGATGGTTGCATATAGAATTTTGGGTTCCCATCCCTTCCTTGACACACACATATATAAACCTGGAAGATTTGAAGTTGTATGTAAAATTATATTTTGATTCTATACAGTCAGATTAGGAGTTTTATTCAGTATCAGCTTGCAGAATAACTGCGGGAAATATGGAATTTATTATTTTTTTTAATTCAGTAAGAATAGCTCTCAAATTATTTCTGCTACTCTTGCAGTTTCATGTTGTTGTTAAAATGTGAAACATGCAAAGCAGGAAGTGGATCTGCATATCATAAAGTATTTCCACGTTTAAATGAGATTCTTTGGCAACAGTACTTCTGGAATGCGGTATGCATTTCCTTTGAAACTATACAAAGTACTTATGGAAGATAATGCTTATGAAAATGCCTGTTGAAAAATATTTAGGACCTCTAAAGTAGAGCAATAAAAATCTATAAAATGAATATAAAAAGATACAATGCAATTAACATAGTCATGAATGTTTACACAAAAATAGCAGCCAAGCAATTGCAAGAGGAGAAAGAATGTAATTAATTTATAATGAATAAAGGAAAATAAGTCAGTCTCCTTGCTCAATTTATTGAGTCCTATTCAACATTAGGACTTCCTCTGAACCAGTTTGGTTTTTGTTCAGTCTTTGTCCAGAGCCACATGACTGGAGCAAATTGCTTTAAGCACTCCCAGATGCTGAAGTTGTCAGTCTTAGATGACACCACTTCCAATTCTTGTGGAAAAAGAAAGCATATATTCTCATTATACTGGGCCTTCAGCTGAGTAATCTCCTGATTTAGAGACTTGAGTTAAAAAAAACTAGAGTAACAATTATGATCAACTGGTCTGATTTCTGTTGCTTGATGAAATAAAAAAAATTACTCTGTTGTTGCTGTTGGTATTTTGTTGGCACTGTTTTACTTCCCTGTCTCTTGCTGCAGGAACCTTAGCAGTTTCACTGGGACTGCCCATGTGCTGCTGATTGAGCTAAGCCAGACTTCAATATCACACTTTGTAAAGGCAGGTCCTATTGCCCTAATGGGAGGCTCTTTCAAAAGATATCACCTTTTTTTTCCCCTTTCTTTTTATCTCCAATTAACACAAGCAGACTCCACTGTATGTCGTTTGCATTTATAAGAACAGTACACTCTGTCTTTTGAAGATCTGCTTAAGTGTTGCTTTCAATATTCACAGCATAAATAAAAAAGATTATATATGTTTATAACTTTATGAAAAATGTTAATTTACTGTAAAAGAAAGATCATTTTGCCTTCTCCTCAGCCTTGTCTTTTTATTTCATGGTATTTATCCATGGAAAGCAGGGTGTTTCAAGGATTGTATGTGACAGTCCCTGCTTACAGCCTCAGATGTTTTACAGACCTCTTACATTTGTAATCTTACGTTGGCTCAAGGATGGGAGATGACAGATGTGCATCTGGGTAGGAAATCTCACCCTGAATTGCATAATGAAAACCCCCAAATACAAATGGAGATTATATGGTATGTAAGCCTACCTTTTTCCTTCAGGACAGGTAACCAGAAAAGGGTGGCAGGACAAGGCTATTGCTCCAAAATCTACACACTGCACCAGCTGCATCCCCTTCTTTCTGGATTTCAGCCTGTGTTCCTTGTGCCAAGCACAACATGATGAATAATTATTCTTGCTGCAATCATCTGTGTCTGATCCCAGGGCAGGAAAAAACTACAACACTGAGCTAGCTGCATGAGTATGAAATGCAAGTGCTGTGGAAGAAATTATGATGCAGGATCAAAAGTGTGATTCTCCCACTGAATTCAAAGATTGCCCTGTCTCTGTAAGAGTGAATTTTTTCCTCAAAATTACATTTTAATAGTTACTTTAATTGTTATTGGCTTGAGTGTTCTATCATAAGCATCCATACATTGTGGATTCTATAGCAGTTAGAGGATAAACTGCACCTTTTCATTCGAGCTCCCCTTCCAAATGACAGCCTTGTACCTCTAATTGTTCTCAAGATGGAAAGCTAAAATTTTCCCACTCTGCATAACTGCATGTACTGCTCACACAAGTGAACAAAATGTCTGTCTTCTCTAACAAATAAATGTGGTATGTTTGTTCAAGCCAGGGGTAGTAGGTCCAAAGCTGAACACTGATGTTTTGAAAATTCTTCTCCTTTTAACCAGCAACATAAATATTAGGTAGAAATAAATCACGATTAGACCAAGCTCTCAGACAAAACCAACAAAAACTACAACAATGTTTGTTGTAGGGATGAGATGCAGTTTTAGGAAAACAGGGCAGTCAAAAGTTGGGTTGGGTTTGTTTTGTTTTTTAAATTCCTGATGCTTTAAGTCTAAGCTTCAGAAGTGTAGAAATGGCTTCATCTTTAGCCTTTGGACTTACCCCAGACATGATCCCTCACAAGGACAAGTGACTGTGTACTGTATATGTATACAATGGACTAACTGTTAGACTAATGGGGGGCTGCAGGAGGTTTCTGTGGCCCCTTCATTAAACTGATGACAAACATTCATCTCTTATTACAGAGGATACATTATCTTCCATTACCCTTTTGTAAGGGAATTTCTGTATTTTCTATTTTTTGCAGAAGCTTTTCAGATGTGTTCTCTGAATTGTTAAGGGAGTATGTGATGAAAACTCTTAATACCAATTAATTACTAATCCAATTTTCTAATACTAATAAACAGCTGAAGTTCATGGAACTGCGCCTCATCCTATACTATAGCTGAGACATTTCAACTTCTCTAAGCTTGTGTAGAGAAGTCAAGACAAATGGAAGTCTAAATCCATTTACATATGATTTGCTGTTGGGGCAGAGCCACAACTCACCTGAAGACAGTCCCACATATTTACTGTAACTCAGCTGGACAGATGTTCCTTCCTCTAGGATGCCTCTGCTTCTCACCCCCAGCTCTGTTTTAAAGGTCTCCTCCATTGAATAGATGGAATGTAAATAAGAAACCAAAGCTAGAAGGGGGTGATGATAGTAATTTTACAGCAGTTTCCCAGCTGGGAAAATTCTGAGAAGCCAAAAAAATCAATATAGTTTTAGAAGACTTGGGATAACATTGCTTAATGGTAGGAGTTATTAAATGGGGAATGATGAAGGCACATGAGTACCCCACATGCTGTTTTTCTGCACAGCTCAAAACTTTTGTATATTAAAGCAGGGCTGGAAGATCCCAAAGAAGTTTGGCAGGGTAACTGTGAAACATTTTAAAACATTTACATCATTGTCTTATGTTTTTCAAGAGAAATTACTCATAGTGTGATTTCTACAGTGATTAGAAATCTACTCCCTCCTGCAGCACCGCATACTAACTTAGAGAGAGGAAAGATTAGCTGATGATAGCAAGGTGCGAATTCTCAAAGTTTGTCCAGTGTCTCCAAAGTTAAACTCTTAACTGTCCTTTACTGAGTGAATATGCAAACGTGTTAATGCTTTGGGGATGTCTGTGGTGAGAAGTTGAGATGAGATGCTGAAATTACTGTCTATAACTCAGTTCTTTGCTTCAGAAAGGCTGACAGATGTTTGCACTCTGAGCATGCTTTGTAGCAGTCTCCATCTCGAAAGGAGTAATCATGTACCTGCTTTGGCAGTACATCCAGCTAGAAGGAATTTTTAAAGAAGTTGCTTCAGGGGCTGCAGTGCTTCAAAGAAAAGTTTTTGAAAAAATATCAGAAGTCTTGAAGTGTGCGGAACACAGCCATAATAACAATAAAAGCAGATGAGCTGTATTCTTGCAAGCAGATATAGTGTTAGTTGAAGGAAAGCAAAAGGAAGGAGATGCTAAATGGGAGAAGAATGCAAGAAAAATTTACAGTAGTTAGAGTATTTTAAAAATTTGAAATGCATCGTGTTCAGAACGTGTGCAATTTTTGCAAAAGGCAGACACAGAAAATCTGACACAGTCCCCAAACACAGGTTCTCTGACTGCAGAGTGGCAAATGTGCTGCAAAGGCAGCTGGGGAGTATGTACTGATTAAGAAAGGGCCCCATATGGAGACCACCTTCCTACAACCTAATGCTTATTTTTTTAATTTTCAGTTTAAATCACTCTTTAAAATAATTTGAAATTTATATTTGTTATTATGTGGACTTTCCAAGCATGTAATTATTACAATCTGTTATTTAGAGTGGTAGAATCTGCAGCAGTTCCTCATGCTGGCATTTTAATCACTTGTACTTACTGTTGCGAAACTTTTTACAGTCAGAACTGATTTGTAAAATCAAATCTTACATCCTTTATGGGTTTGATATCTTACATAATTAACTAACCTACTATACACCATAGTTCATTGATTTTGCCATGGAAAAAACCAGAAGTTAGACCAAAATTTGCATCTATTATCTTATTCCAATGGATCATTCTGCCCACTGTAAATGTTCTCTATTTTTGTCATTTCTATGAAAGAAGTTTTATTACAGAGATAAATGTGTTGTGGTCATTCTGTTATTTATATATTTTTCTTTTTAGAAGTGCAGTTTTTGTTTCTGAATGTGGTTGAAATAGTTAGCCCTCGAAGCTAACTGAAAAAGGATACTTTATATCTTCTCATTTCAGCCTTTTAATGAAAATCAATATTGTTTTTCTATATGAATTATGACTAGCTTAATGAATAATTTATCTTGCTCTCGTGGTTTGACATAGCTTGGTTTTTAGATTTTCTTACAGGTTTTTCTTACTTCTTACTATCATTATTGATAGACGCAAAAGAGAAAAGAAAATAATGCTTTATGTCATCTATGTATCACACTAAAGTAGCTGAATGACTGGATGAATTTTTCTAACTCAAGTTGCAGGGTTAATGTTTTAGAAGCAAAACAGTTTTACACACTATGGAAATATAAATATTATGCACTGCATTTTAATTCCTTTCCCACTACAAAAAGGTAGCTTGTTTATTACCTTTTAGTATATCAATTCTCTCTTTAAGATAATGCATATTTAGTTGAATATAATCTACCTGATTAAAGAAGTAACAGTTTACAGGACTACAATTCCTTTGGTGTTTTGATATTACAGATATACCTATCATGGAAGTGGTTTTCGAACATAGAAAGAATGAATAAATTAATAGGTGATAAGCAAAACTCATCTTGTACATTAGTGATGCGGATCAAACAGTAATACTCAGCTTTGACACAGGGCCTTTCCTGTGGGGGTTAGAAGTGATTTAGGAACACTAAATGTTCCTTTAAAAGTTTAGAAAGCCTAGATTCCTGCTTACAAAACAGGCAGGTTGCTCTTGTCAAGTGCTCATAAACCCATTTCCTTAAACCGCTGCTGGGTGCAGAAATGCTCAGTGCCCAGCCAGATGCTGTGGACACTGCTGACTCTGCCTGAAGCCAGACACTCTGCAGCTTTCACAACAGACTTTGGTTCCTACTTCTCCCTCCTCTGTCCTCCCTGGCTTTCTGTGGACACTGTCTGTTTCCTGCCTCCACTCCTCATTTCTGGGCAGTGTGAGCTATGATCACAAATGCAGTTACTGTGGTCTTGCAGATTCACTTCAGATCAGTCTCCTGTCCAAGCTAATGTTGCAGCCCATCTGCCTTGTACTTCATAGATCTTCAGCTGTTAATACAGTAGAAAACTTACTCAGTCATCCTCTATGTGTTCTTTTCCTATTTTCTTCTTCATGCATTTAGCTACCCTGCCAGTCTCTCAGACCTAATATCTGGTGTTATCTCTGAGTTTCACCTCTTTCACATTCTACAGCATAGGCTGTTCCTAAGCATTCCCAATTCTGTAAGCCACTCTGCCTAGCCATTCATTCACCTTAAACAACTCCTGGCACTTATTTTCTCTTTCAGTTTTGGTAATTTTTATTTCTCTGTCCTTCTCTGATCACAGCTTAAGCAAAACTTGGGAGGAGGCATTAAGTGTGGAGTTAAATCCATTTGTGTCCCTTTGAAAATATAAGCTAATGGAAGAAAAGGAAAAGAACTGTTTGAAAGAAGACCAGAACTATATTCTGTTGAAACAAAATATGATTTTTGAACTTTTACATTTAGTCATAGGGCAAGCAGGACCCTGCCCCAAGTGGATTTGTGTGGGCCGGGGCTCCATTTGAAGACCCAAGGTCCCATCAGCACTCAGCAGTCCTAATGAAATGCTCAAGTGGAGTAGAGTTTCCTCACTTCATAGCCTGATTACTGTTTTTAACCCTGGTCAGAGCTCTTGTACATAATGCTGTTGATCTTTCCTGGTCACACCTTACAGACATAGCATTTGGGAGATATATGTCTTGCAGTGGCCAAGATCGGAGTTGGTAAGTATCCTCCTGCCCCTGTTGTGGAGTTTCTGATCCCAATGAATCCTCGAATTTAAAACCCCAGGGAGTATGACAGCATGAGGAAGTGACTGAATCTGTTAATAACTTAAACAGCAAAAGGTATAACTGAAAACCAGCAATGATAAGAAAAGTAGAAAGGGTGACAATCTGTGCATGTAGGGAATAGACATTTCAGGGGACAGAAACAAGGTGTTGATGTGATAGAGATTAAGATAGAGAGGCCATTGAAAAGCTTTGATCTTAAACTAAGGTGATCTGAAATGAGAAGGGATCATAGAATCAAAGAGAACAATCAAGGACACAGAAATTAGGAAGGGGACAGTATGGCAGAGGCAATGATGTGCTGAATGGTGAACTGAAAGTCAACAGTGGTTAAGAGAAGATCTTCCTAATGTGAATGACCAAGTCAGCTGGACCAGGCAGCCTACAGTAGGCCAGGACCATAGCAGGACCAGAAAAAAGAGAGCTGACTGGAGGCATATAAGTAGATTGGAAGAAAATAAAGCTCCTGCTCTCTGTACCTAGCATTTTCACAGTATTTTCTACACTTAGGAGGTATTCAGGTTCTGCCAGGGAGCACTATGCTTCCCAGCACCAAAACTGTGAGACAGCAAAGCCTGACAGCATTGCAGTTGTGGTCCAGCAAGGCTCCCCCACCTCAGTGTGTTCAGGTATCAACTAAATTAATTCCAAAAGACATGTGTATATATTTTGCTGAACAGATAATCATCTCATTACTAAAAAAACTATCTCCTATAGACTTTAACATGAAAGCCCAAGAGGCTTTAATTACAGATGTAGGACAAGTTTTCACTGCTTTGAATAAACTTGAATGTTGTCCTAGGTTACAATGTAAATATATGCCCAAAGGTATGTATTCAATCACCATCTCCATGAACTGTTGAAAACAGGAGGGGCAGTGGTTTTTTTTTTTCTTGTCTCCTCCCCCAGACTATCTCCTGTTAATGGGCCATCAATGCCTTGCCCCATGAGTCATAGATAACTCCCTCGGGGAGCTATTTCTGTTTAATGGGCAATCAAGGACCCACCACATGACTGATAAAATGACATCATCCCATTGTGAGATACTCCACCCAGGGGTAGGAGCCAAGCATTCCCACCTGAATATAATCTGGGATTTCAAACAGAACAGCAGTGCCTATCCACTGGTTTCCAGAGGATAGAGACTGCTACACCTTTTCTACAGGATCGCCACTTCAGCAAAATCACTTCGTCTAGACTACTACCACCACCCTAATGAGCAGGGTGTCAGGTTGTATTCTGACTCTGTCAGAAGTTTTTCTTTTGAATTATTGCATATACATTACCTTTTTCTATTAAATTGCATTTCTGACTTGAAGTTTCACTAATTTTTTCTTTTAAAATAGCGCAAATGTGTATGGACTGACTCCAGGAACAAGCCCAGCCGGTTATGGAGGGCATAATAGAAAAAGGCTCTGCTATAGTTGTGGTTTCTGCTATTACCTTCAGTGAAAAAATCCCTATACTCAATGGGTATAGCTATATATCACTAACTCTTCTCTTCTGCAGCCAAGACCATATACATAAAAAAAACCACTTTCAAAAAGAAGGATATGTTTTTGACCATGTAAAACACCTCTCCTTCCAAGTTACTGTGGTGAGAGTGGAACATTGAAGCAATTCTCTTCTCTCTCCTCAAATGTAAAGCAATTTTCTATTACTCTATAGAGGATAGAAAGGCATAGGAAATATGCATCCAGTCAACAATGATCAGAAGCTGAGACTCCCTACATTATTTGCCAGACACACAATAACAGTCCTTAATAACAGTATTCTGACTGGAGTTGTCTAATCTACATCTCGATGCAGTGAGATTACTACTTTTTGTCCTATTCACAGAGGTGACAGAAAAGGGGTTTAATTTTTTTTTGTCGTTGTTGTTTGGTTTTGTTTTTCTGGTGGCCTATAGCATTTTTAGGGACTGTTATTACCATATTTCTAAGTCACCTTTTCTCTATGCTAAACTAACCAAATTCCTGTGACTTTTGTCACTGGTCACATGTCCTCCAGCTCTGCTCACTGCTGTTGCTGCCCGTGACTCGGCAGTTGTTTAAGATCCTTTCTATATGAACCCTGTTTATGTGGTTTAATGATATCTTATCAAGACAGGCAGCTTTACCTTTCACCATTCAAGTCGGCGCTCTGGGACTCAAACTTCTCATT
Source organism: Phainopepla nitens (assembly GCA_013400175.1). Classification (NCBI taxonomy): domain Eukaryota; kingdom Metazoa; phylum Chordata; class Aves; order Passeriformes; family Bombycillidae; genus Phainopepla; species Phainopepla nitens. The sequence continues at coordinate 276,517 of VXBQ01003638.1, read as the reverse complement.
TTCATGGACAATGGGTTTGGAAAAGTGATGAAGTAAGAGTTCTAATTAAGAGAATCATCTTTAAAAGTTAATTACCAACCAATAATCATCCAACTAGCATTTTCCTTGAAATGTAATAAAAGAAGTGTAAATCGTTTGCTTTTGAAGATACACAGGTATTAATCATAGTTCTCACTTCTTAGAGAACCTTCTTATTCCTTACCAGAAATCATAAACTATGCAAAATTTTAGCTTAAGCTGTTATTTAACTATGCTGTTCTTTTCTAAGATGGTTAAATAGTTAATTAGAAAATGGAGGGGATGCTACTTTCTGCAGCACTTGAGTGATTTAGGAGCCTGATTTTCTATGAAAGGTTATTACCTTAGTTTTTTGAAATCTGTTTTTGAAGATATGGCTCAGGCCTAAATGACAATGTGAAAACTGAAATAAAATATTTCTTTTTAATGTGTATCTACATTCTTTTTATTGTATGTTTACTTTAAATACATATTTACATATTTTATGCATGTTTACCTCTTAATCCTTAATCCTGCTGCATTCATAATTTTTGTTTCTATTCATTGATTATCTTTTAGAGACAGCTATTCAACACATGTATTTTACTCCTCTTAACCATTAAAGCCATAGTAAAGGTACATATTTCTAAAAAATTTCAAGTCATATCTGTTTTTCTTTCCCCAAGCCATTAGCACCCTATGACTCAAATAAGCAGCCATTGATGTAAGCTCTGGGAGGAAAAATAATAAAAAAAAATCTTTCTGCAGTCTGTTTTCCCTCACTGCACTCTTCCTCTGTAGCAACAGAAATACTGAGATTTCTCCCCAAAAGCTATCTGTTGCCTCCTGAAACTGGGTGCAGCAGACCCTGAGGAGGTGCAGGGCAGAACCCTGTGCAGAAAATTTTGCTCAGAGAGAATCTGGGCACCAGGAGGACCAGGACAGGATGCATCTTGCAGTGCTTCCTGCCACAGTTATTAAGCAGTACAGACATAACCAGTGAGGCTTGTCCAGAAGCAGCTCAGAAGACTTATTTAATTGTAAATACAAGTCCACACACACAATTCTCTCAGTACTTCTTGGGAGAAGCAAGTCACAGAATGCAAAGTTTGTGGGTGCAGTTTCAATTGTAATAAATCCCCAATTTATTGCCACAAAAGCAGACTGACAATATCTTCCTCAGAGCTCTCAAGTGCCAGACAGACATGCAAAGAGGTTTTGTGTCCCCTGGTGATTCCTATCTGGCTGTTCAGTGCACAAACAAAACTGAAAATGAGGGCTCAGCTCCCTCTCACCCATGCTGACACCCAAACTGACCCTCTTTACAGGTGCTCCACTTTGCATAAAGACTCGAAGATCCCTGGGCTTAGGGGCAGGGACTAGCAGGCTCTGAATGAGGGAGCTTTGCAGAAAAGTGGTAAATCAAAGTTTAAACTGGTTGAGGTAAGAGGAAGGCTCAACACTCATCTCCTACACCTTGCACAGGGGGGAAATGCTCACCTGTAAATCAAGTACTGCAATGTTAAGACCACTATATACTTCTGTAATTTTAACGAGAGACAAATTGTTTGACAGCAGCTTTAAGGACAGGCAAACAGATTTTAATCAGGCAAAGCTTCTGCCAAATGACTAATTTGTATCTACACCTTTGTTATAGGCAAAGGTATATAATTGTCAGCCACATCAAGAGAAGAAAGATGTAAAAAACATTTATTACTGCAGGGAAATAATCTGTTCATCTGAGTTAATAGTCCCAAAATGACACATTCTGTCTTGATCTGTATTGAAAACTTTCTTTTCAACCAGAAATACAGGCCTTTGCTTACAAAACACCAGCACCTGAGAAGCCCAAGCAGGAGCATATGCCTGTAAGGCTTGTGCCGACACATCCTACTGCTTAATTCTGTTACGATGAAACAAAAGCCATATGCCTCAGGATAAAAGGGTGTAAGAAACAGCAATAAATATTTCACAGAGATGGAAATAAACAGGCATGAGGAGTTTAGAGATAATAGCTGGCGTTAGCTTACTGCATAAACAAATGCCAACCTGAACTTAAGTATGACGGGGAAAACAAGGTGGAAGGAAAAAGGGCATGTTCAATTGAATTCTTAAATTTCTGGTGCTGCATTCACACAGTATTTTATGTCATTACTAAATTTGGTGTCAAGCCAGTGCTCTGAATTCTCACATCCCATTTAAAATAAAATTATGTTCCTCAGGGTCATGGCTGTGAAGAAATCATTGAAGACATGAATCAAACAGGACTGATATGGTCTTATGTTGAAGAGACCAAAGACAATCAGAAGAATAATTTTCAACTGATATGACCTGTTCATCCCTTTACAGTACTGACTCTGAAATCTGAAGATGACAGACAGAATGTGAACATTGTTAACTGTTCAAGTGTTGCTCATTTTAGTCAAGTTAGCTAATAAAGAAAATATATCTAAAGACAAGAATATGTATATGTTTCACTTGTAGCACTGAATAAGCCTGATTGTACAATCAAACTGATTTTACTTGGTATTTCTGAATAGAAAAAAATTTACCAAAAATATGTTCATAAGTTCTGTTCTTTTCTATATATTGGTGATGAGCTTGACAATTTTTCCAGGCCATCTAGAAAAATATTTAGAATTGGGAGATGGAAATTGGTTCACTTATCCCCAAATGAAAGGTGATTTCTTTTTGAAGGTTTATTATTATTTAGTCAGTGCTCTCATGTGAATCAACTGATCCATGGATTTTAAGAGAGTTAGTATCTGTCAAAATAGCTCCTAACCCACTGGTCTCCTTCAGCTGGGCTGGGCATCTGCTTCCCAAATTATTGTGGGATGAGCAGAAGACAGGAAGTGAAGTTTGCCCATGGAGACAGCCGCAAGACCCCTACCAAAACAAACCCCACACCCTGTGTACTTCAGTCTTCACATCTTTAGTCTAGACAAATGAGTGCAAGCATAACGTCTTCTTGTCATTGACTCGGAATTACAAATGTGGAATGCCAGCTAGATGTTTAGGGTTTTTATGAAAAAAACATTGGTAGAAGAGAGGATCAGATAGGAGATTTAGAAGAGAGTGCAGAAGGAAAAAGTTTCCACTTGGAATTTTAAACCAGCATCCAGAGCTGGAGCTGACAAAAGCAGTTCCTAAAGACCTGTAAGGCAGTCATAAGAGCTCTACTTAGACCTTTACCTTACAAAGTAGGAAAGCTTTAAATATCTGGAACTTTTGAGGGCAGAAATCCCTCCTCCTCGACTGCCAGAGGCTCCTAACACTTCATACTGTAGCAGTGACAGAACAACATATGGTTTTCTCCAGAGGGCATCTAGAGCCTGAAGGAGTTGGAGCCAGAACTTCTGAACCAGCTCCATTTTCCTCCTCAACTCAGAGATTCCAGTACCAACATTTACATCTGAATTATTGTTTTTGAAATTTCTATGACATTCTGTCCTCCTGGAAATGTAAGAGCTAAAAAAAAAAAAAAAAGGCTGAGGGGAAATTACTACTTTTAATTATGCAAAACTGCCAGTAATCTCTCCTGAAAGGATGTGGAGGTCAGCAGCTCAGTTTTACTGTTTCACTTGTTCACTGTGTGATTTTAACCATCTGGATACAGCATCCTTATTTACTCTCTTCTTTTTCTTTTTTTAATACTTCTTTTCATGAATTCCCAGGAAATTGGGTTTTACTCTGCTGCTTGATTCAAGCTGACAAAATCATCTGTTGTTTTTTTCCAACTAGTTAAGCTTTTTCCTTCAAAATCTTTTGGCTTTGGGACAGATCATTCATCCCAGATTTTACTGTGTCTCTCCTCAATCATATATAACTTGTCTTTGAAATAAATTTCCAACAGTTTCTCTGGAGGCTGCCTCCTTCCAATATAGAAGGTTTGATAAAAATGAGTGGAAAAGTGTTTTTTGTTACCTATGTTGTCATGTACTTTCTGAAGAGAATGCACAGTCCTACATTTTTCGATGCCATAACTGTAAATGAGTTTAGCACTAGCACTTGAGCCTTAAACCCCCAATTTTATCACTAAAAACACCACTAGGAACATTATTTCTCTTGGCATGGAGATGGATGTTTCAGTGTGCACTGTGAGGTTCAGTGATGAAGAAAATGCAGAGACACACCATGAAGCACTGAAGCATACATGGAAGGTGGAGCTTAGACAAGATGATTAGGTCATTCATTGAAAATTACCCAAACTTAAATGCCAAACAACATCTAGAAATGTATGTGTACAGTACACGTATAGTATATAGGTATTCTATATTGGACTATGCTACCTCTTTTCTAATGAAAAAAAATGCTAGTTACAAAAATATGCTAGACTCCTATGTTGCAGTGCGCTATTTCATAGTTGTTTTCCCCCATTTTAATGGTTTATTCCAATGTTGTTTCCCTCCACTTTCTGTACTTTTAATAGCCCAAGTTCCTGTCTTTCCCCCATCAATCGACCCTTATCTCATCCCCTTTTTCCAGAGAATTCCCCATCAGTCTCCCAGATTCCCCTCCCTGGGGTTGTCAATCCTGTCCTGACTCCTCCCAAACCTCCAGAAGTTTCTATGTCTATTACCCCTTCCTGGAGGCATTATTTGTTTTCCCTTATTGATTGATTATGTATTTGTCCCCACCTTATGTTCCTCCCCTAAAGTGCCCCAATTGGTTAATGCATTGCACCCGCCCTTAGGACCTCCCCTGTATTTAAGCTGTTGCACACCTGTTTCTTCACTTGTTGTTGCATCCTCGAGTGCCTTTTCAGCCCTGGACCCTACAATAAACCTCACCCCTGGATCAACTCAGAGACTCCCTCTCGTCCTTTGCCTCTTCCAGATGTAGATGCTACCTTAGAGCCAAACAGCCCTAGCTGCATCTCTGGAACGTCCCCATCCGGAGAGCAGCCCACTCTTGGCACGGGTACCTGCCTGCAGGAGCTAGCCAGGCGGGCCAGGTGTTGGATTGCAGGTGGGCCACATCACTCCTATATCATCTTTTTATTTGCATATTACTGGCTGTTGACTGTTTTTTTAAATCCTTTTTTTTTAGGGTCTGTCACAGGTTTTAAATGGGGATAGGAGAAAAACTCTGACACAATAAAACAGATTATTTTAAGAAAGAGATCTAAACATAAACAAGTCCAAGAGGTAGTACTCACAGAAACTCTATTTATCATCACCCTTGATAAATTTTTGCATTATTTTCCTTAAAGGTAGCAACCTCCTAGATATCTGACCACTTACCTGCTTTTCCAATGGGAAAAAAAAAATCTAACAATCAAGCTTGGTGTGGGTTTTGCTGAATGTCTCCTGAACCTGGCTTTGGATCTTGCTTTACTCCTTTGCCACATACAAAACTCTGCAACCTCTGTGATATTCAGCATGATTTAATACAAATGAAACATACTTTGCAGATTTTTCGAGAGCACATTTAATAAACAATATATCTGAGTAGGTTCATGCAGCACGGGATCCTGTTTTTGGAGTCTGTCTCTGCACCTCTTCTTTTACACTTAGTTACATAAGGGGAAGAAAGGAGTGCCTACCAGCTAATGCTCTATCATGTAGGAACACTTCGGGAATTCTTGCAGCATTTATAATGTAGAACAGATAGTCAAGAAAAGTAAAGATGGATGCTTGCAAACATATATCTGATAATATCATGGTTGGCTTTTCAGTCTCTACATGTAGACTCAGGAGCTCGGGGACACCGCATGATACAGGTCATGGATGAAATCTCTTGTTCAGTTTGCTGTACTGTATGGTATCTTGCATTTTTTATTAACTTGTGAATAATGTTCCTCAGATTCTCATATCCAGCACCCAACTAGAAGCATTACAGAAACTGGGTCATGACAACACTATTTAGTCTATATATATGTTGATCTATATATTCAAAAATTCATAAATTCTCAAAGGGCTTGAATCTGACATCAAGAAGAAAAGTCAGTATGATCATAACAGACAGTTCAGTACTTCTGCTACACAGAAGTGTAGCAGTCAACACCCTTATGACAGAATTCTTGTGGTTTTGTGTATTTAAATTCTGAGCGAGGTCATTCCCTTCAACTGCCCCACTAACACATCACTGCTCAGCTTTGGGGAGGCTCTGGGCAGGAGTCCTAGGCTAAAATGTTACCAGCACAGCAGAGACTTGGGAGCATGACACAGAGACCACCCAGCAGCTCAGGTCAGAACCCAGCCAGGAGCTCTTGCACCCAGTGCACTGTCACTGGACACCTTTGCTGTGCTTTGCTCAGCTGTTCAGCTCTGCAGAGGCTCCTGTGATGGACAGTATGGTGTGACTCGCTGGAGCCTGTCTCAGGGTAGGATGCTGAGTGCTGCAGCAGGAGAGCTTTGCAGGGATGTCACAGCTGTGAAGCACAGAGCAACCTGAGCAGCTCTGCACCTCAGCCATGGAGCCAGGCTAAGCACCAGTGTGCTCACTTGTGCGGTCCTTACTCACACTTGAGTGCCAGCCATATCCCAAATGAGACTCCTACATTCCTGCCTGCACAAAATGCTCCCACTCTTATCTGTGTTTTTCATCACACCAGTCTTTCTTGGAGTAGTTCCACAGCTGTCCACCAAAAGTCAAATTATTGCAGGGCATGAAGAGTGGAATAAAGGTTAGTTTCTTTAGTCCCTCTGCTCTCACTGGATTTCTGCAGCTGCCAGCTACCTGGCAGATATTACCTTCCAACAGCACTACATATAGGAGATGTAATACCCACAGGTAGTCCATCATCATCTGTTTATATCATCTGTTACAAGTGCTATCACTTCTGTGCAGTGACTTAAAGAAATGATGCTCTGGTAAGTCTTCCTAAAATAAGGGATAGTAGAAATTATAGCCACCAATAGCTCAGGTCATGCTGGAGTCAGTGGTCTTGTGCTCCCTGGAGCTACAACAGTAATAAAACAAAACTAACAAGGAGTGTACTCTTCATCCATTTTGTGACATTCATTTCCTCCCTCTTTTTAAAAACCCTCCCTCTAATTTCCACAGTACATAGTGCCAGCACCAGCTGGTGGGAACTCAACCTCTTCTCCTTTGTGCCTCTGGTGACCTTAAAAGGAGGCTGGTCTCACACACCTCACAGCCACATGATCCTAATTAGAAGGCATTATCTTTTCCTTAGTGCTATGAACTATCCTACTCAGTCTCTCTTGCCTTCTACTATAGCTTCCAAAAATATTTTTGTTGTTGTAAGCATAACTCTGTTTAATGAGATTTAAGTGAATTAAAAACAATATACATATATGTGTATTCCTAGGACCCAAAATAAAGGTTCAGGTGCCCCTTAATCTCAAAATAAAATTGAAATAACTCCTTCCTGGTTGAGCATTGTGCAAAACGTGTGCTTAAAGCACCAGAGACGATCTTAAACTCTTACATGCTGAAGATGTAGTAGTTGATAAATGATACCTTCCTCCCTAAAGGGGTAAGGGATGGTATAGTTATTATAGCTTAAAGACAACAATGCATTTAGCAGTCACACAGTGATTGTTTGCCATGGTTTTGACACTTAAAAACAGTTTTTGATGACTTTGATGGCATATACTAGGATCCCTTCAATGAAAGACTTCACCCACTTAAAAGCATAATTGCACTGACATTGATTTAATAAATTAAGCAGCTGCCAAATTTTTTCTTCTCTAAAGTGGACTGCTTGAAAATATATGGGCAGTCACGCGGCAAAATAGTTTCTTATCAGCCTGCTAAGTGAGAGCACAGATCAAAACAGTTCAGAATAGGACATTTATGAACATTTGTAATGAAAGGAAAATCACCCTGTGTGGCAAAGCACTGAACCTTATTATTAGTTATAGGCAGAGTCACAAATACATAGATGAGAGAGAAAAAATGCCAAATTCCTGAAGGGGCAAAGCAGATCTGGAAGGTAAAATCTTGTTGGAGAGAGCATAGACAAGAAAAAGAAATCATTCAAAGAATAACAAAAAAGAAATACAACACATTGGAAAGGAAAACAGGCTAAGAGACCTCCTCCAATGCTTGGGCAACCAGAACAAGCTAAACTGCAATGAAAGCTTATAACTAAAGCTAAAAGACCTTAAAACCTGCTTGCGCTCCCCAGACCAGAGACCCCACTGCACAGTACTTGCCCTGGGCTGAGCCATGGCCTTAAACATCAGCACAGAGCTTACCTCAGCAAAACCAGTTCAGACCTCCCCTACCTGCTTCTAACCAAGCCCTCAAACTCTTTGCAAACAAGAACTAATTAGCAGTTATCACANTTTTTTTTTTTTTTTTTTAAATTCAGCCTAGCCCAGCTCTAGCTGCTGCTATTCTTGTGGTCTCAGCTTGGCTCCAGGAGCCTGCTTCAACCTTTGTCCTTGCTGCTCCATGCTCCCCTCTGCACCCAGCATGGGCTTGGCATTCCTCATGTATATTTTAGTGTCTCTCCAGCAGCAGGGCCCAAGCATTTCCTGCAGATAGGCCTGGTGGTTGGTTGCCTTACGGTCAGGCTGGTGGCTGCCTCCATAGCACATCCTCCTTACGGCTGTGGCCACGGGCTCAGCTCCTTCCCTGGGAGCCACAGTGTCCTGTGGGGTCCTCGCCTTTCCCTGGTGCACTAGAAAGCTGTGAGAGATCTGTCTTCTGCGATGACTTCCAATTATAAGTTCACGAAAGCACATTTTAAAAAAGTAAATAGTGTCACTTAAATTACCTACCTATGGAGACATTTCTTCCCTCCAGCAGAACTTTGTGGTTCATGTAACATAACTGCACTGTCTCTGCTGAGAGGTGTGTTGGAGAGAAAGCCAGAGCTGTTGGGAGGGAGGTGGCCCAGCTCATTAAAGGGAGACTAGTGACCTTTTCCATTAACTACCTGATGAACTTGTACCACCACTCACCTCTGCTCTTGGGGTATTTGGAACAACCTCACGTGAATTCTAGAGTGTTTCAGCTAACCAGCAGATTGAATGCATTCAGCTCGTGATTAAAAAAACCACTGTTTTATAGGACTACCAGCCCTGCAGACTCTCTCAGGGCTGTGAAAGACAGGCTGTGTTCCTCCTGGCACTGACTGTCTCAGCCATAATCCTGTCCCACTGAGATGCCTCACAGGCACAGTGAAGGTACAGCCGAAGCCTGATTATTTGTGAGCCAGGTGCAGTTTAAGCACCAGCAGCTAGATAAAACATTTTTTTTTTTTTTTAAGTGAGCAGATCTGAGGTTTGAGTGACTTAGAACCAATAAATATGGGTGTATTTTTTTACAGAGTAACATTTCAGAATGGAGCTGGAGCTCTTAACCTCAGAAGCTGGGATAGAGCCATACCATATATTTTTATGTGGCAGTACTGGAAGAAAGGTTATCATGTTTTAGTTAGCTAAAAGAAGCTAAGTCTGAAAAGTTACCTTTTACCTGCTAAAACCTAACCTCAGTTCCTTCTCCTCCCCAAAGACTGTGAAGCAATTTCACACTATAAAAATGTGAATTTTGAAAACACAGCTGCTTGCCTTGACTCCCTGGTTAGAGTAAAACTGAGCAAAAACAAATCTGGAGGAATTTAAATGTTATCTTTCTTCCAATTAAAAATTTCACCAGATAGTCTGCCAGAGTACTAAATGACTTCCAGAACCAAGTTGTCCCTCTTGTTCCCTGTGTGACTGAGGCATCATTTTCACAGTCATCTACTTTGGTTCAATGGGGATCACTTAGTGATGCTGCTCTGGGAGCTGGACATCTCCGACAGCAAATCCACAAATCTCTTTTGTCTGAGCACAGACGTTTTCCTTGCCAACTATTTACAGAATCCCAAGAAGTATTGATCAGGAAGTCTCAAACAGTAAAGTATTTTCAGCTAACAGCAGCCTTAACCCAAGGGGTAACTATTCCTAATTCAGAAGCATCAGCCTATGAGCTCGTTGTTGAAATAAGAACAAATATCCCACTAGCACATTTAGATCATCATTGTCATCCTCAAAATTCAGTGGTGTGAGATCTTTTAAAAATAACAAATTGTCAGAATTTACCAAGATATTGTGAGAAAAAGATTATTTAAACAGAGGTCTGATTCTTGTAGTAGCCTGTTTTGGGCTATCAGATTTATCGGTTTTGTGGTGGTCTTTCAAATTCCATAGGGTATGGAGCTACATAATACTAGGTACAATTTAATAAATTTTATCTATTTTATCCTTATTCCTTTATGACTTGTGTGTTAGTAGCACATTTTTATAGATAATTTGGTGTAAATTTCTTCTAGTTTTGTCTTAACTTTGAACCTGCCATGTGGCAGTAATCCAGTTGATGAGAGGAGTAATGCAAACCTTCCCAAATTAAAGTGAGTTGTGTTATGGCTCCTTATGTACAAATTTTTGTGTCAGCTCAGCTCTGACAAATGCTCTCCTGGAAGTCGAGCAGCACAGGACTCCAGGACAAGTGTGCTGTTCAGACAGCAGTTAATAAGATATCACTGCTATGCAGCTAAAGTTTGTCTGGCATCTGTCTTGACATTGGCAGTTTGAGCAATAAGTTCCTCCCCAGATGCTGTGCAGAATGAGAGAGTTTGCCTTAAGAGGTTAAAAAAATAATGGTCTGGCAGTAAACAGCTTTTTAGAAGTATTATTTGGAGACTTACTTGTGCAATGTTTTGTCTACAGTGTTAGGAATCATCACAAGTAATATATTGGATACACAATATGTATCTTAATATGTATCTTTGAATGATCTACTTGAAAGAGATTGCTACCTGCTGTACTTTCAAAACTTTCTCCCAGGACACATCTTTTTCAGCTTCTTTCCTTATGTCCTGCTTGAATCAGTGGATAGCATGAGTTGAGCACTCACAAACTTTGGGAAAACTTGAATCTGGCTCTAAATGACAGGGTTTGGTTCTGTTCTGCAGATCTGTGAATTTATTTGCCTATAAAGAAATCTCACAGCTAATAGAACAAAATAAAGAAATGTTTAATGATTCTCAGAACAATAAACATTTGCCAGCTCCATTTCCATCTTCCCCATCAAATTCAATCACTATTCTAAAACTGTTTTTTTTAAAGTCAGTCAGTAAGAGGCAAATTTTCCCCTCGTGAAGATGAATCATTACTCAGCCTGTGCATCCTGATATTTAGCCTGACACTTGGGCCCTGGCCACTCTGCATTTCAGAGGCAACAGCGGGGGATAAAGCATTCTTCAGCTCCTCGAGGGGTTTGGACCACTAGAAAGGTCAAGCAAACAAAGTTAAAATAATGGAGCTTGCTGGCCAGCCAGCACTCTGGGTCCAAGATCAGCAGTGCTGGTGGTGGTGACTAATGCAATTAAATCAGCTCTGGGTCCTGTACTGCGGGAACAATCTTGTAGCAGTGCGTGCTGCTGCCAGATGGATTGCTCAAGCTTGGAAACCTTGTGTGCACATACTTAATCACAACAGGCACTGTTCATGGAAAAATGTGGCACCAGCAGAGGGATTTTTAGCCACTTCCCTGTAGGAAACAATGATAGGGAGCAGACTCCAGTGTGGAGGAGTCTGTGGGTGGTGAGCATGGGCTTTTTGGGCTGCCAAGAGCCATTTATTTGTTGGAAATGGTGGCAAAGCAGAGCCTGGAGGAACGTGTACCGGGAGGACTTGCTGGAGAAGGGGTCAGCGAGCACTGTGGGCTGGCTGCCAGGGCTGAGGATGCTCCCTCAGGCTTCTCTCTCCAAGCTATGGCAGCCTCCAGCCTCTCCCAGAGAGGTGTTAGATGTCTGGCTGTGTCTGCTGTGGTTGTTTCTCGATTGTTTCAGCCCTGAAATATTAGTAACTGGAATAACAGTGAGAAAGTAGATATCTGGAATTTGTCTGGACCTAATGGCATGGATAGTTTCTCTGTTTCCCACCTGGTGAGGTGTTAGTGGAAAGCTGGAAGGAAAGGGTGGGAGGTCAAAGACAGCATCTGAGCCCCATTTATGTCACCCACTGTGCAGGTGCTGAATTCACCAAAGTCTCCCTGTGGTGAGGTGATCCTTACAATGAAAACACTTCTGCTTCCTTTCCTTCTCATCAGGTACTCCTGGCTTTGTCACAAGCTTTATTATCACATGCAAGGAGAAAAGCAGCATCTGTTTATGGCCATATATTAACACTAAGTGCCATAAATTGTGTATGAAAATGGAGTGTCAGCCAGGAGAGATCATTCTTCAGCTGCTGCTGTTGGCAGCTGTTGAAGTTTGAGATGTCCTGTAGCGTAACAGTAGTGAACTGCTCCATTTTTAATGGAAAGCGCCTTTCCTATTCAATTTCAATTCTTACTGGGTTCTGTACAATTAAACTGGGGTTTGAGGCTTTGATTGCTCTTAGGCAAAAGAAAAGTGACCTCATATTTGACCACTGGGGCTAAATCCAGGTTGTTATCACTGGTCCCAACTTTGGGAAAAATGAGATAGAAGGAAGGAAGCACAAGCTGCACCTTCCAGTCTTCCAGTAAGTCTCCCAAATTCATTAAGATCAGAACAGTTGTGTTAGGTCAGACTAAGAGTTTATTTATCCCAGTATCTTTCCTTCAGATGCATCTTAACTATGTTTGTGGAAAGAGTATGAAACCTTTTCCCCTGTACATTCTTCCAGCTCTCTGTGGTTTAAGTATGTCCTGATGTAAAGCCTGCACTCACACCATAATATTTCTAGCAGCCATAAACAAAGCTTAATTCCACAATCTCCTCAATTTATTATTTCTTGTGGCCTCTAAAGCAGCCTGCTGTAAACACCACCACAACATAAGTACACAGTCGCGAACCATTATTTTCCTTTCACTGACTTGATATCAGTTGTTCACTGCGTTGTGAAGACCCTGAGCGAACTGTTCTCCATTCACATTTTCTCTGGCCATCATCACTTCATTGCTCTTCATCTCATTCTGCATCAATCTCTCCATTCAGACTTCGGTGCTATTTAGTCTCTCTTCATAGGAAAGCTGTGCTGCACTGACCGTCCCTGTACTGTATTCAATCCTGAGACAACATTTTCTGTGACAGCAGTGACCTTAATGATATTCAGTAGGTAAGATATAGTTAAACATGCAAACTCCACAGCTTTTAAGTTAGGAAGGAAGTTACTCAATTAAATATTATTAACTCAGACAGCTGAAAGAACAATGTCCTCACTGCTTTGCTGGGACCCACATCTGCCTTCCAGCAAGCCCAGAAATGTCCTCTTGGGCTCTACCAGTTGCACCAAGTCCTAGATTTGTCCTAGCACAGAGCAAGGTTTGCCCAAAGCACATTTCCCTCTGAGAAAGGCAGCCCCCCAAAGGCATAAGGAAGGCAGGGGCAGCCTGCATGGTAGTGCTATGAGTGGGGAAAAAAAGGGGCAGATATCAGGGGTAGGAACCTCATGGGGCTAATTTTCAGGACAGTTGAGGCTAAAATAGGGTTAATACTTTGGAGGAAAAGTACTGAGTGCAGGGTTATTGATGGTAGCCATAGTAGCCAAGGAGAAAGTGGGTAGGGGCATTGGACCTTCTGGAAGATTTAGGGAAGGATATCTACAGGGAATCACTATTTTTGCATAAAGAGGGCTGAATATGCATATTTTGGGTGGGAAAAGTCTGTCTTGTCCTCAAGAAGGCAAAGGATGCACAGAATAAATAAAGAAACAAATCCACAAACACATGCTTGGGTAATTATATCAAGATATATGCTAGGCTTCATTATGACACCAGTGCCAGCAATAGGTTGGTTTATCATTTTTATGGATCAGAATGGGAGAAATAAGTGTCTTAGTTCAGGGCAGCCCATGGAAGTATATAGAAGAATATAATTTTGTTTTGTTGCTGTAAAGAGGAAGTAAGAAAGCTTAAAGGAATGACATGTAGACTTGGCTGCAGTCCCTGAATAAGGCAATAAAAAGGTTTTGCAAAAGGTAGCCTTATTCTATTGCCCCTTCTATATGATACTTCAGCTTCTGCAAGGCACAGCTGGCTATCCAGGTGAATTGCTTTCCCATCTCTACCACAGAGGGAGGTATGAGCTGACTCAGGATGAGGCAAGGACAACATATACACTCATTTTCAGATAAATATAAAGTAGCCCCTGCAGCAAGAAATCAAGAAAGTGATAATTTGCTGTTAAGCCCGGTTCTAGATCTGAGGACAGGGAAGTTCTCTAGCAGACTTTCCTCAGTTTTGCACCTTCCTGTCAAACCTGGTGGCTAATGGGGCTCTGACTGAGCTGCCAGCTGTGCCAGCCCTGGCCTGCACACCTGGGCTTAAGGGAGACACTCAGGTGGCACAGGTGGTGGCATAGTGGGCATACATGGCTGCCTAACATGTTCCTGGTTCTTGTAGGAGCCACAAGAAGCAAAAAAGCTTGGCACAGAACTATGTGAAAAGTTATTGAATGACAGGACAGGGAATAAGAGATTGTTTTGTTTTGTTTTGTTTATTTTTGATGCCACTTGGAAATTTTATTGGGAAAAAAAGAAATTTACTATTATTTATGACATTTCTGTCTCTTCCATGCTGTCTCTCAGAGCTGCTTGGAAACCTCCCCAGCTCCCCACCCTGTTTGGCTTTTTGTCTCTATTTGCAAGAAATACAGTCTCATCAAAATGGAAAAATATCCAAACTGCTGCACAGAAAATTGAGCCAATAGACTGGTCACCTGACTTGGAGCTTGGAGGATAACTGCACTAATAGCAAACTGATTTGGGTTTCTTTTCCTTTCAGTCATACATTGCTTAACACTGAGATTTGCCCCTGTCTTAAGGGTCACTGCAAAAGTCAGATGGTGTTGCAGATTTTCTTCAGAGAGGCACAGCACACCAGTATGAGATGCAGAGAATAAAACATGCTTGTTTTCAAGGAAAGGCGATTAGGAGAGATGTATTTACTTCTGAAAGAGAAATCTCCAAATTAATGGGATAAACACCATTCTAATTAGTGCCCAGTATTATTGTCCAGTCCTGTGAGGCTGGACTTCCCTGGTTAAGCTGCAGACTGCTCTGTTTCCTCCTGAAAGAAAATTCATTCAACTATTTCAAGAAAAAAAATTAGGGAAAATTATATAATAGCAACTATAACAATAATCCCTCAACTGCACTTATTCCTCTTCTGCCACTGAGCACTTGCTACCATTGCTTTAGGATCATGGCTATTGGCAAAGCCTGGGTCTCATCCTTTCTGTTTGCTTACTTGCTAAAATGTGACAGTTAAACGATGAGAAGATTTAATTTATTTTGCACTGAAAATGGTCCAGCTCAAAGCGAATCTTAATGCTGGCTGCAGCCACTGTGCACCACATGAATCTATTCAACCAATTTGCCATAACGCAGGAGGATCTGGATGGGATGTTCCCCAAAATAGCTTCTCCCACTGCACCAGCTGAGCCTCAGCAGCAATGAGTGAGTTGAGTGAACACTCATGGCTGTGGTGTTCAACAAAGAGGAACAGACTGGAACAAGCATCTCAAGAGATGATCTAATGTCAAGGTAAGCAAGGAGACAAAGAGGAGAAAAGGGGGAGTGAACACACAGGATCATCAAAGGACAGGCATAAGGAAAGATGAGCAGGAGGCAGGCGTGTGGGCGTGTAGAAGGACTCAGAAGAGCTGTGGTGGCTGGAGCTCGTTCCTCTTGAAATAGAGCTAACTTTTCAATAATCTTCATCTGTCTTTTTAAAGAAAGTATATGGGGTTTTTTCCTATTTTCTGTTACAAGCATGGCTCAAACCAGCCTCAACTGATAGAGCTATGAAACCGTCCTTTCTCTTACTGTGCTTACCTGCCTCATTTGATATCTGCCTCAAGCTTCTTCAGTAATGTAGTCCACATTCCTCTAGATTTATTTTTCTCCCTTCTTTTAAATCTGCTACCTGGACAGGATCAAGTTCTGCAGCAAATGAGAAGAGCATCCTAGAGGAAGAACATTCAGCTAGCTCATGAAGGCAGTTGTAGTGCACTAGGTAGGGTGAGTTGAGGCTTTACCACAAATTGTAATTGTTCTTTTCTGTGCCTTCTAAGAGCATTGGGCTTTATGGTCTTTAAAAAAAGTAAATGGAAGGCAGCAAGAGATTACTGTGTATTAATAGGCTTAAATACAGATTCATTTCACAGACAAAAGGAGATAGAGAGAGAAAGCTTAAAATGTTTCACTTTAATTCGCCTTTGGCATAACTTCTGCCAGCAGTAGTTTTATCTTCCATTAGTAATATTATTTAGCTATCCAATAACTTCTTACAATTGTAAGAACAAAAAGGTTACAGAAATACAGTAGATCAGAACTAAGAAAACTTTAATATTTAGCAACATTTTTACTTGCTGCTTATCCAGTAATTCCAGCTTTAAATGGACCATATATGCTCATTTTGAAGAAACCTTTTTAAAAACTTTTAAAATGCCTCGTTCTAAAAGTAATATTTATGCAGTCTAACTTTGAAGATAGTGAAGACCAGAAGCCGCTTACCGTAACAGAGAAACAACATTATAGGCCATCACAGAGTTGTATTAATTGTACAGAAGCAGGGAAATTTAAAGCCAAAAATGCAAACAACATAGTTCCCTCACAATGAAATAGCTGTTTATTGGATTTTATTTCTTTACTCTCCAGTAGATGGCAATCCAGCACCTGGCCAATAAAACAGTCATGTGGAGACCCTTCTCTGTATACAAGTCTGTGGGGGCTTTAGTTATATATTCTAAGTCCAACTTTGGACTGAAAACTTTATCCAAGTGAATCATTCAAGTAGTGTTTTATTACATTGCTGGTCAGCATGAGACAACACTAGAACAAAAAAGAGAAGTGAATGTGGAAAGAGCTGGGCAAGATTTTAATGTCTTTAATGGCTGCTTGTTGTTTTAGTTATGCCTCTTACATGGATTTTTAGAAGACTTTGGAGGTAAAATTGTTAATTTTTGTATCTTCTCATTTGGAAGTTTACTTGCTCTTGGAGTGTTGTAATTCCCGTGCTTAAGAAAAGATTGCCAAGAACTCCCTGAATTATCTCCCTTCTGATTGACCCTCTCTCCAGAAGGTAGCTGTGTGTCACAAAGTGTCTGTGCCTTGCCTACTCATTCACATTGCTCCAGAGACATTTCTGGGGTTGTCACTGTGTTGGGGGTTGGGTGTTATTCCTTTTGTTCCTTTGTATTTTCCTATGGAATTTTCTCCCATTTGTTGC
>VXBQ01003638.1:0-259111 GCA_013400175.1 Phainopepla nitens | reverse complement strand
GGTTATTCCTTCCCCATATCCTGCCTGAAAGCTGCTTAATTTCAAAATTATAATAATTCGGAGGGAGGGGGTTTCCAAGGGAGGCTCCTGCCTTCCCTAGTAGATACCTGTCTGTTCAACCTGAGACACACTGGAAGATCAAACCCACAGCATATGTCAGATTTGGCACAGACCTGCCTCAGCTGCCAGCCTGGCTACTCTACCTGTCCCACATGCCCAGGTCACCAGAGCCTTCTGTAGGGGTTGGGATGGGTGCAAGTGGTGGTATTTCCCTTCCGAGCAGGGAGCTAGGGAAGGTACAGATTTAGGGGCACCAAAAGGGAGATCAGGGGGATTGGCACCAGCTGTGCATTGCATGACACAGGGATGCTGAAGTGCTCCTCATCATCCAATGGCTGTGTCCCAGCACATGGCTGCACAGGCAGGGAGACTTATATTCCAGTGAGGTTAACTGGAGAGAGATAGGACACACCTTTCTGTGGAAAAGAGAGAAAAGTCAATTAGCAAGAAAGAAGGAAAGCAGGGAATCGATAGAGATTCAAGTGTATTTTGCTAATATCTCTGAGTCCTCATAGGCTTTCTTCATCACTTCATTTATGCATTTGTTTTGAAGCTTTGTGATTTCTAAAAGTATGGATTTATAGGGGCAAAAATGGCCCTTTGTCAAATATTTGACCCTTGTGTAATGAAGATGAAAGCAGCAGCCCTGCAGAACAGTTTACATTTTCAGAACCTTGTAGCAGCCGTCAGTTACTATTTGCACTTCACCTTGAATCAAGCTGGAGCTTGAGGGAAATTGCAGGTTTCTGTGGGATGGAGATAAGGGCAGCAAGTGGCAGAGTTCCCATACAAATGTGGCTCAGAGAGGCTTACACTTTTTTTTGCTAATTGGCTTACTAGCAACAAGTGTGGGTTTGCTTATTTGTCTGCTGTCATCATTTGGGTTTTGTTTTGTTGGTTTTTAAAAAGACCTTGAGTTTTAGACATAATTGATGCAAAGGTGGTGGCAAACCTTGTAGCGGCTGCTTCCTTTATAGGTTAAGCCAGCAAGCAGAAACCATAGCAACCTGGGAAAACTAACAATCTGTTTTATGTTCCCACTGCTATGAGTGAGGGAGGATGAATTGGATGTTGTGATTCAGAGTTAGCCACAGCCTGCTCAGAACAGCACAGAAACATAGAACAGCAGCCAATGGCGAGAGCCTGATGTCTCACCTTGTCCAGTGGTAATTGTCCTGAGCCAAGACATGCTTCTTCTGGGGGAGAACAGCATGTAGTTCCCACAAGTGGAAATAAAGGAGAACTTCCTTCTTGTCCGTAAATTCTTTGTGTATTTTTAAGGAGTTTCTCCTTCAAAAATATATGCTTAAACTAACTTATTAACTGCATAATAAGGCAAGGCACAACCTTGCCTAATTTACACCAAATATATGCCTGAGAGTGTCAGACCTCTGTTCCCAGAAGGTAGGAAATGTTGCTCTTGTTTTTAAGACATTCATCAGCTTTCTCCTAATTTCTTCATCCAGCCCTTCCTTCTTTCCCTCCTGTCTCTCTCAGTAAGTCTCACTACCACCTCAGCTGTTCCATGAGCTAGCTGATCCCTTTTCCTTTCTCCTGTGCCCTTAATGCAGCCAGAGCAAATAGAATACCACAGAGACAGATTTCCACTTTGGCTGCTTGGAGGGACTGCCATGCTTGCGTGGTTCAGGCACAGCCTGTAAATATTATTCCCACAGCACATGCAGGATTAAACAGAGGTAAGGGACCCTTTGAGGCTGATATTGGAAATAACTGAAAACAAATAAGAGAAATCAAATATTTCCTACTCTGGCACTGTGAAAACCTTACACAAGCTTCAGGGTGCAACCTGACAGATCTTTGCAGTTTTCTCTAAGTAGGATTTATCTAGATTTACTTCACTTACATCAAGAAGACAACATCTGTAGGATCTCACTGTTAGCCACCAAAGCTTCCTGCTTTCCTGGGCCTTTTACTGCTTGTGCTTCAGGACTCAATGCTCCCAGTAGAAGCAGTATTTCTCAGAATTAAAGAGTGCATCTGGTAGAGAATGCTCTCTCAATTACCTGATTGAATCGAGTTTCTTTTCTCCAAATAGTATTTTTTGAATTCACAGAACTTTACACAAAAGTTCTCAGCCAAGTAGATAAACCTGGAAAAAGCAGCAGAAGTAGTCACCAGCATGGTGGGTCTCCAGCTCACTGGTTTGTTTACCTGCTTCCCTTTTTGTGTTGAACCTGGGATCTTTGTGAGGCCCTGAGGGGTTATTCACCAGATTAGTGTCAACTGTGTTTTCCCCAGGCCACTTATACCTCTTGGGCTGCTTGAACAAGGCATCACAAGCCATTTTGTTTGTGTACCCTCCTAAGTGAGCACCAGACAATGACCAGAACCTGACAAACCTTAGCTTTGGTCTTCTCACAGGACAAACACGTAACATGACAGGAGAAGGCAGTAGGATGCAGCTCACAAGGACGCAAGGAGTGAGGCTGAATCTTGGTTTACTGTGTATGCAGACAAGCATAGACAAATTTGTTTTTGTGTTCCTGGGCATGAAACAACTCTGAAACTTTGCCTGCAAGGTTAAACACTGTGTTGCAGATGCTTTCAGCTCCAGGGGAGACATATCTACACATAGACAAGCATTGCGTGGAGGCTTGGGCCACTGCTTGTGATGTGAATTTGCATGAATCCTCACAGACTTGGGTAGAAGCCTCCCATATTCCAGAAGCAAAGCACAACTGATGAAATTGCTAAAATAGACGCAAAAGAAAAAAGAAAACAAACAAGTTTTCGAATGCCTTCCAGAGGTTTCCTATGGGCCAAAAGGCAAATTTTTGACTCACACTCACATGTGTTTTAGAAAGTAGCCTGAAACCTTTCCTTGGTTTGTCATCAGGCTGAGGAGAAAACTGAGGAGGCAATGGTTGGTCCCAAGGCACGTTCTAAATAAAAAAAAAAATCTCTTTCAAAAGGAAGTGGTTTAATGAATTGAGAGAGCCTCTCATCTCTCATTTCATTAGATAACTTTATTAAGAACATAAGCGCTTTTTTGTGTCATTGAATTGATCTATGCCATTCTTCTAGTCTCCAGAAACTGCACTGCTCCAAATCCAAAACACCTTCTATGCTTCTATGATGCTCACATTTTCCTGTTCCTAAGGAAGTGAGTCTGTGCTGCTCTGTAACAGCAGCAGATCTGATCACAGTGGGAGGCGGGAGCGAGGCAATCCTGCTTCTCACTATCAGCAAACGTTACTCCTTACTCATGCAGCAGCTCCTCTGCGTGAGGATGGCAGGCAATTCAGTGCTGCTAAAAGAAAACAAAAAGGTATGTAGTGCTTGCCTGTAGTCTCAGTATGCTCTGGAGCGTCACTAATCTTGCTTTCAGATAGCCAGTGCCAGCTATAAAATTGTTCACACCTCCGGGTATTGTAGGTGGTTGGCAGGATCACAAATTCATTTACTTTTTGGCTTTGTAGGATTGCTAGGACCTGAACACACCTGCAAGTTGAAGTAACCTTAGCTCTCACTACAAAGCTCATTTCAGTAAGGACTCTGGACATCAGAATGGAAGACAGGCTACTGTCACACTGCTAGCGCTGTACAGGGACAGCTCACCATAGGGTTGAGGTGGCATTGCATGGGTTTTTAATCAACATTGAACTTGCCAGAGAGACAATCCAGTTCCACTCTTTGAGGCAGAGAAATGGTGGTGGTTTTTTTGTTTGGCTAAGTGCAAGTAGAACCACTTAAATCAGAACTTTAAAAGTGAATGCTAGTATTAAGTAACAACTTAGTCATGCTTCACTAAAACATTAAAAAAAATTGCTAACTTCCATTTTTAGTACCTGGTGAGTATATATTCATTACCATAGGAGTCAGTGGAGCCAAAGAGCAGAAAAAAAAAAAAAGGCAGTAAATTGATAGTCTAATTCACAGGGGTGTCCCCTTAAGACAGGATTTTTGGACATAAACACCAGTCTTGTTTTCACAAACTTGCACACTTGTGTATTCAATTTGTGGCTAAGTGAAAAAATGCAACTTGTGGGAATTTAAGAATAGCATATGTGTAGTAGTTTAAGTAATGTAGAACTTGTCAGGCATGCAAAGGGCTCTGCCTACCTGGGATGTGATCCACCTTGGGAGAGCCAAGTCCAGAACCTCCAAGGCTATGCAGGACTCATCTCGGAGACGGTGAACTTAAGCAGATTCAATAAACAACAAGGCTGTTTGGAGTACAGAATTGTAATCCCAATTTACCTTTCTCTCCTACTCAAACTTGTCTAGTCTTGGAAGCAGCTAATCCCAGCATGCATCTTTCTGTTTGACCACAGGCACCTATATTTTCCACTAACTTCAAACGCAGCAGGCCAAGAAACAATATTCCTTTGAATTAAGACCTATGGCTTTGTTCTAGTCTGACTCTTTTTGGAAGAATACTAATTCTATAAATGTCCTGAAAAGTTTTTAAAGAGGGCTTGGAGTCTTTTTGATGTAGAATGTCCATTTACATGTGCAAAAATTATTTTGCTTGGAGACAGGCCCAAACGCACTGGAAATGACAGAATCTCAGTAATAACAGAGCTTTGGGGTCAGGACTTGAACAATATCAGTATACTTGCAAGCACACTCATGCAGGAACAAGCTCAGGATAGACTACTTGTGTTGCAGAATTGAAGGAAACAAATAAAGATGTCCTTTCATGCTGTGAAAGACTACAGTGCCTGCAAAAGGGCAAGGCTAAGAACTAATAAGAATCACAGAATTACAGAATATGCTGAGTTGGAAGGGACTCACAAGGATCATCAAGTCAAACTCCTATCCCTGCACAGTGCCATCCTCGAGTCACACCACTTGTTTTGTACTGCTTCCTGAATAATAAAGGATCATCCTTTAGTGGACTCCTGAGGTAGCTCTGATGGTACATGTAACATTACTTTCATAGCTTTTAAGTCTCTGTGGGCTTACACATGAACCCTCTGGTCAGGCATAAACTATCCTTTTCTAAATACTAGCAGCAAGAATTTTTAGCCTGTTTCTCCCACATCTCGTTTTCTGGTGCAAACACGTGTGGAAAGAGAACTTTTAGAATAAGGATAGGGATGTATGTGTTGGGGAGTGGTGGTGTTTGGTTTGGGCAGCAGCTACTGTGGTTTGCACACATTTGGATCAAACACAGCAGCAAAATGCTGAGAGCAATAGATGGGGGCTTTGTGTTTCAGCTGCTCCCAACGCAATCCTGGACCACAGCAATCTTGGAAAAGAAGCAATACTCCTTCCAGCTGCAGAAATGGCAAGCGGCCTGGCTTTTCATGTTGCGTAGTGTTTGTTTTGTTTTTATTTCTGTTTTGTTACTTGAGAGACCCTTGGAAACAGCGGATCCCGGCGCCCGTGCCGCCGCTGCCGGCGGGGCGGCGCCCTCTGCCGCCCGAGCGCCCTGAAGGCCCCGCGGAACCCGCGCCTCCCTCATCCCCAGCAGCGCTCGCCACGTCCTACACTTCCTACAGAGGGGAGCGCTGCCCGCGGGAGACGAAGGTTCAGCTGTCTGGATCCAGCCCAAAAGATTCTTTTGTCTTCCACTTTATGTCGTTTCCTGAGTTCAGCTTCCGGTTAACAACAACTCGTGCAGACACAGCCCCCCTCCCTCGTTCCTTGGGGCTAAATCCACAAAGGATCAACTTCAAGCTGTTGCCATGAGGAGCTAGCAGCACGCTGTTAGGCAGCTAAGCATACCCATTAATTACACAGCAAATTTAACCAGACCAACAAATGCAGAACAGTCAGTAAGAAGTTACTTAAGTGAGCTGGAAGGAAGTGCCAAGAATCACGTCCCAAGGCTGCTTTGCCCCAGATGCTGGGCACTTGTGTCTTATTCCAGACTAGAGACATTAACTGATTGCTCAGGAGTTACAGCTTCAGGAGTTACAGCACCTCACCAGCCAAACGAAGCAGAGCTGCATTTGCAAACCAGGTATGAAATCTGTTCTTGCAGGCAAAAGCAATGAGTACAGCTCCACAGCACTGTACACATGAGCCCTTCCTCGAGGTTCACCAGTTATTAATTATGCCACTGCTTGGGGTAAAGCTCCCAAGGGGAGACCTGGGAGACCTCTCACATGTACCTCGCTGAGCCTAGCAGCTGGACATTCACAGGATATAACAGACAAAGTCTGGACAGTGATGATTCACATCATATAATTTAACAGCTGCTTCTAGTCCTGAATTATCAGGGCTTTTAATATTTTAAAAAAAATTTAAACCTTTTTCTCCTGCTGTAAATGTGTTGAGAGTGCTTACAAGGAGAAGAACTAGGGGCTTGGTAAGCTACAGGGCGAGGGCCAAAGATATAAGGAAAAAAACTGCATCACTGGACACCGCTACCCAATCAGTAAATAGAAGATCTGTTAGCAAAATTAAAAACAACAACAAAAAAAAGAGAGACCATGGAAATTTATTTACTTTTTATCTATGAACAGTATGACATATAATTATAGACAAGTTTTGATACACAGGAAAACCCTTCTGTCAACCATTTTTTTGCTAAATGAAATAGCATGATAATCTTTACACATTCATATTTTGTTTTTGTCTTTTTTTCCTTACAATACACAGCTTTCTTGGGTTGAAGCAAACTGCAGGACATTGAGTACTGGTATATTACAGCTACTTACATCATTTAAGAACAGCAAATGGAGAAAAATAAGTTATTTAAATATTGTTTTCATATACAGAAAGTGCAACTTTGTTAGTTGTTACATAACTTGCTTGACAGATTTGATTCCCCAAAGGGTGTCAATTAATGCTAAAAGTATCTTGGACTGAAAGTATTATTTATTCTAAAAATAATACAGTACAACTGCACAGCTGTGACTTGGTGAATCGACCACTATTGCTGCTCTTAGACATGATGGCCTGTTTGAATAATGCAATATTTAATGCTTCTGATCATACTCCCAGTCTGCATCCACAGCCAGGCTCATGTAAGAGCACAGGGAATTGCCACCTAGGTAGCAACAGCAGGTTATTGATCAAAGCATATGATTATGATAGCATTTAGTAATATTTTGGGCTTGCTGTTTCTGACGTTAAATAGCTGTTTGAGTAACTAAGATACAATGGATAGATACTTAACATGGTGAGCCTGAGCAGAGCAGATGAGGATTCCAGCAGCAGGTTTCTTCTGTGCTTTCCAAGAATTAATGACTGAATTTTGCTTAGAGCACTGAAAGTTAGAAGAAGATGGACGAGGTTATGGCTCTGGTAATGCACTGCCTCACCTGCTTGGGGAATGCCACAGGTCACTGAAACCACAGCAGGGAAGCTCAAACACTGAGAAGCTTAAGGCGTTTTTAGATTAGAATATAAACTAAAATTGTAATTCAAGTAAGACCATAAAGCACAGTCTTTAAAAGCAAACAAAACAAATATTGAAACTCATAAATCTCAAGTGGCTCACTCCAGTCCTGATGGGTGTGATTTGGTTTCCCTGGGTCACATAATCATTTGAAAATAATGGATTTACAAAGAGAGTTTGGCAAACAGGTTCAGCTTATTCCCATAATTCTCCTTCAGTTATTAAGAGAAGGGAAAGTGATTAATATGAGAAAGCTTTATTATATGACTTGTCTTCCCTGCAACATAAGGAAATTTGTTTCCTCTTTTATTGCTATAGTCAGCTTGGACTTTTCTCTTGCTCCAGTATAACTGCTGTCCACTTACTTCTACTCTGTTCTGGTCTCTGCCAGCAATCCCAGGAAGTCTCAATACTCCTTCCATCTCCTGCTTACTGACAGTCACCATGTAAGCCTCAGAGAGGAACAAGAGAAAAATAAAAAATTATTATAAAAACTCTTTATTTTATTTTATTTTATTTTTAGAATCATAGAATATACTGAGCTACAAAAGTGGATCCTTTGAGTCCAGCTCTTGGCCCTGCACAGCACCATCCCCAAGAGTCACACCATGTACCTGAGAGCATTGTCCAAAGATCTCTTGAACTCAGACAGGCTTGGAGCAGTGACCACTTCCCCGGGAGAGCTTGTTCCAGTGCCCAACCACCCTCTAGGTGAAGAACCTTTTCCTGACATCTCCAACCTAAACCTCCCCTGACTCAGCTTCAGGCCATTCCTTTGGGCCCTGTCCCTGGCAGGGTCACCAGAGTGAAGAGATCAGTACCTGCCCCTCTGATTCCTCTTGTGAGGATGTTGAGACTGCAATGAGGTCTCCCCTCAGCCTCCTCCAGGCTGAACAGACTTCAGCTGTTCCTCACAAAGCCTCCCCTGCAGACCCTTCACCATCCTCGTGGCCCTCCTTTGGATTCACCCCAATAGTTTAATGTCATTTTTATATTCTGGTACCCAAAACTGCACACAGGACTCGAGACGAGGCTGCACAGATTTCACTGGCTGTACAAAATATGTCTGCTGTATGTCTCCTGATTCTGTCATATCAGAACATGCTGCTTCTCAGACACCAAGGAGAATATTAGAGAGCTTTGCTTGAGAACAATTTAAAGTTGCACCAGTGACTTAGTTGCCTTCATATGATGGTGTACAGTAGACCCTGTGAAATACAAAATGTGGGAAGTAAACCTAACAGCTATCAATTCTACCAGGAGGCAATTAGTTATCATCTGTAGTAAAATGCATTTTCATCCACTTAAAACATGACCTTGAAAGGGCCAGATATAGTAAGGAATAAAGGAGTAACTGCAATTTTTCATTCATCCATCTGACAGCATTTTATCAGAAGTCATTAGCTCAGGATGAGACTGGGATAACTGGGGCACCAAACAGTGCAGTGCCTTGTCCGGCTGTATATAGTAAACTGATGTCAGAACTGATACTGGAGACATCCACACATCCTGGCCTGTGCCCGGGTTTCTGTTGTATCTCCCTTTACCTGCCAGACTAAGCTTGCTCTGTCTTCCATGAAGCATTTGCACTACAAGAAGCTGAAGGACACACCTCATGTAGACCCCAAGGAAAAAGCTGGTTATGGGCTATTCATGATGATTTGTATTTGGTATATAAAACATGTACCCAATATAGAAAAATAAAATCTGTCATTAGTCACATATGTGACTGGAACGTTTCACATGGAGTTAGGCAGAAAAATATCATTGCATCATGAAAAATGGTTCATCACATTTGCCAGAACAATGCTCTTTTCCAGTGAGAGGTAATATTAATGCAGTGGTAAGGGATAGCAACTGTTCTAAAATTCACAGTGTTATTCATAAGACTATCTGGAAATTTCTTGTCCATGCAATGGAATTACTGTGTCTAATGATTTCTATGGGATGCAATTTGCTTTTTCAATGCAAGTGAATTTTCATTTGCAGAAACCCACTGTTTGGAATCAATATGGTCAGGATACCAAGTCAAAGCTGCAGCATAATGATTGACAATATAACGCAGTACACAGAATATGATTAAAATGAAAAGCAGTTACATATATACAAGGCAGTATATCTTGGAACAGTTTAGTAACAACAGTAAATGCAGACTGTAGTAAACAAGGAGTTAACCTGACAACTGAAACCTACCATAGCCCTGCATTTGTCAAAGCACCTCTACAACACAGGAGATGTTATGATGAGGCATTTTATAGAAGCTACTTCAGCTGGAAATCACCCTAAATACAACTTGAGTGTGACTGGTTGAAACAAGGCTTGGGAAATGTGATTACAGGTAAAGTGAACACTAGGTAACTGCTTAAAAGCTTATTTTAAGGCAAATAAAAAGCAGATTGCTAGAAAGCAATTTTAAAAATGACCTCAGTTCTGTACAAATACAAAGAAGCTTTCTGACTCTCCATAGGTTAATTGCATTGAAGTGACAGAGATGGACCACACTGAAAACTAATTTCAGTCCATCAACTTGAGCCTAGCTAAAGGCTTCGTGGCAACTGGGACCTACACCAAGCAACAGCAAAGATGACTGGGGAGGGCTTTGTGTTTAGCTCTAGACTGCTAAAATAAACAAAAGGCATTTGCCAAACAGCTTCTACTGGAATTGGCTCTTTGATTTGTATCTGGTCTTTAGGACTGATTTCACGTACCTGGAAACTAGATGTACAGAAGACCTGTTACTAGTATCACTATCACAAACTTGAGGAAAATGTGCAAGGGTTCCTTAATTCTGTGAAGCTGGCTGATTCTCAGGCCAACCCTGTGCAGTTTATGAAATAGGAATACTTTAGATGGGAGTGAAGGGGGAGGGAGGTACCACATGTGTTTATCTAGTGATTGCCTCTCTTCTCCTTCAGTTGCCAAAGACTTTCATATCCTTTGAAGAAGATATCTGCCTGTCCTGGGGAGCCACTTCCTTGATCTCTTTAGCTACATGAAGTAATCAGAGTGATACTGGTGCAGGAAGAAGCAGTGGATTCTTGACCAGGCAATGTCACACTATGAAGCATGTTAAATTGCCTCTGGATCAAGAGGTTTGAAGAGTCTTGCTGCTGCCAGAAGCTTGCTTATGTGCCTTTCCTCTGTGATGCCAGCTTTTTGAAGGCAAGTTTGTGACAGAGAAGGCACTTTGCTCAGTGTGTTGAATCCTGCTTCTGTGAGCAGGCTGGAATACATAGGCAGACCAATGGAAGTCAGCCAGTCAGATATAGAGGTGATGAGTCCTGGGGATACAGGTTTACGGCAAATTTCTGTGAGTCCTCCACTTGGAATCTGGGGAGTTAAAAAAGAAAGAACAGAGAACCCTTAATGTTAAACACATCTGCTTGTTTTACAACAAGTCTTTTTTGTTTGTTTGTTTGTTTTCTCTTCCAAACGGGTAGAATTTCATAGCAGATGTTCTAACTTCTCTCATGTCACATTTGTCAGTATGAGAGTGGTGTGGGCTGAAAGGCACAGATCTCTTGGCCAGAAGCACTAACAAAAATTTTGGCAATATAGACACAGTGGGCAGTATCCAGCTGCTTGGCTGACTTTCCTGTACCATTCTGAAACAGTTTGAGATCAGTAAAGAATACGCTGTAACAAGACTTTTCAGAGTGATCCATTTAATTTCTCAGTAAGGCAAGAGAATACTAATTTTGCCTATTACCCCCTCAGACAAACCAGGTCCTCTCAGAAAAAGCCATTGAAGTTTTTGGTGGTTTCTCTCTTCTGCTTTTGGTAAGGAGAAGTGGACACTGGTATAGTTCAATAAATGTAAAAGGAGCGTAAAACCTTTCAAATTTTAGTATAGAAGCATTCAATACATGTCACTCTTAGTGAGCAAGTCTCTGTTACCACTTCTTGCAGTCTGCTTAGACTTTGAAGATCATTATTTGGTCAAGAGAGGGCTATCTACTCACCTGTCAACTACTGACTGGGGGAGGTACCTACTGCCCCTGCAGTACCTCTACCTATGTTGTACCTGCTGGATGAACATAAGGAGCACTTCCGTACCAGGACTTCTCAAGTACCTCCCTCTACTACTAGTAAGTCCTTTTAAAAGTCTGCTCACAAATAAGAAAATCTGCTTCATGGAAATACTCACTGCCATGCGATGCTGCTTCCTCAGCTGCTTTACCCGGATTTGGTCCATGTTTGTAGCCACATACTTTTCAGGCTGGTCTAAGTCTTCAGAGTACCTCTGTACCAAAGCCTCAGGAATGCCACAGCGACCATGCTGAATGTTCCCAGCCAGACATAAAGGAGAGATGACAGATTAAAGAAGTGTGTCTATACAGACCAAACCAACCAATACAACAGAAACAGAAGTGCAGGATGGGAGCAAGAAGGAGCTTTCCTCGAGGCTCCATGAAAACTGAAAAAGCAATCCCTAAAAGACTCCTTCCTTCACCCCAGAAAAAGATGTACTAGTTGATGCTATCAATTCAGAGCTTCTTGGAAGCAAAATCTAATCATTACTTCATTTTTCAGCTCTACTCCCTCACATTAACAGAAAAAGACACATTCTCATGCCCAGCGCCACCAAGGCCTCTGTGGTGTGAAAAGATGAAGGTTCAGAATTACGTTTGGGATTTCTGAGTCCCCCACAACATAAGAATTACTTTAGGTATAAAGTCTGATAAGCAAAGACAAACAAGAGTTATAGAATGTCTAATGTCCCAATGATTGTTGGTTTATCTTACCCACAAAAATGACAGATAGAATGAATGACAGACTATCCCTTGGAATGCTAGCAGAATAAAACCACTGAAGTGACTACCACTTACCTTGTCTGAGTACGGTTCTTCAGTAAGATCGATGTCTTCAGACTGCAGCTTGCTTTCTATCACCATTTCCAGGTCCATTCCTCTGCTGCAAGAGACCTTCCTTGCTGATACAGGACCAAGCTTTACCACATGCTGCTGAATACTAGCAGTCTCTGGGAGCTCTGACAGCCAGGGTGGCAGTGGGCTAGGAGGGCTACTCGGCTCCTTTTCAAAAGATGTCCTGTGGACAGGTACTCCATGACAATCAATGGGAGTGGATGAGCTAGTCTTTTTTACTGGCAAACATGGTGCTTCTAAACTTGAGTGGTTTCCACTCGTGGTCATGGGAGGATGATATAATCCATTAGAAAGGCGTTCTCGGCATTTTTTGGCAGGGACGGGTGGCGGCTGAGAAGGATTTTTTGGTTGCATTCTTGCCTCATTTGTGCTTTTTTGCTCAGCTTCTAGACCTCCCTTGAGGACTGGAGCATAATCAGCCTGTGTAAGGTCATGAAAACCTTTACTCTGTATTTCCAGAGGTGTCCTTGTTGCATGATGCATCACTAAGGCAGGCTGAGCTTCAGAGTTTTTCAGGGGGAATGGAGCAGGCTTTCCACCTGCAGTCTCCATTACAGAGCAGTTCAATTCTTTAGCTCTTCCCTTCTGAGAATTAGCAGCTCCTTTGCCCTGCTTAGCCATGACATCATCTACCTTACAGATGCCTCCATGAGACTGAGGAAGCAAGGCAGAGCCAGTTGCCTTTTTAGCCATATCTAGTGAATCCTGAGGAAAAGAACCTACTTTTTTGTTAGCGTCCTGTAAGTTAGTATTGGGTTCTCCCTGGAGATCATCCAGTGAATGAGATCTTGGCCATGTATCTACACCCTGAGGGCCATCCAGAGTTTCATAGCTTCGACACACAGCAACTGGTAAACTTCTGCGGTTCTTCTTCAGACCCATGACAGCCAGAGGCTTGACAGAGCTCTTCAGAGCATGATGTGCACAACCCAGCCAGCTTTCTTTTTCCCCTGGCTGCAGAGTCTCTATTGACTTGGTCAGTGGAAGTGTGGGATAATTTGATAGCTGGTTTCTGTTGAAACTAAAGCTATGCTCACTTGCGGATTTTGAGGGTGGAAGACAGGTCCTTCGAGTTTTACCTAGAAACAAATAAATCCACCATTAAAAATAAAATCAGCAGCATAAATAACAGATCCCTTCCAAATGCTTTTGAAACAAAATGATTTATTCCCTTTTTGTTAATTCTAAATGTAGAAGAACTCACTGACATTTCAAGCATAAAGATTTGATCTGAACTTCAGCTTTATTAGTAAATGTTTTGTGTTAAGTAAAATACATCCAAAATACTTAATATCCTTCCTACTCTCCAATTGGCAGAGATTTGAGGTTTAGCTCATATAAACCTTGTTCAGTGTAGAAATACTGTATCCTACAGTTAGAACTGATACCCTATATTCACTGTACGAAGTGGTTTGACAGGCCCCCCTGAAATAAACTCAAAAGATGTACATTTTTTTCTTCGTCTCTGATTTTAGTATATAAATAATAAAGTTCATCTTTGAATAAAGTTTACTAGTTTGCATAGGATTTTTTTAAAAGACCCTGTTTATGAATTTTTTAATTATATGCCAATACTGTTATTTCTTCTTTTAAATGAGCAGAAGACTATTTGCAATGGCAAAACAGAGAGCAAGAAAGACTAGTTTTGCAGCAGCCCCTTTGGAAAGCCACTTGCAAGGATGGCAGAGTTTTACAGAAAAAGATCTTATGATATGGAGAAGTGTTTAGAAAAGGAGTTTCAAGAGTGACTAATGTTAGTGTTAGTCTCAAGTCATAGTGTGTACTTTTAAGCAATAGATGCTTTCTTCTTGTACTGTTTGCCTTCAGAGCTTTATCCTGCTAGAAGTTCAGTGCTTGGCTTTTGAATAATATACACTGTTCACCTTGTATGAATGAAAGAACCTGTTTAACCTAAAACAATAAATACCTTGCTTTCTCTTGCCTCTTACTCTGCTTAAGGAGTTTGAAAACCAAAGCATCCAGAACACCAACAAAGAAAATGGAGGTTACATTCAAGGAGATATAAGGAAAACACTCCCATTTAAAAAAAAAAATAAAAGCAAGCTGAGCCCATAAGGACAAATGTGAGCACACACCAACTCCCTTCTCAGAAGCTGTACTGTTCACAGTTCAACTCAAGCTAAATATCACCATTTCCCCAAAATGCTAATAGAGACACATCCCACACTGAAGTTGTCTCTGTTGGTGCTACCTTCAGTTCAGGTAACTCAGAGAAGTTAGAAAGAACCTCTCTGTCTGCACCTTTGTCGGAGCCAGGCCACTGCCTTTTGAAAATAACTTGCAATCACATTAGAAAGATGTGTAAGAAATGTTACATTCATTTTCTAGTGCCTCCAGTTGGTAATGGCAATATTTAATGAAAATGGAAAGGAGTGTTCTCTTTCTGTTATTCATATTTGCTAGCACATGCCTGACTTGTGCAGTAATTCACCCTATTGTCTGGGACTTGCTGTCACAGGTCATGCTACAAAATCCACGTGCCTTCTTTTCAATCTGATATATTGAGCAGAGGTTACACTAATTTTAGGAAAGCCCACTCAGGAACCTCAAGCACTAAAAGAAAAGTTGTGAAAAAACCCTACTGCTCCAGTATAAGCTCTTACTGAAGCCATAAGGGTATCTAGTAAGCAGCATTTAATTTCTTTAGAAATGGGTATGTCTGTGTAAAGCCAGTAGCCTGGGAAAGAAAAAAAGAAGAAATGAGGATCAGGAAAATGAAGTTAAAAAAAAAAAAAAGGAAAGAGGAATTTTGTGAAAGTAAAATCAGATCTTTAGTTCATTCCAACTGTTAGGCATACATATACAGATGAAGTGAGAATGGGAGGAAGTTCAAAATATTTTCTCTATAACATATATAACCAAACATGCAATCTTTAAGCTCTCTGCTTCAAAATGGTTTAAAAGATACTCCTGGGTTCAATGCTATTGCTTTGTAGAAAGGACAGTAGCAGAGAATGTAATTTCTTTTAATGTAATTTAAGTGAAGAGCATTATCAAGAGGGGAGCTATGATTTATTTATCTTTTTTCATCTATTCCATCACTCCTCCTGACAGCCAGGTATAATTTCATTATTCTTCTGAGACACTAAAACAGGAAGGTTTTTTTTTCCTGAAAACAGATTTTTAAATATATGTTAAAGTTGTTTTCACAAAGTGGAGAGTTATTTAAATAATGTCCACAAATGCAACATTCCCTACCTTAAGAAAAAAAAAAGGAAAACAACCTGAAAGGATTAAAGTGTATAGTTAGTAAAGTTCAAACCACATTTTTAATGTTAGGATTTTTGATAATAACACTCTTGTGAACCCCTGGTACAGTTATGCAGTCTAATGCCTTTCATAGGACTGTAAACCATAGAGCCATCTCTGATTCAAATGTGTGCAGGACACAGATGTCTGGGTAAAAAATAAAGACTACAGAGGTGGTCCTTGCATAAAATGAATGTAAAGCTTTTATTATTTCCAGGTTCAGTTCAAGCTACAGGCAATACTTAACTCTTCTGTTGGATATTACGGTGCAGTTCTTGCTAAACAAAGCACTGTCCATCTCTCATGATACTTCTTGCTATTACCATTCAGGGAAGGAACTTTTCCACTCCTTGTCATCATCTGCCTCAGAAAAGAGGGGACTATCTTGGGGAATCTTTCTGGAGGCACCATAGCTACAGCAAAACATTTTCAGTGTTTGTTGTAGTATTTTTTTTCCTTATGGAATATGGTCCTCAGAAATTTAAGTATGCAAAACCAGACACAGTGCAGTGTCCAAATCTCAGATTTTATTACCTTCATTTTGGCATTGCTTTCTGTGGCTGTAGTTTGGGTGCATTTCAAACTGCTCTGTTGACACAACAAAGATGATGGCACCTTGGACAATACTGGCCTCATTGCTTTTTCTATTGATTACAAACTAGTAGAAATGCACACTACATTAGGCAATGTGGCTGCCTGTTCTTTTGCTTCCTTTTCTGACTAATCAGGACTGAATGCTGAAGTGCTTAGGTTGCCTGCCTGGTATCATGGGAATCTAGGCATCAGTTTCTGAACAAATCAGAGAAAACCTTTGTATTAGCTTGATAAAGGCCTGGTTTTTCTGCTTATTCAAGTCTGCACATTGCACGTGCAATTCTTATCTCTTCACATGCTCGTGAAAAAGCTACACAACCTAACAAGTAAAGGTCCAAAGAAGCCAGGCATGAACAGGGGTGGGAATGACATATAGGGAATAATTAACAGGCCTTCTCAGACTAGCAAAGACATGCTTGGGAGGGAGTATGACATAAGTCTATTCTGTCAATTCAGATATTGTTAGGTATGGAGGTTCTGTGGAAGACCAGGGATGCTCATTAAAAGTTTCAAGAAAATTGGTGAATGCCAGGAAACAGCACCCAAATTTTGAAGTCCTTAAATGAGTCATTCCCCAAGACCATCCTGGGAAGCATCCAATATGCATGCTCTGTTTTTACACCATTCTGTAGCTATCTCCTTTTGGCCAGTTCTGTGAGAACCAGATTTCTGATGTGGTTTCCAAATGCACCTCAGTCTGTTGACACCTGCACGCAAAACAAGCCCAATAACTGCACCATTGTCACAAGTCTAAGGGACAGCTTGCTCTCTCTGCCCTGTTTCTATGTGGACTAATTGTCTGATCATGGATGACTACTTCCTGCTCGGAGGTTTTTTCTGTCTACCACTGGATAGGTCACAGACCACATGCCCCTTGCCCTCTGTGAACTGAAATAAAACCACAATGCTGCTATAAATACACTGTAGATACCTAAGAGAATATCCAAGTATTTCTGCAGTGAGACCCAGAAAAGTACTTACAAAAGATACTGTGCTGTAGTACATAGCAAACCATTTTCTAGCCAAAATGAAAGAGCAGCTCTTAAATCTTGAACTGGTGCCCAAAGATCCAATATCCCATACTGGATACTGTAATAGTCATAAAAATATTATGTATAACCATTCCCCAGAAAATCTGAAGACTGGTTTCCTCTCAGAATGCACTTGCCCTTCATGAAGTGCAGATCTGCATACTATGATAGTTATGCTGGACAAGTGACTATCCTAAATAAGAACGGAATGTATTTTGAAAAAAATATGCATATAAACAACTATGTACCATGAACTTTGCAAAGAAGGTGGAGTACTTTTCAGATTAAATAGCCTTGACAAAATCTCTGAATGAATCAAACGTTCTTTTCATAATGGTTTTCAAAACAAGCACTAAATGCATTTTTGAGCAAAAAATGATGCAAAAATGTAGCAAGTCATACATAAAAAACAATATAAAAATCACCAGCATGTCACATTCTGGAAAATTCAGACAGAAATATTAGTTAAAACATAAGTATCCAACCAGACAGGCAATGCCAGTTGGTTTCTAAAGGTTTTATTATATTGTTAAAATAAGGAAAATGTGCAGTCAACACTTTAATTTCAGTGTTACAGCTATCATTATGATTGTACTTAAAGATAAAAAGAAAATTGTCAATATGCCATATATTTAGCTATGACTCTATTCCAGTCCGCCTAGTGTATGTGGATTCCTCTTCAAGAAAAAAGCCTCCCACTTTCAGGAATTTAGTATACTGTCAATTTCAGGCATCCAGCTTCAAAGCAAATTGCAATTTTCTTCAATAAATAGTTATTTTTTAGTGGCAGACTAAAAGAAAATGCACATACTAAGAGAAGGATTCTTAGCTCTTATTTTAAATTGGAAAAATGGCCACTATAAGGGGTATACAGAATCTGTTTATACTGTTTTGGTTTCCTATTTATGGTGAATGTATCCAGGCAGTCTGAGGCCAAGACATGGCTCAAATGCTTGGAGTGAAAATGCCCAACTCAAACCCATTTCAACTCTTTTAATATTTCATCCCTAATGACAAGTTTAGACCATCCCTGAAGTAAACCATGCTCAATCAGCA
This sequence comes from Phainopepla nitens, assembly GCA_013400175.1. Taxonomy (NCBI): domain Eukaryota; kingdom Metazoa; phylum Chordata; class Aves; order Passeriformes; family Bombycillidae; genus Phainopepla; species Phainopepla nitens. Next base: position 240,899 of record VXBQ01003638.1, on the reverse strand, counting down.
CAATAACCCGTTTCTTCAGATCAGAGACAGCAATCCCTATTAACATCATATGTCTTGGTAATTTTTCAGTGCATCACCTTTCACTGATGCAGGATAAGGCAATGTGAACAGATATCATTAGCATTTTTTCATAGTTTATTTCCTTGCCAACTTCTCAATAATTTAACTTTCTAGTGTTCATACACTAAAAAGTCCTAAATCTCTGCAGTTGGGTTCTGATCAGAGGACAGTGCAACATGCAACCCAAAACAAACAGAAAAATATGGCCTAAAATAAAGAACATTTTTTCTTAATAGTTTCTGAATGGGTTCAAAAGAAATCCTCTTAATCTCAGTAAAGTTCAGAGACTTCTCCATTGGTGGTTGCTTAGACTTGTGCCATCAGTGCAACCAGTGCAAGCCTCATGAGGCACAGTGGCATGAGAATATGATTGGGAGTGGAGCAGGCAGGAGAATGACAGCAAGAAATACTGTTGCTTTAGGGTCATGAAACAAAGACTCTTTGTGAAACAGGATCTGCTTCCTACTAATGCAAATAAATAAATTAGCAACAGTGAAAACCAATGGCTCAAGCCAAGAGGGAAAGAGGTAATCAGAGGAAAGGACAAAGTCAAGCAGGAAGTAGCTTGTGTTAGCTAGGAACAGGAGCAAAAGTATATGAAGTTATCTACTGAAAAAAAAAGAAGACTGCAGGAACTATAAGGCTCATTGCTGTCACCATTACCATTCTCCAGGTTTTCACTGCTTTCGTAGCAGCCAGAATCCCGAGGAGAGCATCCGGTTAGGCCTTGGCCTTCAATGAGAAGTTTCTCCTGAGACCCTGACTGGTCGCTGTTACCTAGAGGATGTGAGAATACAGTGAAAAACAGGCAAACAGAAAATGCAGCTGAACTTCTCAATCTTCCATTTCAAACATCATTATCTTGCGTGTCCAGAGAATGGCAGCACAGCTGGTGAAGGTTCCGGAGCACAGGCGTTATGAGGAGTGGCTAAGGGAGCTAGGGGTTTTGAGCCTGGAGAAAAAGAAGCTCAGGGGAGACCTAAACACCCTCTAGAATTGCACTGTTGTAGCCAGGTGGGAGTCAGCCTCTTCTGCCAAGCAACAATGGGACTAAAGGAAATGGCCTCAAGTTGTGTCAGGGGAGGTTTTGTTGGTGAATTAAGAAAAATTTCTTCACTGAAAAGGTGGTCAGGCATTGGAACAGGTTGCCCAGGGCAGTCACCATCAATGGAGGTATTTCAAAGACATGTAGATATGGCCCTTAGGGACAGGTTTAGCAGTGGACTTGCTGTATCTAAAGGTCTTTACCTACCTAAATGATTCCATGATCTTTCCTATTGTTACTACTTATATATTACTTTTATATATTATTACTTATATCAGAAAAGAGTGAGCATTAGGAAAAGCCATACAAATGTTGGAAACATTTATCCTGTTTGGTAAATGATTAACAATGTCCTCAGCAAGAGTGTGAGGGGGGAGGATGGTACACAATGAAAGCAGAATGGAATTCCTGTGCTCCTCAGCTGCCTTGGGGCCAAGTTCTGCAACTTGCCACCAGAGAAATTTATTTCAAATGATTGTGTCAAGGTTCTTTCTAAGACTTAAAAAAACCTCCAACACCCAAACCAGAAGAAAAGAGCTGAAAAGAACCAAGTCAAGTGGAAAAGAATAGCTCTGAATTACCTTCCGGAAGACCCAGAGGAAGGACTGGGACTGAGTCTGTCACATTAGATACTGTCCCCTAACAAAGGATGAAGGGACACGAAGGAGACTAATGATGCCAATTCCTTGGTCTGTAAAAAGCCAACACTCAAGTGTGGTCCATCCAGCTTGCATACACTGGATTCCAGGAATTTACCCAGAATTTTTGTCAGAAATCATATTTTGTAAAGAAGCTAAATCTGGAGCTGAATATACACAAAACCAGTGTCATGATAAAAGAATACAGTTTATGCTGTGGTATTTTTTTCCGCTGCAATAAAATGCCAGAAATGGCTACTCCAATTCCTACTCTCAGCACATGACAGGTAATTATGGAATGGAACTATGTGCCGTTGCCCCTCCCAGATTCCATCTGTCTGGTCCCCACTTCTCTTTGTCCTCATCATCCTGACTTGGAGCTGAAATTTGTACTTTCCAACCACCAAATCTTCAAGTTTGCCAACCAAAATTGAAGAGTCCTGAAAAAAAATCATTACTTCAGGGAAGTTTAGCATTCTAAATAGGTCTGCAAATAATGAAGAGAAGCTCATCTTAGGTGACAAAAGGTTACTCTGATGTAAGTGATAAGAAACTAATTCTGCAACTACAACTGTATTAGGAGATAGAGAAGGTCAAGGAAAGAGTGGATGCCTCTTTGGGAAATGAACAAGCTACACAGGCTACACAGCACTATCGAAAGATATTCACCACACATATTGCTGTAATTGAATTAAGCATTTCCCACTTAATAACAGCTGTTGAAATTGCTGCTATGGCAGTTTAAGCTAAAATGTAGGAATTTGTATGGAAGCAGCTGAGAAAGCCCTCACACGATCCATTCTACTGACTCTGCTTGGCGGATTCCAACTTCTGACACTTGGGGATAAAGGGCAAATTCAGCACTGTCTTAGGTTGCTGCAGCTAGGCTCTGCTTACTCCTGTGCACAATGTGCAGCAATGACACCCTTGCATTTGACTGCCATGGCTTACTCCACTTCTCCTTGTCTTTGCAACCACTTGCCCGAGACCATGTGTTCAGTGAGCAAAACTGTACTGTTGAACACAGATAGGTGGGTCACTGTTTTTTCACTCTTTGCACTTGACTGATATATTTGCTCCCTTTGAAAATTGCTGTGTTGTCATATACACAACCTGAAGCTACCTTTACAATCCTGCAATTAACAGTCCAAGAACCAAAAGCATGTGGAGGTAAAATTAATTCACATTACACTTCTCCACAGCCCTCTGGGCTTTGATTTTCTTTACTCTTGATAATCTTAATCTCTTCCCTCTAATCTGGAAATTTCTTCTTTCCTATTCTCTGTGTCTCAGCCTCCTACTTTGACTCGGTTATCTCAAGATTTATTCTTGAACTTGATTTATTCTTTATTCTGAGTATTCTAAAGTGTAATATGTTGTACATTTGATATTATTTAAATAAGTTGGGTGGCAAGGCTTACATGAACAGAATAATTCCAGCAGAACAAAAGAAGTCTTAAGTCATCCCTCAAAAATCAAATGTTACACAGAATTACCCTGGAAATAACTATATTAGGGAAAAAAAAAAAAGATATCAAAATCCTGGAACAAATTTTGTGCTTTAAGGGGAACACAAGTTTCTTGGCAGAGCTCTAGTAAAATAGAAAACTTTAAACATCCCACGTACTGTCATATTCCTGAAGAAGTTCCACTGCTGTGAGAAGAACAGCTCTGTGCTCAGGATCTCGGATGTTCAGTTCATCCAAATCTTCTTCTTCTAAAAGCTTAAAGGTATCCAGATCTTCATAACCATTGAACAGGAAAGTGGGCATGTGCTCCTGCACAAAGAGAAAAAAATAAGAAGAGTGGTAAGACAACATATTTGGTCAATTTATTTTGTCAATAAAGACACAAAAAGATTTTTGCAACCAGCAAGAAAACAAGTTAAGTAAGTACAAGCCAGCGCATAGCAGCAAAATTATAGCATTATAGTTTGCATAAACACTGCTCTGCGTTCAGGGAGGTAGGTGAGTCAGAACTAGAACACTGCACATACTGTTGTGTTTGGAATGCAGTGTATTAGATGGCCTGGGTATCATGCTACCTGAAGGCACAACATGGCATGGCTTTGTATGAGGGGAGAAGTATGGAGAGTGAATGACAGCCACACCAATTTATCTCAAGCACTTCTGAATAGAAACATGGAAAAAATGTCCACTTTAAAGATAGGATAACTATTGTTATTTTACACTTTTTGCTTGCCTCTGGAGTGTGCTAGCCTGTGGTCATACTGTGCAACAATTTATGGTGTCTGAGTGCACATGACTCACGGCCTGCAGCACTTCATCAAGCCTGACAGGCAGTTCTGCCTGGCTTCAGCTATTTTCACTCTGCAACTAAGACCCGATTCTGCTAAGTGGTGTCCCAGTTCTTAGGATTATGAATCTGCTGTGCAGCTTCCAAAACTAACAGCTTCAAAGGTGTGGTCTCCTTCCTGCGAGCATAAGTGAAAGGGTAAGCAGAGAGAGAGAGAGAGAGAGAGAGAGAGAGAGAGAGAACTTGGACCTTCAAATTGATGCGATCCAAGAGGTCCTCAACTGACTTGGGCTGGGGTGGTCTGCTCTTTCGACGTCTCCTGGTGGGCCGCTTTGGCTTCTCTTCCTCTTCATTTAACACATCCACATAGATAAATTTGAAGGTGCCAACTTTGTTGTTCAACAGACCCATCCAAGTTCCCATAGGGGGTTTGCTGATTATATCAATGATGTCACCTTTCTGCAGACCAAAGAAGCAAGAAAGCCATTTAGCTTTCTGGTGGATATTTAAACAACCACACCCACTTGGGATTTCCATGTACATGGGATGGACAACACACTTTGGTTTTCAAAAGGTTAACCACAAATTTTGCAAAAATGTCTGATTATACTTGTTTTACAAATGGGAGAAAAAGGAATTAGGTGACAGGCCTATGATCACAGAGCAAGTGAACAAAAGATCCTGGAATGGGCCCCAGCTGTCCAGATTCACAAACCTGCTGACATGTCTGTAGAGCATCAGTGCTGTTTGGTCCTTTGGACAAAAGTCTCTATGCTTGCAACTACCTGAAATTGGTGCAAATAAGAACATGCTCAGTGTATATGAGCAGAATTGCAAATCAGATCTCCCGAGAAAAGGAAGTCAATGCAGAAGGAACCGATAAAGTTGCTTTTCCTAATGTGCTCCTGACCATAACAAAGAAATGGACACACAGCTGCTTTTGCATGCCTCAAGAGATTACCTTACATACATCTGCTTTAGTGGGAGTTAGCTGCCCTTGGAATTTTAAGTAATGAATGTAAGGAGTCAGATAGTTTGACTTGAATATAGCACAATTAAAAATAATCAAAGCTGATATCCAGAAAAATTAAAGAGGGATGACCACTCACTTAGCAAAGTATTTCAATATTAACTCAAACCAAGTTATATTTACTGAAATGCCTTTAAGAGATACTGCGTGCAGGTGCATGCATATTTCTTCCAAAAGTTCGGAAAATTTTTCCACTGAGGATCATGTCATTGTGGCAGACAAAGTATTTTTCCAATCTTTCAAGCAAAATGGAAATGATTTCATGGCACATCTTTAATTTTCCAGAAACTAAAGACACAAGTGTCTTTCCATGGATGCAGAGAAACATAAGTACTTATTTATGTTCTATAACATTTTGCTTTAATTCTCTAATTGCTATATAAGGAAATCTTATATGTAGAAGACAGGTTAAAGGGCATCAAAAACACATATAAATTCATTAAAAGATTAAGAATTCTATAGTTATTGTAAAAAGGTCTTAATTTAGAATTTTAGCAAAATAAATGTTTGACTCCTTAAAAACAGATATAGCTGGTACCTTGAGCTTCAGAGAATCTGTATCATAAGGACTCGGAGTAAAATCAGTGTGAACCCTGGCTCTTCCACAAAAAGGTCCTCTGTAAGGAGGCTCTTCATCATCACCATCTTCTGATTTCACACTCTCTCTGTTACTGGTGGAGGAATCTGTTGTGCTCACTGTCTGACCACCTGTGTGAGCGACAATAGTATCAGTTCACAAAAAAAAGTTTCTTTGTGAAGAAGCTTCAGAAACAGAGGCAAGACAGAAAATGGGTTTTCTTTCCACAAAACATGGAAATCAAAGTTAAAAGTCCTTAAATGTTGCTATTTCTTATACACATATGTGGATGGGAGAGTCAGCAAATCTACTCTGCACTCCTGCTTTCCTGAATTCATCCTCTCAATGTTTAACCAGGAGGATGATGGTGTCTCATCTATGGTACATCACAAGAGATTGGTGACATCTTTCTGGGAAGTTTTGGTCACAAAATGTTCGTGAGGAAAACAAGCTCTGAAACCAGCAAGGGAGTTCCAGAATCCCTCTCAAGTCCAGAAATTTGGTGAACAGTGTAGCAAGTTGACATCATGTGTGTTCCATTTATGCTGTTTCTTGTAGAGACAGTCTAAACCAGAGAAGTTTTAAATACTACTCTTCCTTTAACTAGTTAATGACAGCAACTCAAGCTTTCTCTCTCGAGAGGGTGGAAGGCCCATCTGGAGTGCTCAGGAGAAATCCAGTGTAAAGATGAGCCAGTTTACTACTGGACCAATAGTAAAGAGATTCATTATTCCATTACATTTATATTAGAATATTTATACTGTAATAGCAGGACCCAGCAGACGGAATGCAGGATTTAACTTACAGGGTTCTGTATAAACATAAAGCAAAAAAAACCCTATCTTTGCATTGAAGAGCGTACAGTCCTTTGCAAACTAATGACTAACTCACCAACCTTTCCTGCTTTGACTTTCTCTGATTTTAACAGTGGAGATACCTGCTCTCTCAAGCCACAGAGATGGAACAACACAATTACAATTGAACTTACTCATTGAGCTCTGACCACTTAAGGAACTCCTCAGGCTCTCCACTGAGCCACCAGCTTTCAGCTTGGGTTTGTCCACGGAGTCAGTATCTGGTGGTGGCGACTGTGGGGAACCTGGCACAATTCCAGGGCTGGACTCCTGAAAGGGATTCGACCATTAAAGTTCAATAAATGAACACAGGCGCTGACAGGAGCTGCTTGTCCACCTCCAAGGAAAAAGATCCTGTTTTCCTGCTCTTTACCAGATAGGATGAAAACTTCTATCTACTTATTTAGCAGTATCCAGCTACAGTAGAAACTCCACTTTATTAGGCATGATAGTGATGATGGGAGCAAACAGACCAGTCTGAAAAAGCTAGCACTGTAAGTAGGAAAACACCCTTACCATAAAACTCCCAATTCAAGGGTTTTATGACACATGTATTTTTGTCAGCAGTACTTGCAAAACAGCTAGTGCCAAAATCAAGGTTCTGAATCAGGATTTTGTACAAAGATGAACACAAATCAGACAATGCAAGTGAGAAATGAAGCAATTTTTTTTTTCTTTTTTGTGAATTTCTTGTATTACTGCTCATTTACCTATAAGAACAACAACAACAAAAGAATTGGCTAGAAAATGCAGCCTGTGCACTGTACAAATACTCATAAACATAAATGAATAAATATAAAATGATATTGCTACATTTGTGTCCTGATTGCTACAGTGTGCAATAGTTGAGACAATTTCTCTTTTCATTCAGTCAAACATTACAGAAAATCAGAAGGGTCTTTACTAAACTGAAATTCTGTCAGCCTTTGTGAAGCACAGTTAAAACAAAGCAGCAGATACTTGTGGCCAGCATAACTTTTGCTTGTTTTAACGCATGCAGAAAGAGATATTGGAACATACTTTGAATCATGATGCCTGAAAGTTATAAATATTCTAAAACAACTGTGCCATAAAGATTGAAAATAAAAGAACTGTAGCTTGCACAGAAGAGTGTTTTGAGGAGATGTATGGCCATAAAACTTTAAGATGAACACTACGTTTTGCATACTGCAGAATCATTAGAAAAATCTCATCCCAGCATATTACTTCAGAGGTAGTCAATCTTAGAGAGAGAGCTAGAGAGCAGAAGTATTGCTAAATCACTGTAAAGCAATTTCTCAAAGGATCCCTTTTTTTGGCAAACTTTCCAGAAGCGAGTCAGTCAGACACCATCTTCTTATTAAATCATGTTACACCTTAAAATATTTTAATTTTAAGTTTAAACTAAATAACTGTAAGTGTAGCATTGCCCTGGTTATGAATAAGTATGGCTATTAAACAGCTCTGCAGGAAAGGGATTCTATAGTCACAAAGCATGGCATACATAACACTGCCTCTCTTGGTGCCTCTGGATTCCTCAGTTTGGGGTTGTTACTATGAATGTTACAAACTGCTTTTTTTACAGGCATTAAGACTTTGCATTAACTTCCATTCCCAATTTCCATGACTGCGAGCATCCCCCGCGACTGGTCTGAGCCCACTTGAGGGCGGTGTTAACCAGGAAGAGCTCTGCTTTCCCAGCGGCTTTCCAACCTATTCCTTACACAATCCCAGTGGCAAGCCCGGTTTTAAACAAATGCCAAAGATTTTTGAACCTCCACTAAGGAAAAGGGGAGAGCAATTGTTTGTAGGCCACTGAAATTCAAAGTCAAATTCAGAGCTAATGTACTTCTGGTTTGTCTTTAAGAATAGACTATAAAAATCTGTAATGAAAGAATAATAGGAAAATCTTCTGTCAGATGTCCCTTTCTGACTAGACTGTGCCTCTGTTTTAATGGGCTGCTGCACAGGACAAAGCTATGATAGAGAAAAGACCTATGTAATAGCAGAGAAGAGCTGTGTATGTGAAGTTATGCTGGGAATTTAAACTAGGGTGTAAATTGCAGATTAAGTATATTACTGTGACTCTCTGTCACAGACTGCTTCCCTTAATAAATTATGATAGAAAAGAAATGGAAATAGAGAGTGAGGTGTGTTGTGCCATCAACGGCAGACTTCTGATGAGCTACTTATATGAAAATCTGAAAATGCATTTTCCATGGTACTGGCATCTATAGGAAGATGCCACTCATTTCACAGTGAGGGATTTTATAAGAACATAGGAATAAGTCACACCATATAATCTTGTAAGAAATTTCTTCAGAGATGCCGTGATGCATGGGAATCAATATTGATTATCGCTTCTACATTATTAAGTGGATTCCACTGCAGACATTACATACCTGCTCAGACAAAGAGCTGCTGTATTTTTTTGACATCCTTTTCTTCATGGTTTCTTTTACAGACTTCACCTTTTTGCCCAGAGATATACGGGAGGCAGAGGGTGATTTGATCACTTCTTTATAAACAAAGTCTCCTTCTTTACCCTGCAAAATAGAACAGGGCTTAAGCCTTTAAAATAGAAGAGCCATTTTTTCTCTTAGCCAGCAGTTATTGCAGAGGTGTCCAAGCAGATGGAGGACAGCAGCATAGTGTCCTGTTGCCTGCTCCAAATTCACTGTTGAGACCTTGTGCAAACCACTGTAGCAGCCCACTGTAGCTTACTCTTAAAGCCTGATTTGTAAACATTTTGTGAAAGTATTGTGTGTAGACGTGTTGGGGCCTGTTAGGATGCCTTTATCCTTTTGAATTTCAGTAAGTATTTGATCGGATAGAAAACCTCATGTTTCAGGCTAAGCCCTTCTAACAGGACACACAACAGTAGTTGCGGCTCATGTTGGTGAATACTACAAAGAGTTTAACAAGAATAAAGGTACCTCTGAAAATAGTAGCCAAATATATCTCTGTGTGTATATATATATATATATATATATTTATATTTGGCTACCTAAATTTACTTTTTATTTTCAGACAGGCATTCTGCTAACCTCTGCAGTTTTACTGCAGACTGTAAAAAAAAAAACAAAACCAAAAACCAAACACCACAAGAAAATGTACTAAATCCATCCATCACGGTAGGTTAAACTTGCCCTGCTTTTTTTAAGGCACACAACAGGGTACTGACAAACTAAATTAGCTGGTCTCTATATAGTGGATGACAAAGACCAGCTGCTTTGAATTCATTTAACCTTTTTTAAACCAGCTTAAGGCACCGAGCATTTACTTACGTCACAAGTACACAATTAACATGAATCAGCTGACATTTTACCAGACTTGTATGATTCAGCCCTTATTTGATTGTCCAGACAGAACATTAATACAGTCTTATGTTCTACTCTGTTTCAGGAACCACTGTGCAATCTATTAGATGTACTCCAGTATCTTTCATTGGCAAGGGTGCACCCAAAAATCACAGCACAAAAAGGACCAAAATCCATCTGGTCAAAGAGACTGACTACTGAGTTTGGTCTCTGACTTGGGTAAATTTAGCTACAAGAAGATAGCAAACCCTAAAATAAATGTACACTATATTGTACATTAAGGATTTATCTTTTTTTCTACATTTATGTGTGTTTTCTACTTCATCAATGTTCTTACAAAAAGTTTTTTTGAAATTCAACTGATACTTCATTTCTGACAATATGTTGTTTTTCCCCTTAAAAGTTGTTCATAATTACAACTTCCTTGGTAATTTTGGTCTTTTACCAGAAGTTCAGGACAGCTTTTTGCCTAATCTTTTCTGAAAAAAAACCTTCTACTTAATGGACTTATATGTTTTCAAGAAAAAAAACCCACTTTGGTCTGCATATATTGTTCTAGTGCACTGCATCTCTCCCACTGCTGATGCTCCCAGGGATAAAAAAAACATATAGACTTCACACTTTCTTATATTAAAACCAATCTGATCAAAACAAGTATCTGTGTTTAAAGATAAACACTGTAAGTTCAGAAGTTAATTTGTTTACTGAGTTGAAAATTGATGATTAAAATTACCACCCACAGATTTAGCAAATTTAGGGGTAATTTATGATGTTAAAAAAAAGGCAACAAAAAACATGCCCAAAAACTCCAGCTGACATAAAAAAATAATATAATGCTGGCATACAAAATGGTTGAAAAATATAGACTTGATTTAAGCGGACAGAAAAGTTATCAGATCCAATGCTGAAACAGAAAAGAAAAACATGGGCAAAAGGAAAAAAATATGTTCGCGATTTCATTAGATGTAATGTTCTGGCTTATTTCTGTTCTATTATTTTTGGCCACAGGCCAACCAGCAGTAACAGTGGGATCAACATGACTAATATAAAATGGAATTAGTTCTCAGGGGAAATACCTTTTTTTTTTAAACACAAGAATGCTCTGAGATCAATTGCATGGCACCAGCACAATGGGATCCTGGTCTGCTCCAGAGCTCTGAGATACAATGAGAAAACTAATAATGAACTTCTTAACTTCTTACATAATGACTTCCATGCAAATAATTTGCAGATCTTCAGCAAAGTTAGCATCATTATTCCAAATAGTAAATATTTTTTACCAAGGAAGTATAGCAAGCATATGTTTTGCCTTGGTTATGCTCTGAGGAAGTCAGTTATAAGAACAGTCACAGATGTGCTCCCAGATCTGTGCTTTGATCACTTGTTCCTACGTCTTTACACATACTGTATATAAATACTCATACACACATGGATATGGGTGGGTATGTTATCCTCCAAGCTAAGGAAGTTTGAGGTTAACAAACATGCTCTGTTTTCTTGGATCCCCAAACTATTATTACAGACCTAAATTACACTTCAGTCTATTATAACTCTACTGGGCATTTCATTTTATGCTATTTCAAGTCTGCACCTTCTCAAACTCACCATTTGGTCAGAACTGTTTCCAATATGAAGGGAACGATTTGTCAAATCAAAGCCTCCAAAGCTACAGGTTCTCTGCAAAAAAACAAGGATAGATAGTTTTATTGCCATGATTAGCTCATTTAAAACATCTGCAATTTGGAGAACACCAATTAAAATACAAATGTCTGCAAAAATGCAAAGAAAGAAAGAAACAAAGGGATGAGAGATCATAAATCAGGAAATCTGCTGTAAGGCAATATGAGTCTCGCTTTTCCAGAGACAACTCCTTGGCCTAAGGTCTCCTGCTGTTGAGTCATCTACTGCCTACTCCTCTTTTTAAAAAGAAAAAAGACTTTTTGGTCTGAGGAAACTGTTGATCTTATGCATCAAGTTTTCCAAGGTGCTGGCAACTCCATCTCTTCACTCCCATCTGCCTTCATAAATAAGTCCACAGCAGCACCGAAACAGAGAACCACCAGTCATCTTAATCTTTTAAAGCATTGAATAACCTACCTTCTGAATAGCTGCACAGGCTGCATTTCCACTGAAATACAGAGAATCACTGGAAGCCTAGTAGGGTAAGCCCTTGGTAAGAGGAGGGAAAACCCAGCCCAGCTATCCATAAGCATTGTGTCCCCAGAGGTTTAGCAAGCCCTGATTGCAGGTTAGTCACTTCCAGCTTTTTCTTTGCAATCCAAGAGGTACTAAAACCTGACCAATGAACAACCAGCTGCACAGTACTCAAGTAACTGGCCTTGGCAGAAGTCTCATGAGGCAATGCAGGGAAATGAAGGTATGGCCATTACAATTAACTTGCACAGCTTCAACTCCGGGCTCTGACTGTGCTTCTGAAGACAGGCAGATGCCTACTGTAAGTATTATTTTCAGAGTTAGAGCTGAGATAAACAAGAGGCAGAAGATCAACGCTTGTGAACTAAAAGTTCTTAGGGCCTGAACTACCCAACTGAGTAACTTCAAAGACACTTTAGTAATCAAATAGGTAATGATTAGGTATTGGCTCAGACCTACAAAGGATAGTGAGTCAGTGAAAATCCACCACCGGGGAAGTACCAGCCCACTTTGAGCTTCCTATTAGGAAGAAGCAGGCTGCATAAACTGTGACACTTAATAAACAACTGCAAGAATTCATTTTTTAAAGTAAACACTCTTCCTGTTCACCACTTAGAAGCATATATATTAATAGCTTTTAAAAGGTTTTATTTCTAGCTTCTTCCTGCTTACACCCAATAAACTTGGATGACAGTTTTTATACCCACTAGAACTCGAGTGGAACTCAAAGCCAGCTTTGTCTAGGCCCCACACACATTAAAGAGAATGCTGTGATGTAGAAATTTTCTAAGTGTTTTTGTTTTGTTTTGTTTTATTTTTCCAGAAGGCAATGTGACTATGGCACAGGTTTTAAAAATTGTTTTTAGAAAACATTTGAGACCAACCACAAGTAATAACATTGGTTTCTAAAGCACAGCATGTTTAGGTAGGAGTAATTTGGTCCTTCTGTGAAGAACCATTATAACTAATCCTACAGTGTATGGTCATCTCAACAATGAAGAGAGGACATCTGGAATGCTCTGAGCAAACTTGTCTGTCAAACCAGCCAGAGCTCCTCCTAAAGAAGTCTTCTTGGAGAGCAAAACAACTGTTGGTTAAAAGCTTCTGCACCTTATTAAGGATGCTTGTTGTTTCACTATGCACCTCCCCATACATTTAAAATTTAACTTCCACCTTCAGATTCCAGTAGGGACCCTGGCAATCCTGCAGCAAACAAAAGATCTGTGGATGAGGAGAGGGATATTCAATGGAATGGCCATGCAATCAAAAGTATTATTCTTCTGGGAGAAAAGAAAAAGTGATGCCATTTGAAAATTTCATGCATGTCCAGGCCACTGAAACAAATATAAATGACAAAAATGAATGGCAAGGCAAGACAGAGTGACCAATTCCACTGAATACAGAGGCATTGCAATTTCCCTGAGGTTGCAGCAAACAAACATTAAGCATCTCTAGGAAGTAGCAGCATTAGTTGAAGCTTATCAGCTATTTGTGGTTTCAGGAAGAAGTGCATTGAAAAAGTTAGTAAGGGCAGCAGTCTCCAACATTTATCCCATTCACACAAGGCTGGAGAAGCAGCTGAATGAGAAGTTCCTCAACAACAACAAAACACTGTCCATTTCTTTAACTGCATCTCTGTGATTAAGCAAAGGTCAGCACAGACAGTTTTCATAATGAAATTACTATGGCTTATTAGAAGAACTGAAGAGTTTGTTTCTGTCATCTGTATTTACCAAGACAGTTTTAGAGGGTATTTTTAATTACAGGCATCTCTAGAACATATGAGTATGCTTTTTGGTTCAAGACAACCCTATTATTCAACGCACAGAAGGACAGAGCAAGGTTTCTTCTATCATTGTAATATCTTTACAGGAAAACATCTTCTGAGTACAATGTCTGTAGCAATAAACAGCTGTGAGGGGCAGGGTAAGCAGTCAATGTAGAAGAAACAGTAAAGCTGCCAAGAGAAAATGTTCATGGTGTTGGGTAGAAAAAAATAAATCTGTATTTCGTGGACAAAGAGCAAAAAGTGAACCATGAAGGCCTGGTCACCTCCACAGGCTATTCAAGGAGATCACAGTTGTCACTCTTATGAGACCTTTAAAAAAAAAAAAAAGTCTGTTATTTAAGAGGAAAAGCTGCTTCTACTGTACTGTTCACTGGAATATCTTGCTTAATGTTACAGGTGCACTGCTGTTTCCATCCACTAAAGTAGGGAACATTGTCAACTAGACAACAGACTAGGTGGCTCAGCCTTGGAGATCTGGCACCAAAGGCAAGTTCCTAGGAAACTCAGAATCATGGTTAACGGAGCTGTCAAAACTAGGTCATATAATCAGGAAGCAGCTTTGGATCCCTCTGGAGTGTTCAAACTGCTTAATTTCTCAGCGTAAGCACAATTTCCTCTTTTGGCCACCCCTTGTTCTCTTTCTGTAATGTTCTGAGGGAAGGTGCCACCTTCATTCCGTGCTAGAAAGAAGGAGCAGTAGTGACAATTCTGGTGATGGTGAGCAGCAAGCAGGAGGGCAGTGACTACCTAATGCAAAACTCTCTATCTTTCTGCAGCTGTGTATGTAAGGGAGAATACTGATTGGGTGAGTGAACTGATGAGATGCAATCTGAGAAGGGAAGGGCTAATTTAAGGTAATGACAGCTGAAGAGAAATACAGCACAGTTGAGTAACAATACTCTATTACTCTGAAAATCTTGTTCATCTCTTGGTACCCCTTGAAGAGAATACTGACTCCCAAAATATCATGAAGAACATATTTATAGCATCTCAAACCTTCTCTGTTCACTGGTGACCTCTGCCTCTGCACTAGGTGAATTAAAAAAGCAGAATTTTGTCACATTTGCTCTCTCTCACTGAGTTATTCTGTACGCAGAGAAACACCAGACTCAACAAAACTCTTCTCTGACAAGATTATATCAAGCTTTTCCCTTATACCTGCATTACAATGCTTAAGAGTTCCTAATGGCAAAGAAAGCAGAAGCACTAAATTTTAGTTAAAAATACAAAGCAGAAAGTGTTCACTGCAACCTCACAGAAATTGGAAGACTGCCTTCATGGCAACTCTTTGACTCACAGACTTTTGGTGGATTCTCAAGAGAACCCTTTTAGTACAGCGATCCACTGTGGCAGCCCACTTCCTCTTGGCCTCCTCATCCTCCTCCAGCAGGCATCTCCTCAGGTCCTGCTTGTCGGCCTTGCTCAGGGTCCTGTCAGTAACGGGACGCACCAGCTGTGAGAGGTTGAGGTGACTGTACAGGCTTCTCTCCACCACATAGGTAATATTGAACTCGCTGACAGAGGTGCGCCCTCGTAGCCTTCTGTTTGGGAAGCCACAACCTCCACCCCCTTTCATTTTGTGCCGCAGTAATTGTACATCGCAAGTTGTGGGGGATGCTCCTTTCCTAGCAGAGTGCTGGCAAAGAAAAGCTCTGGAACAGGAATAGTTAGTATCCATTTTCTTCAATCGGATTTGCTTCCTTACACTCTGAATCTCCTCCAGGGACACCAGAAGATGGTGCTTGTGCCTGTTGCTGTCATAAAAGCAAATGCTTTCTGTACTTACCCCATGGCTCAGCGAGCCAAGGCTCTTCTTCATTTCCCCATCTGTCAAGGAGCGGCAAACTTTCTGGGACTTCTCCTCCTCTGGGTAAGAGAAAAATGTCCCAAGTTTCTTGGGAGGCTTGATAAGGCCACGGCTATCAGTTTTGCTGAAGGTCTTCACCAGTTTCCGGTTAGGTCCCCATGTATCAAGACTGCTGGATGAGGGAGAAGTAGTAAGTGAGTCCGAGTCATCCTCTGGCTGCTTTTCACAGGAGCTATCAAAGTAGAAGGGCTTCTTGTGAACTCCAGAGTAAAGTGCTGATCTGTCATCCAGTATAGGAGAGTTGTCAAGTGAGTGCTCTTCCACACCTACAGGGAACAAAAGTAGCACAATGCTTGTCATTGTTCATAATTCTCTAAGATATTTCCCTGTAGAGTATTTATTCAAAATATCACCCACTTATATTGGAAGAAAAGTATTTTTGATGTAAATTGTTCAGAAGATATTTTTGAGTGGATAAACCTGAAGCAGTTCTTTCTGTTTGTGAAGTGAGAATGCTGGGATTAGTTAACAACAGACAGAAGACAATATCCTGTAAGTAAGCTCATCATTATTTTAAGTTTCTCCCATCTGCAGCTAAGATCACAGATGCTCCCACTAACAACCCTTAAAAGCTTGAGCTGGGATCTGTTTCTCATGTTCTTCTTCTGATACTTGCATATGATGCTCAGCTCTAGTGAGTTTACAATAGGTCAGAAGTACACCCAGATATTAAAACCCAAACAAGTACCTCTTAGGTCCAGTTTTCCAGTATCTAGTGCTCCTGTGGCTGCAGAAAGGAGTATTTTTTGCAGAAAGTTATGGAGCAGAACTCTAGGATGAAATTTAAAGTTCTGGGGCTTTGATGGGGGAAGCAGCAGCAGTTTTAATCACACAGAATTTATTTAGGAGATGCAAAACCAAAGAAGTAGGTCAAACTGCAGATGTGCCAATTTAAACAGTGTCCTGGTAATAAAAGAAACACTTGGTTTTCACCAATTTTTTCCAGAAAATATTTCACAGGAATATTTTGCAACATAAGTACTGGACATGGGCAAAGAGCCAGGTTTCCTTTTTGGAGTGGAGAGAAAGGAATAAAGAACTTGAAACTGCAATTCCTTTTATCATATAAGAAACTTTTCTCTGGTGTTTTCTTTTGAGCAAAGTATAGGCACAGGTTTTAGATGCAGTAACAAGGTAAGAGTCATAAAAAGTACACATCCTCTTCTGTCTCCCTGACAAATTTCACAGCACTCATAGCTATGTATCACACACACACACACACAAACATGACTGTATTTACTTTTTGCCAAACAAAATTTCTTAATGACCTTACTTTGCCTTCATCTTTGATTGCTTCCACAGTCTTACAGCAGAGCTAAATTTGAACTGTTACCAAAATACCTACAACTTACTAAACTGGCTAATTCAAAAACAAGGAACACCTTTCATGATGACAGATTAGCAGCCCTGTATAGGATTCCTGCCTCACTTTCAGTTCATTCTGTTGGCAAAATAGATTTGACATACATTTGTTGAAACCTAAGATGCTATTTTACTATGATGAAGCTCATCACGACATTGAAGGATAGTGGATCACATCTGACACAATTTTCACTCTTGAGAAATTTACTGGGGCAGGTGTGTAGATTGGAGTCTTGTTTTGACACCGCTTTCCTTGGACTGTCCCGCTTGCTCTTATGCCCCTCTACATCTTAATTTGAATAGAAAATAGACAGTTTCTTGGGACTGAGTATGTACTGATAAACAATTTTAGTCCACTAAGTAAATAAGTTTTTAAACAGCTTGTAAAATATGCATTGTGTGTCAACACTGTAACAGATGTTATCTGGAGTGAGTCCATGACACAAAGCCATCATCACATAGATGTAGATGTGATGCATTTTTAAGTGCTAGATAAGAATGGTGCCCAGGAATTAGGAAGTTTCAGTTATTTGGCTCACTTAGGAGCAGATTAAGACAAAATACATATGGATTCAGATATTGGCAAATTCTAGTATCAGCTCAGCCAAATGTACATTCATTGTGATAACATAGTCAGTAATAGAAATGTGGGAGAAGAATCTGAGACTAGTGCGCTTTTCTTTAAAATCTACAGGAACACATAACAGAAATTCAGCAAAGTTGTTCTTTGTAAAGAAGTTTCTGAGTAGGATTATGCAGAATCTTTCTTCCAGGAAACTGCATGTTAGTTTTCAAAATAAGTCTACTCTTACACTATACTAAAGGCTATTGAACATTAATGAATTTATTTAAATTTTACTGATGTTACTCAATCAAATGTAACAGCCAACTCCCCAAAACCTAGTCACCTATGATTTCACATTACTTCACATTCATAACACAGATTTGAAGAACCATAGTAAATAGCTCAAACACCAATCCAGTCAACTGCAGGTAACTTGGAAGGCTAGACAGCAATCCCAAATCTGACCATCCAATTTTCTGTTATCTTGCACAGCCCTCTGATATATCTGATTTGGAATTAAGATCTGTTTTATGAGAGACTGGGATGCACAACATTTATGAAGCACTTTCAATTTGCCATATGAAAATTTGGGTATCGAATTTCCTGAAAGAAAAGTCATGGATATCCACTGCTAAGGTGAACTTGGATATTCTGCGCAGGTGTCGCTACCTGGCCTTTTCCGGGTTAAGTGGCCCGTCCACATGTACCAACTCTGCTGTGACGATGTCATGTGGGCTTGGCCCTGCCAATCCGGCCTCGTCTACTGGAGGTATGACCAGGTTCACCAGTGTTGTGGCCCTATGCGATATGAATGACCCTGAACCACAGAACGCACAAATTGCCAGCTGCAGCTCAACATGCGCTTTGGGTGAAGGCGCCTTGGACATCAGCCACGTTATCTAGCTGCCCAAGGCTATTTCCCAATCTGAGAAGATCAGCTCTGACAAATGAACGCCCTTGCAGAAGAAGCCCTACCACAAAGTTGCTTGGGCTCTATCGCCCCAAGCAGCCTTAAGAGGCATTCCAGTTATACAGAAGTTGTGCAGAAATAATCCATGTTGTTATTTAGCAATAATTGGTTCTGCTATTGAGTTTTCCAAGAGTGAATCTAGAAAGAAACTCCAATGATAAAGTAGAAACTCAGAGTTACAGATAATTTAATCAGAGAAGCCGAGAGCTAGAGAAGACAGTGTATGGAAAAAGAAGGAAGGAGAACAAACTTTTTTTTTTGATACAATTGCTAGTTCAGTGCTTTTTCTGCAGGGGGCAGGGGTGAAAAAACTCAATGGAAATAAAAACCCTGGAAGGAGTGGCACACTTAAGAGAAAGACTGAGGGGAAAAAGGAAATAAGGAGGTAAAGCACTCTAAGAGAGGATACAGAAAGCAAGACATATACTCAATATGCTGAAGAGAAAGTCTGGTCCAACTGCAGGAAGACATCTGCATGCCCAGCAGCCCCTGAGCTGCCTGCTCCTGCATCTGCTCCCATCCCTGAAGCCTCCTCCTGATTGCTTCCTGCAGCTTTTCCCAGACTCCTGGGGAGAGAAGTAGGAGGTAGGACAGGCTTCCCTGAGGGCCATCTTTCCCCAGAGCAGTGGAGAAATAGTCCTATTTTGTTTGTCCCATCTCAAAATCCACACTTTTGTTTCCAAGGTATCCCAGCTTTATGCTCACCATATGAGGTCATAAAACCTTTCTGGACAGAGACAGCTGCCCATTCCAGAGCTCTAGACTGGCTGTGCCTTTCATGCCAGCTAGTAACACCATCTATAATGCAGGAGAGGCAGGCTACATCACAGATCTGCCAGCAGCTTCCTGCCACATATGCAAGATGCATGTGTTCTCCTTAAATGTACTAGCAAAGAATTGTAATACCGCTCAGCTCACTGCAGAGCTGAGGGGAATTGGCACATGATGCTGGGAAGGCCACCAACATAGAGAGGTGCCCACAATTCCAGTGAGGACTCAAGCACAGCTGTGCAGAGAGGCTCCTTAGGAATCTTGAGAGCTCACACATGCATACAGGTCATCCGGAGTTAATTCTGCAGCATGGTGTTCCCAGGGCTTGAATTCTACTTCCCTTTTCCCATCCTCCTCCTCCTCCCTTCTCTCCCCCTCTCTGTAGGGAGCAGGGCTCATTCAGAAGCCAAACTGCAGACAGCATCTCTCAGAAGTAGAAGTTACAAGGCAGCCTCTATCCCACAAGAGTATCTGATAGAGGTTCTGTATTTTTGCCACAGGGTGATGCCATGTGGTTCAACTGCACCACCAGCCAGCTGCTACCCTCCCGAAATAAGCAGGAGCTTCACCTGCGTGCCACCCAGGGCCTGGGAGGAGGGAGCAGTGTGGTAATGGCTCCACTTACCTCCTTGCTGAGCTTGTGGGACAGCTGGTTGGGATTGCTCCCAGGCTCATTCTCTACCCAGCATGGGGCATAAAACATAAGCCAACTTCTAATCTCTTAATGAGGGGCTCTCCAGCGCTGCTCTGAGAATACCAGATCAGCAGTAACCACATTCTAGGCTGTCACTTTCCTTCTTCTAAAGCCTAAAAATTCAATAACTTAAGGCATGCACAATAGACAAAGCAGTTGTTCCTACCATCCCTTATGAATACTCCACCTCTCCCTCCTCCAACCCTCCATTCTCTGTCCCCTCTCAACAGTAACATGTATTTCACACACACAGTTTTAACTACGTTGCTTTTTACCTTCAGTGCTGGGTTTTTTCATTTCTTCAACTCTTATGAGTTTCTTCCTGACTCTGCGAGTAGAATTCACCAGCTTGTGCAACCTCTTAAACTTCACCGACTCCTCTGTTTCATCATCGGATTGTTCTCTTGACTGGCAAAGAAACAAAGGGAATATTAATAAAGCAGTAGTTCCATGGCTTGCTCCTTCAAGTCAAGTTAACCCAGTTCATCTGCTGCATTATGTCAATGCAGCTCTGTAACTGGTGCTATATTTTCAGCTCGGGTCAGACAGAAACATTTAAATCACTGAGGGTTTTCTTGTTTTCTTTTTTTTTTCCTTTTTCTTTTTCTGAAAGCATGACATACCATTTTGATTTCTAAATCTGTCCAATGTAAGATCCTAGGCACTGAAATGCATTCCTGCCCTTATCTTTCTTCACATGCATTGTGCAATAACTACTTCCACGTCCTCTTCCAGTATGTTTCAGGCAGGGCTCTTTTCCAGGGTTCTTCTATACCAGTTATGCTCCTGTGGTTTAGTCAGTCCCTGGTCTGTCTGGCATCTCAGAACTCGCTATTTAAACCTGGTTATAAACAGCTTTTCCAAACTGAAGCTCTGTCACTGATGACTTCTCTCTTTTTTTCTCTCCAGTCTTCCCAGAAAATCAAAAACAGCAGCATAAGAAAGGGATGCGAAGCAAAGGAAGGAGGAGACCTCATCTGGCTCACTCACGGACTGCCACAGCTACAAAATATTCCCTTCCTCCTCCCTGCTCCATACACTCCTCCTGAAGGCTCTTGAGGCTGGAATTAAGACGGACAGAGCATTCCTCCAGCACTGACCAAGGGAAAACTCTGACCTTTTCAGATATACAGTGCAGTCCATATTCCCCAGCATCCCGTTTCGTTTTGCATCTGATCCAGTATGCTCAGTTCCAGCTGTTTTCCCTCAAGTATCAAACATTACAGAGACAAAAAAAAATTCCCTTCTCTCCAGCAGCAGTGACACAACAAGCTGAAACAATCCATTCCTTGTGAACAAGAAGACAACTTCGATTTTCGAGCCAGATCCAATGTTCAACATGCTACTTCCTCTGTTTTAATCAGTTCAGAATGTGGAAGGCAGTGGGGGGAAGGGCACGGAAGGGGAGAGGAGAGGAGGCCAGCAGGGCTCTCCGGCTTGGCCAGGACAGCCCTGGCATCCTGCGCCGCTGCACATTCCTGTGCACAGCACAGGCTCCAGCTGGAGCACGGTATGGATCATATGCCTTACTTTGTTTGCAATCATAGTCCCAGCCAATTCACAGCGTTCCTAATGGTCAGCTCTAAAAACCTTCATGCAACTTCCTGTCAGTGCAGCTATCTGGGTTTCCACAGTGTGCTCATCCTTTTTTCTCCTTCTCCTTAAATAAACTTTTAAATATAAAGATCCCCAAGAGATGCAAGCCAAGTAAAAACAAACAAACAAAAGCCATCCCCTTCTCTTCCCAGCAAAAATGCTGTCTGCTTATCTGGAGGATGAATAAGAGAGGCTGAACATAAAAATGCTTTCTACTTTTGTAGTGCACTTAAATATCAGGATGAGGTACTGAAGGCAGATGCCATGGGGCAGGACACCAATTAGCAGCTGCATTGGAATGCTTCCAAAGGCACACTGTGCCTGACAGAGCCAGGGCAGCTCTGAAAGCCTACCTCTCAGGCATGCACCTCACAAGGGGCCCAGAACAACACCAGAGCAAACTTCAACAAATTTCTGCAAGAACACTATCCATTACCAGTTTCCAACAAACTCTGCATTACTCCAAATTAAGGAGGAATACCAAACTGACCACATATGGCAGTAGGAATAGTCATTCTATCATCCAAGAATTGCACAAATGTGTTTATTGTGCTTACAGACTGGCTAGGTAATTAATAAACTTCCTTCGAGAAAAATAGGACTGTAAAGAGTACCAGGGTTGTTTACCTCAAGTAAAATAAGCAACAACATGAGCATTAATTCAGAGATTATGCCTAGGACAATTAAGTGATATGTCAAACAAGACAGACACATTTAGATAAGATGATGAATAGATTATTGACTGTAATCAAGAAGTTCAGTCAGGCCCACTTCAAGCCCACTTCTTGGGCCATTAAGTTCATCCTGGCAAGCAACCATCATGCATATTCTGCACTCATGATATGTTTATTTTAAATGTAATTACTCTAGGGGATTGCTTTCCATCATTCCTTTTCATAAACCCTCAGTTTGCAAGACTACTTGTCTGTGAGTTCTGTAAGACTTAGAGAACAGCTCATACCTGGTCTCCCACGCAGGATTTCATTGAAGAATAAACAGCTAGTCCTACTTTGCACCACTGATATCTGGCAAGGAACTGTGCCCCTCCAGGGTTACGAAGACTCAACAACAACGAAGAAAAAGCTTTTACAATGTCTGACATTTGCATTCACGACTACCACAAGAAAAGCAAGTGCCAAAATAGCCTCAGTGTAAGATACTGAAATCAAACCCGAGTGAGTGGCATAGAGGGTGCTCTATGGTGATACTTCAAAATAAATAAAGCCCAATCACAATTAAGTGCCATCTGCTTTTCCCCAAAGCTTCAGGACTGCTAGTACCCTTTTGAGCTGGGGTCCTCCACAAGCAGCAACAGATCCTTTCTATCACCAGTGCTTCGCAGGTAGGCAAGAACAGGTCATTCTTTATGGGTACATGAAAGACAGTCTCCCTCCAGAAGCCTACTTTCTATCATACCAGGTAGCATGTGACAGAGAAATCTTCTACAGCGAAAAAGGATGGACAATAAGTTGATGCAAAAAGGCCTAAAAATTGTGACTACAGCAGTGGTTCTGCTAAGAAACTTTATTGTTAAATAATGCCAATTCCTTGAAAATGAATGCATTTTCAAAAAGGGTTACTCTTCAATTGCTTCCTGTTTCTGAATCAACTTTTTAAGAAAGGCCTTGGAATTATCAAAAGTTTCCACTTTGGCACATGGGAAACAGAGCTTAATTTTCCAGTTCTAGCAATGCTTTCTTTTACAGCTAATATTAAACAGAAAATAGAAATGTTAAGCATTCAGGCCATAACCAACCATATTTGGAAATCATTGAATTTCCATGTTTTGGCTTCCCCAACCTCCTCTACCCTCCCCTCCTTCATGGTGACCAAATTGCTTTTTTTGGTAGCTGTCCCTGACTTCAGATGGGAATATTACCCCAATGTCCCCAAAGCATGGCAGGCTGGGCAAATGGCTTCCCGGACAGCTCCAGCAGTGAGACCTTGGCATACGGCTTGGATGTAGCCAGCTGCCAGCCCCCTCTTGCTCTTTCCCCCATTATAGGCACTCCAGCATGCTGCAGCACTGAGAAGGGTAGATGTGGTCTGTTATAGAGTGGATGAGTCCGCAAGATGCTCAGCCAGAGGCTGTCTGGCACTGGAGGAATCCATGTTGCACCCTGTCCACAAATGTGTCCTGGTCCTGGCACACAGCTCTTCCACCAGGCCAAGCCTTAGTGTCTTTAACGTGCTGATAAAACAGCCAGAGCCCCTCCAACTCCCTGCACCCCTGTGCACAGCCAAGGCAGGTCTCTCCCTGTGCCCTCACGGGGACAACAAACAGATTTGCAGTACTGAAAATAGGAACAACTTAACTTCCATCTCCTCTGCTCCAAATTTTTCCATCCGAAAGCCCATATGGCTCAACTTTTAATTACTTTGGCTAATGCTGTATGTAGTAATTCTGTGATGAATGCTTAAGTGTTTCATTTCTGGTTTCCAGGGCAACATTACATCAGATTGCAGACAGCTGGCTCCACAGTTCTAAACCATAGCAAATTGGCCAAAGCTGATGCACAAAGCTCACGCTGGTTGAAAGCGAGTGCAGGGCTCGGCTGGGCGGCTGGGGACCTGGCACAGCCTGTGGGGCCCCTTGGTGGGGCCGGCTGGGCGGAGCCGCCCTTCTCCGTGCGCCTTGGAGCAAGTGCATCCTGCATCTGTGATGCTCTCACGGCATGGAAACCCGCCAGCTCAAAGAGCTTGGCTGCACAAATGTGCAAAGGACTGCAAGGAAACAGGGAATATATTAACAGCATCTGGAAATACCAAGAACTGCATGCAGAGGACTGCAGCCACCACGTACCAGATGGCTGGAAAACTACAGAAAGGTCAAGGCCTGTGCCCAGCTTTTCGCTGCTAACAATGAAGATGCTCTCAAATCCAGAAGAAATAAATCCTCTCTGCGACCTCTCACCCCACTTCACCTTGGAAAACTCTCTACTTGTGCACCTCCAAAGGCCACACTTTGCATCACCTCATATGTAAGATCTAAGTAAAGAGCTTTTTACATTCAGGAACAAATAGGGAATTAGCACACGTACTCTGACATTCTAGGAACTCACTACAGCTCTGCTCCTGGCATCCTTCTCGCTTTCTCTCCTGCTTTTCTCATGCAGGCTCTTTGCTGCTGCTTGCTCTGGAGGCAGGACACACGCCTTGCTCTCTAACATTCAGCCCATTTCACACGCCACAGAAATAACAATCTTAACCTCCCTCTCTGAATTAGTGCTTCACAGACAGAGAGGGAGAGTGAGAGAGAGAGAACTAACATTTATTAGCATTCTTGGAATTAACTAGCAAAATGGAAACCAGAAGTAAGTAGCTGGCTTTCAACAGGACTATGTTGGGAAACACTTCAGGGTTATAGCAGCAGCCCTTAAAAAACAGGCAAAGCTTGGTAGCCATATCTCAATAAAAATGTGTAAGAAATACTAGGACAACATCCAGTTAAAGCTATCCTAACTGATTAATTTGCTTCAAAATAACCTCAAATACATACGACTTTTACATGAGCCATGTGAAGCCATTTAGAGAGACGTTAAAATTCACTTTATGCCCAGTAGTAGTTCAGCCCCAAACTGAAATCTCTAGGAAACCTTCTGTCTAAGAAAAAAGGAAATCTTTCAATACCTGATTAAACTTAAGCTGCAGTTCTTTTTTGCTCTCAGACAATTCTTGTTCAGCAAAGTGGGGCAAAAAACCACATTTAGATTCATAGACACATCACATCCCCCAGCCCTGGCTAGCTCACCTCAGAACTACAAGCTCTATAGTAAATGCAGAGAGATTTTGCTGTTCCCTTTAGGAGATGTGTCTACACGTGTCCTTTCTTCTTTCTAATAGGCTTTCCATCTGCCAAAAAATTCCAACCATTCTAACTTTAAAAAGGTTTTTATTAAAGATGCCTGAATAAAGTCAGAGACAGGAAAATAGAACAGAAAAGAACTTAAAAGCCCAAGGAAAGGAAAAGGAAAACTGAGAAAAGCTATGCATGCTGTTCTGTGCCTAAGAATAACCACAAAAGCCTTTTCTCTTTCTCCCTCTCTGAAACAGGAGGCACATCCTCTCCACATCATGCTATATGTTCAGTTTCGATATAGCATATAACTTACCAGCTTCAGCATTTATAGGCCTAAAGCTCAGTTTTGAGTATTTTCCCTTGAGTTCTCAAGCGCTGTCAGCTTTGTAAGCCTAAAATTTAGGAGCAGGCACTTCTTCTTAAGTATTGAATTTGCTCTGAATCTTGCACACAAAATGTCTCTTCTCTCAAGTTATATTATCAGACACCAAACTGGCTCTGATTCCAGTGCTGAATATGTAAAGAAGAAAAAAGCAAGATACTGGACTCAATTAGCTGTTTTCTGCTCACTGATTGATTCCCATTACTCGCTAGCTGCATAACTTGCAAGAAAGGCATAAGTCATCAGCTCTAAGCAAATCTTCTATTCACCACAAGGAAAAAGGGAGTGTTGTACATGGCAAACAATCCCTGTTTTCACTGATGAAGGCTTGATGACCTCTTGCTGGCCTCCAGTTCCTTAATTACTGTCTATGGAATTTCAGTGAAAGAAAAAAAATACAGAGAATCTCTGCAAAGCCAGGACGAAGAGTGACTCTCAAACACCACCACTAGAGTGGAGGCTGTGTCATAGGAAATATAACTTAAGCCCTTTACCAGGCTTTTTTATTTTCTCTTTTTCACTTCTTTTGACAAAAATCCCTGGAGAATTTGCCTTTATAAGGGGCTAATTTGAAAGAAAAATAAACCTCGCCTAAATTTTTTTTAACTTGGTGAACTTAGATACTTCTTTTGATCTTTCCCCTCAGTTTCAGTACTAGAAAAGAACATAATAAGAACTGGAAAGAGAAATGTTGGTCCAGAAGTGGTGGCTTTATGAAGTATCGTAAACTTCTCTGCCTAGGCTGGGCTCTAATCTCCCTTCCTAAGAAACAGACTCTGAGATGCTCAAGTAAATTTGCATTCCTTTTAAAGGCAACCACACCATATCCCAAACCTTGCAAAAAATCCAGAATTTGGAAATTTCTTCTCAGAGCATAAGAAAACAAGGACCAAAATTGCTGCTTATTGGGAACACTGCTGTTCAAGGGTGGAAAGCAGTAGCAAAGGTATACCACAATAGCACCTTCTTTAAGCCAGGGAAGATTCCCCATTATCAGGACCACACTACCAGTGGCCTGTTAATCTGGATTCACTGCAAATCAACTATATCATGAAATCACAGCTGGACTAAACATATATTTCCTTTGATGACTGGCTGATTTTAATGAGCCCTCTAGTCAACTAGCTTTTATCAATTTCTCCACCTTTGTACTGTGACTGTACACAGCTTTTCTACTCACTAGTGGTCATGGAAACTAGATTTACTAGTGTGCTATAGCTGAGTTGTTACCCTTGAATGAATAACTTGAGCCCCAAAACTCTGATGTAAAGCCCTATGGAAAATTCTAAGCTTCAGATAAAACCAGAGAGTATTCTCTAGTTTCAATAACGTACAAGCCCACATCAAGTGAAACATGACAGCAACTTCCTTGAAATGTATCCAGATTCCCTTAGAAGTTCATGGCCATGAGTGAAACTGATCAAAGTTTGGGGCTTTGCAACTTGAGTTTTGAAGGTTTTGGGTTTCATTAAGAAAGCTTCACAGACCTTTAATCCTTGCAGAGGCTGTTTATAGAAAACTGCATCAAACTAAGATGTGATAATCTGCATCATGTCCTGAAGTTTCAAATAACGGCCTCCAAAATTTTAAAGAAAATTAACAGAGATCATAATTTTTTTTTTTTTTGCCAAGAGCATGAACTGCAAAGGCTGTGCAAGTCCAACATGTACAGTGTCAGCCCTCATAGGTTACCCTGTCTGGGTTTGGTCTGTGATTACTTATAAGAAAATCAAAGGAGCGTCCAACGGCTACTTTGGTGAGAGATATATTACACATTAGCTAGTGATGACACTGCTTGATGAAATTAGTGGGAAATATTTGTCATAAGTAACGAGAGCATAAAAGTTTAATTCTCCCATGAGGTCTGTCTTCATACAAGAATAGCTGCTTAGGCAAATTCCTAGCTGTTAACTGTTTCCAGGTTTCAGTTTAATTTTGAGAAGCACATTGCTGACATTTGTATCTGCAAGCCAGACAGATTTCCTCATGGTGAAGCACTTCTCTCACTGATTAGCATAATTAATTTTAATGACATTACAACTGTACTCATGTACCACTTGTCATAGGCACATGTAGCAGAATGAAGCTCTGTATTACATTATTCTGTACCTGTTACAATGCAACATTCTTTTCCAATTCTCCGGCAGGTTCCTCTATACATGGAAACAAAAGTCTTTAACAAGACTCTCTCAACTGAATCTTGTGTTTTGGCAAGGCTAAGAAGATTCAGGGAGAACACCAATTCTTTGGCATAGACTGTACTATTAATGAATGGAGTACTCCATTGGTGCTGGAAATCCACCTCTTGACTTCTTGGAAAACCAAGAGTGAAACAGCAATACATGAAACACAGCAAAATTCATATCAGAGAAACAAAGTAAAAGAATGAGAGCCCTTTAGTGAAGGCTGTAGTGACTTAAATTACATTCTAATAGTACCTTCAAACAATGAGGTTGTTAATGTTACCATCCAAAGCATGAGGAAGGAAACATCAGCTTCGGGGAAGGGGCACAAGTGGTAACAATGAGAAGGCAATTAAAATTTTCTCTTGTACCACAAGTAAAGATTATTCAGCCTGTGTCTGCCAAATAGGGCAGTGAAACACATGGCTTTTGATATTCCTAATTCTTGAACTGAGAAAAGCCTTGTTTTAATTTAACAGGCTTGGTCTTAGAAAAAAGATGGGGGCAGGGAAACCACATTACTGATTATAGCATCTCCTGCTGGCTGATGCATGGAGAACACAAAAAATGCTGGTACCACCCCCTCATCCTCTAGGTAATAAAATTAGGCAGCTGCCTAAAGGAAAAAACGGTACAAAAAGGTGAACTAATATGTCAGAATAAATATTAAATTAATTTGCCTTCCCATCTCCCATCCTCATCAAACATGGCTAAACATTTTGCAGTAGAGTAAGTCAGTAGGGCTTGTCTGAATGCAGGCAAACAGAAGTGGTTAGGAACACACCTAACTGCAGCCGCTGCTTGGGTGTTACTGTAAGCTCTGAGTCATGACGGAAGGAAGATTTTTCTCAGAGACTTTACAACAGACTAGCTACAGGAGAAACTCCTGCTGGCAGTGAGCAGAAGGTTGACTCGGGCTACATTACTGCCAGCTGCTCAGTACAATCCTGTGGAGACAATGTTTAGTCCTGCTAGGAACACATACCTAGCTAAGCTGTATCTGATAACAACACGAGGCGCAAATAAATCCTCTCTAATACTTATGGTAAATAATACTTAAAGATGTGGCAGTTTTATTCTGAATAATTTGCAGCAGTTTCTCCTGAAAATTCTGTAGTGTTCTGGAGAATTTAAAAAAAAATAGGTAAAAAACTCCTTAAGAGTGTTCTACAAAACCAAATACAAACACATCAATGGTCTCTTGCTTTGCTATCACTCAGCACTGACCTTCCTTTGGGTTGTGTCATGGGAACTGCAGTGACGATTTGTATTTCTCTCATGAAGGTTTTTGTATTACTGTACCCATGGGAATTCCTGCTCTTATGCATAGAGAGAGGGGAGAGATCATAACAAAATATGCAGTAATTCTTCTGCTACCAGCTTTCACCAAGAGGTGCTGGACCCTGTTCCTGTGATCAGTGGAAAAAGAGGGCAGCCAACACCTCCCAGGACAGGTCCCTGTGACAGGCACATAGCATGGGAATTTACCACTATAATTTTGAAACATGTCTTATTATAGGTTCTTTTTCATCGTAGCTGTTACTAAGCACTGACAGTATTACAGGAATTTGGGTAGTTATAATAAATACACCATCCAATTCAACAAGGCACATCAGTGGTTTTCAGAAAATCTTTACAGAAATTGGGTCACTTGATTCTTTGGAGCAAAGATGAAAGCTCTGCATTCATTCACAGCCACGCTCAGCAGCAGCTCCCCTCTCTTACTTGAAAGAGCATGCAGGGCCTAGAGGCGTCAACAAGTTCTTCAAGAAGAACTAAAACACAGAAACATCCTCTTCTACCCTTTAGCCTTTCAGGGAAAAGAAACCTTACCAAAAATGGTGAGTCCTGGGATAACAGCAAACCAGGGCTAACTTCAAAATATTCACATTGCTTCAAATTAAATACTACTATTTAAAGTAAAACAATTCTCATCATACCCTACTCTCCATAGATTCTCAATGCCGATTCTCAATATACATTGACTCTGAGCTTATTTTAACAAATTAAACTCACTATACCAAAAGAATGACTTTTTCCTGTATTATGAGCAATAATAATGTTAACTAATGGTTAAAAATTTTAATAATCCATCAGTACTGTGAAAAAAAAATCAATTAAAAAATAGCTACATTTAGAAAGCATCCACATACTGAAATACTGTATAACTCTGAAATTTATGCTTAAATTTATTCTTGAGGTAATTGGTACTACAGAAGTTACACTTTCATTATTTCTTTTCTTCCTATTCTTCACACTTACCAAACAACACAGTAATGACTGTCATGAGTCAGAGATAATTATATCAGACTTAATATTTTGTCAGAGACAGGTTTGTACCATGGGTAACACAATCCTGATTCAACAGCTTCAGCATCTCTGGTACTGAAATGAATACAACTCAAAGTCCATTCTCATCTGCTACTCTGCCTTTGATGCCTGTAGCAGACACAAATCCAATTCTGCACAGCCTTTCAACTTTTAGCCCTATTTAACCACTTGTAAAAAAAAAAGAAATAATAGTAAGTACAGTAGTTACAAATTTTTATCTCAGTCCAGGCTAGAGCTTTTGCTGTGTGGACTCAATGAACTGACATCTGTTAAAAAATGGATCTATAGAAGACAGAAAAGAGAAGCAACACAGATGGGTACTGTCCCCAGCATCAGCCTCATGGTAGATGCAGATGTGCACAGCACATTTATAGGTTTGCTCCACTGCTGCCTCTCTCCTCAGAGAACACTAATAGGGTACCAGTTTCCTACTGGTAATGATGATCCTGTAATGATCCTGGGAAAACAAGTGTTGGGAGGGCAGGGATGTAAAACAGCACTGCAGGCCCCCCCACTGCCCACGTGTGGGCCATACTGTTGGAGGGAGATGCTGGTTTTGTTCTCTCCACTCACATAAATATTATGGCCTCTTTCCTGAGGCTGCTAAGGCACATCTGGTAGCTGGGGTGATGTCAGACAAGCATGGAACAAGCTCACTATGGTACCCTTCACTGAAGGTCAGCTACACTACCTGGAAGTTTACTGGATGGGTGAGCATTACCTGCTGATTGAAACCAAAATACAGAAGATGAGACCAACAAACCAGTTTGGTCCAGAGATAATTATAACTTCATCTAACTTGCATCTACAGAAACTGTCAGCGAAGTTAATTAGTGGTTTGTGTCAGTGTCAGCACATATACGATACACTTCTGTCAAGCTCCTTTGTGCTTCTTCTCCATTTCCGCACTCTGCCATGAAACATGGCAAGTGGTACAATTAGTGGTCTTCAGCAGAGGGCACAGGAAAGAAACTGACTCACACACTGAACATACTGACTTCTCCTTGTGCTGGTTTTCCAAGCTGGGCTTGCCTACCAGCAAGGGCTCTGAGGATGAAGCAGCCCTATTTTAGATGAATTGAGAATGTCAGCCCCCAAAAGTTATCAAACACTCTTCTATCTTTAAGAGGCATAAAAGTCTAAAGAAAGAATGTCATACAATTTTGAAGAACTCTCTTTCCCTGGACTTTCCGACTCCTGAGGACAAATAGGGCCTTATCTACAATCCAGAAAGGGATCCATTTGTAATCTGCACCTGCTTTACATCCCAGTGCTTGGCACAAGGCAATGAAAGCTTGGCTAGTGTTATTGTGAACTGCCTTCATTACACCAGAGAAGAAACACAAATATTCAAAAATAAATTTCTAAGGAAATCATGAGGCATTTTAGAGCTTTGATACATCTGACTGAAAAGAGAAACAGTTTCAACTGCATACCCACATCAGCAAATAACACACATATTTTGTTGTGAAACAGGGGGACCACAGTAGTGAAACTGAAAGCTACAAACTGCTCTAAAGTGGCAAAGAACCAAGTCACCTACTGGCTTGGCAAGGCTTTTGTTTGTTTATTTGTTTCTTAAGAAGAAACAAACAGGACATGCAATTAAGAGCACGGCAATGACATGGGGCTGCCTCCCTTGGGATGCTGACCTTTCTACTCCTCACTCCTTTGTGGTTCACCTTTAGGGTTTACTTTTGTTAAGGGTATGAAACGCAAGTTTCCATTTCCTGGTACAGTAATTTAAAAGAGAAGAACCTGGAAAACAGAATACTCAAATCAATCTTCAAAATGAGAATTATTAAATCAACACCAGTTATGTTATCACATATAAACACATGATAGCTATAAAAGCTTTTTAAAAAACGTGGTCTTTTCCTAAAAAGGGAAACAATAACTTATGATATATGCACTTTAGATATTATTTGTATGCTATGGGCACAGTTGACTTGAAAGGAAAGGATTACTTAAAACCTTAGAACACTCCAGACATTCTGCCTTCATTTTTAGATTCTCTTCTTGCTTAGATTCTAACTTGGTTTTGTATTGTTTACAAAATGATCACATTGTTTCACTAAAACTTGCCTAGTAACAACTTGTTTGTGAGACTGAAAAATAAATACATAAATTTAAAAAACAGGAAGAACCAGAAGAACCATTGCCCAAGGACTTCAAATTCAAACCAGAAATGTTTAGTTCATGGCCTATATAAAATGAGTGGGGTATTTTGAGGTTCCAAATACTCAGGGTACAAATCACACAAATGGCACTGAAACTCAAGCCATTTGGGAAAGAGAAGGCTTGAAAACAGAATCATCTTTGCATGTCTCAAAAACTGCTCATTTCAGATTAGTAGAGAGGTCCTTTGGCAAAAAAGTCTGAGTGAACAAGTATCCTATCTCTAGACATATCTGACAGTTTTCATTGTTTGTTTTTCCCTTTTGTCAATTACAGCCCAAAGTCTTTCACCCCAGTTAACCTCAGTTTCATTCTTGTCCACAAAAAAAAAAAGTCAAGCTGAGTTTTGTTCTAACAAGAACTTTCTTTTCTGCAGATGATCCTCTTTTCCCTTTGAAGGCAAGCAGTTTCACAGCTTCTGTTAAAGGCAATCAGGATAAAAATCCGGAGTGAGGGCAAAAACCTTGAGAATTATCTACAGTGATTGAACAGGGACCCCCCACTGAAGTTAGCAGAAAGTTGGTTCAAATCCTACCAGAACAGCAGAGAGGGGCAACCAAGCTCTTGGCTCAAAGTGAAAAGATGGCTCAGGAAAACAGTTTCAGAGAAAAGCTGCCAAGTCATTCCATTAGGGCAGAAATACTGAATCATGTTCGGTCCTCAAGAGATACACACAGCTTTCAGTAATTCAACACATGTGTAAACCACTACAAGAAGATTTAAGAGAGAAATTCAGTATCCTTCTGAAATTTGACCATGGTAAATGAGAGTTTTGAGGAGCTTATGCTATAGGTACCCTGGACAAAAGCCTTTAAAGAAGGGAAAGTTCAAGCCATAAATACTGATGAGGAAAAGATCAGACATCTTTCAGCTGGCCAAACAATCAGTTCAGGAGAATCAGGATCCTTCCTTCTCTATTCTTTGCACATTTTTGATATATCAGAACAGACTATAAGGCAACATCAGTTCCCCTCTGCTTCAATGTAACTAAAGATGGGCATATTTTTTTGAACACAAACAACCAAATCTTTCTCTGCCACCAAATATGTTAAACATATCATAAAATGACATTGCATTCCTTTTTTTTTGATTTAGGAAGGAGGAGCTAACCAGCTGCTGCAGTTAGCAGGAAATTCCATTGACAATAAAATAAATAAATCAACCAATGGTCTCAAAAGCCTACGATTCAATTATATGGGTTACAAAGAGCTTGAATTTGACGATCAAATGTGTTCTCTAAGATTCATCTGTGAACTTCCAATTAGAGAAGTGAAATGGAATAAGCTACTCAGGGAAAATGAAGATATTTGGAAGGAAAAATTAATTAATTCAGTATGGCATAACACAAAGGCTGTCTGATGCGCATAAAACCAACAGAAGTTGAACAGCTCAGAAGACAGAAAAAAAAAAAAAAGGGAAGAAAGCTGCATTACTGCTTATGGATCTGACAGAAGCCAAACTCTGGGCTGTGAGTTTGCAAATGCAGAGACAGAAGTGTTTGAAGGCAGCAGGAAGCTAGGACTTAGCCAGATCCTCATCTAGAATGTTATTCTAGGGCTAGAAAAGCCTGAGAAACTACTGATGAATCAACAACTTCCCCCTAAATGACCTAAATGCCCTTTTCTGTGCATTTTGAAACAAGGGGATTTTTGCCTGGGACAACTTGTGTTTCAAAAGCTCAGTGACAAAGGGGCGAAATTTAAAAAAAGAAAAAAAAGAAAAAAAAAGAAAAAAGAGAGACGATACAATAAGACTTTTGAAGTCTATAGCAACAAACTTTGAAGATTTAAAATGCAAGTTAAAGATTCTCTGCAGACAGAACAGAGCATCACAAGGTCAGTGATACACTTGCTATTAAGGAAATTGCCAGGTAAATCAGGATATTTCAGTACTTCAATTAAAGAATTTAACTATTAAATGACACTGGGGAGCTGTATCACAATGACAAGTACTTACATTACAATTGGAA
This sequence comes from Phainopepla nitens, assembly GCA_013400175.1. Classification (NCBI taxonomy): domain Eukaryota; kingdom Metazoa; phylum Chordata; class Aves; order Passeriformes; family Bombycillidae; genus Phainopepla; species Phainopepla nitens. The sequence continues at coordinate 206,530 of VXBQ01003638.1, read as the reverse complement.
GACCCCTCAAGTGTCGAGTAAGAAACATCAGGCCATTCTGTAGCATCTACAGTGCTCAATTGCCTGTGCTGGGCTTCATACTCTTTCAGCTGAAATTTGAAAAGACAGAAAGAACATTTTCCAATGACAAGAAGAGATCAATCTTCATTAAAATAGCAAGAGTTAATGTAACTTCATTTTTTTCCTCCTGTATCATTGTGGACCTGGGAAAATCTGAAATTTTCCACTGCACACCTCATTCATTCAAAATAAATTGTCCAACAATCAGAAGTTTTAAAAATAAGTTTTTGGTTTTGTTTTTTTATTCTTAGAAGGAAATGATCTGTAAATACTGAAATTTGATGACCTTTTGTGGGTAAAACACAAATTACACGTTCTCATCTCAGAGGCAGCATTTACAGTGGACAGACTAAATCACAATGACCTGCCAATTTCCTTCATAAAGAAAATGATCTACAGTAAGACTAGGAACCATCCTTTGTAATTAAAAAAACAAAACAAAACAAAACAAAGAAACCCCAAAAATCCAAACAAAAAAACCTGTCCCATTTTCCAATAAAAACTACAGGAGTCAAAGTGTTGTAAGGATCAAGAATTGATATTTTAAAGAAAACAAGGCTGTTGCTAGTAGCTCAGACCACTAGAGGGAAACTCTACCAGTTCATATATGAACTATCAGATTAGGTACCACCCTTTCGTCCCCCAAAACTTTAACAGCAAAGAAGAAAACTAGCTGTAGTATTCCAACACAGTAATTTTAAAATCTTGCATTTTTTTAATTATATGATTTCCAGGAAGGCAGTATTTTCTACAGACAATAACATAAATTTATATTCTACAATAATCTTTTTTATGACGTAGTATGTCCAGTAGTCTGACTGCCAACCTATCAAAATTATGTTTTCTCTAATGGAACCCATACAGAACATCTTGTGTTCCATCACAGTATTTTACACAAAGGTTGTATTGAAACTTTAACCCTCTTTTGGGTCCTGAGCAATTAAATTTGGGTCCTCGGCCCCATTGCTGCACAAATGCAATACCTTATAGTTCTTTTTCTTGTGGTTTATTAACATTTAGAGTTTATAAAAAAAAACCTGTGACAGTCACCACTCCACTTATAAAAAAAAACACAGCTGTGTTGCACATCTGTCATAATGTCATATGCCAAAAAAGGCTGAATAAATTTTCTTGAATGTTATTAAAGTAAAACATCACCTTTTTGGCTAAGAAATAATCATAAAAACTTTTAGCTTAAAGGAAAATAGTAAGAAATATATGTGTTCTGAATCAAGTAAGGCAAGCTCAGCAAAACCTGAAGCATTTCTATTAAACAATCCTATGAACATAATAACTAAGAGCTAGTACAAAGTCAGAGAAATTCTTCTCCATTGCTTTAGGCAGCTGCAATGAAGAAGTCTACACTTAATCTTTTCTCTAATTAGTACCTTTTATTGTTAATGGAGAGAAGCAATGCTTTTAGGACTGTACTAATCTACCATGAACTGGATATCTATTTCTCGTTGAGCTAAATCTCACTTTTCTCAATAAACAAAGGAATTGCTATCTAAATTATGCTACCTATTGCAATGGGGCGAACAGGCTGGCTTTTCCCAACTTCTCCTATGTTTTCTGAATGAAGTAAAACTCCAGATTAATACATCCTACATTCTTAAACACGTTTGTCAATGAGATTGAAATTTGCACATATCATACCCTAGCAAGTGCTTCCTCAATGGTGATCATCTTCTCTTTCACCATCATCATCAGCTGGATCCGTTCCTCATCACTCATTGTGATCTCACTGGCCACATAACCGACATCCTCTCCTGTACAAAAAAAGCACAGATATTTAAAGCACGTGTAAGAATTCATGCACAGGGCAGGGTACATTGAAACTGGATTTTAGCCAGTGCTCTGAAATCTGGTTGTCATGTGGATCAGGCTGGCCAGAAACAGACCCTCCCCAGAGCAGGCTCATGGTATCATCTCAAAGAACTGAATGATTTTGAAGTAGCTGAGCAATAAAAGGAAGCAATTTAGAACTAAAAAAACTAAGTCTACTTTGACACTGAAAGCAAGCAAGCACAAAAAGGAGAAATAAGAACTGACCGTCATCACGTGGTTATTGACCCTGAAAGACAAGAATTAAAAGAAGTGCTAATGCTGAAGGAGTCCAGCACTCAGCCCTGAGGAATACTGGAATCAGCTGCCAGAACCTGTCTGTTCAGGAATAGTGTGCTTGGCCCTTGCAGCTCTCTGCTGTGGACTGGCCACTGCTTGTGATATATCCAGACTAACTAATCACCCACTTAGCTGGCACATGGTGCCAGATGTGTTGCACCCTCAACTACCACTCCTTCTGGTATGTGCTTGACATGTCAGCACAGACAATTAGAACTTGCCTAGAGAACCAGCAAGAACCCACACTTAACTGAAAGTGTGTCCTTTTTAGACCTACTAAAATGGTCTTCTGTCATCTTTCACAATCCCGCTGAACACAGACAGACATAGAGAAGCATCTGTTTGCAACGTAAGAAGCTAACAGATACACATGGAAAACCAGAAATTTTCTGTGTGAACAGAAATACTTAATGCAATCTATAGCCGCATCTTTTGCAGAAGAACTAGAGAAAGACACCCAACAGTTTAAGTGGAATCAATCCTACATTTGCACTGGTCACCAGAAACACTTTTACTGTTCCTTCTTGTAGTGTCTTCTAAATGAAAGGCTGGATTCAAGCCTAAAGCAAACAGGTCAAAGTAATAAAATGCCAAAGAAAGGAGAAATATCCTTCTAATTTAAACAGAACAATATTTCTCTTACCAAGTCAGGACTAGGGGATAAAAAAAAAAAACATCTTGTTTAGTTACATATATTACTTATATATTAACTGAATCACTTTGCATGTGTGCCATCACGGACAGTCAGGACCGAAGGCATCCCAGCCTCATGTCTGCAGTCTCAAGAATTTGACTTGTCATTCTGAGCACTGTCACAGTGAACCAAACCTGTGACACTTCCAGAACCACAGACCTCAGGTGCCACACTATTACAAATGCATTTTATTCCTTTGCGATGCTGGCTCTTTACATTTTATATGGATAAGATGTGCACTATTGAAAAAGCTTACCTTTTGAAGTCTGCCTCATTAGGCCTTTCTGGCTCTTTCGGAAATTCTGCCAAAAAAACTTATTTTTCTTTTTCCAGTCTGCTTTCCCTAAAAGGAAAGTGGAGTGGGAGGATAAGGGGAAAGGGAAAAAGAATTTTAGAAAGAAACATCAGTTAGTAAATTCTAGAGAAGCTTTCAAGCATTATATTGTATTTTTAAATCAGAAACAAGAATAAAAAACCCTCAAATTTTCTGGTTTTCTTGATTTATTCCATACTAGAACTATGTTAATGTAGCTATTTCAGGGCAATGTACATTCTTTATAATTGCCAGTGCTATAGAGGACTGAGATAAGCCAGTAACTTAGATATTTTGAATTATAAAAAGAAAATATTTTACATTATTTTTGATGTCTGTTGTTAATGTCAAGTCTGGAAGTACTTTTGAAGTAATTTGTTGGTTTATTCTCTTTAACTGAATCACAATTATGCATCCTAAGCCACAAGTCAGATAAGTGATTTTCTAGTATATCTGTGCATATCTATCAAGAAATGAAATAATTAACATATATACACACACATGCACACACAGACACGTTCTGCTACTTGGCATGAGATCATCAGCTACATCTAACTCTTGCTCTTTATATGCCTGGACTGTACAAGGCTGGGTCTCCATGTCCACAAGTATCACATCTCCGTATGGATTGATGACCTCAAAGTAAATGATTTGCTCTAGAAAGAAAAATGGGATCTAGCTCAAGGTAGGGCATATATATCTGTGTTCTGTTGAATTAACCAGGGCACATGCTATAAAGTTTATGCCACCTACAAATGAACATACTCTGCCTGATCTGGCAGAAATGCTACTGATGAAGAGCTATTAGTATTTAAGATCTTGCCCTGGATGACCTAGAGCTGAGCTTCCTGACTCTCTGAAATACTGCTTAAGTTTAGACTGTGTGGACATGTCCTTAGAATACCATTAAAAGGAAATGAACAAGAAAAATCTCTCAGTTTTATTTTTCTTTTCCAATAAGCAACAAAAATTTCAGAAACAAAGAAAGAGACTCTGGCATGACATGAACAAAAATAACAAAAAACTCCCATTATTTACTGGTGGTGGTAATTTTTGGAATACAAAAGAGAGGCTAGCAGTCATCTAACATGCAAACATTTTCAATTCAATATAAGTCAAAAGATGCATATTTATCACATGACAATGCTGGCTGGGCAGTTTCAGTGATCACTGAGGCACTCAGCATCAAACTGAAAGCTGCTGAGACTAGCCCTCTACACACACAAATGCTGCTGACTTCTGCCAGCCCTTCCCATCCCAGCACAAGCAAAACTCAAAACCTGTTTAAGAATTCCATAGGAGTACCAAATAAAATTAAATATACTGACCTACAGAGGCTTCTTCTGAACTTGATTTATGAATGGAGAGCCTAGAACAAAAAAGAGAAATGGACTTACTGATGTAGGCTTCTAACATTTCAGGGGAGCTGTCTGGTTACAGTAAATTATAGTTTCCAAACAATATATCATGAGCTGTTTTCTCTTCCCTTTTCTCTCCGATGCAGCAAGTTGGAAACAAAAACTGAACCTACTGATCTAAGCACAGTAATTGAGTTTCCTTCTGAAATGTGCCTTTTGTGATCAGCATAGAAAAATATATACTGACAGAAACCAATGGTTAAAGCAAAGGAGTCCAAAGATTCCTCAGAAAAGCAATTATTCTCATAGTTTACCCACCTGCATTTGCAAAACAGTAATTTTGCTGCCTTAGAAACAGTAGAACTGGGATGCTGCACTTGTTTAGCTGTATACCAATTTTCAGCCTACTTGGTTTTTATCTACAATCTTTATAAGTATGTGCTCATCACACCTCCAGAAGCCACCATGTGGAAGACAGTAGGAGAGATTTAAAGACAAGGTGGAGAAGGTTTGTCCAGACTCTATGAAGTGCAAACATAACTGACTGGAGACTACAGCTTCTTTCTCCCAAATCCCTTCTGTGTGCTTTCTCACCAGTGTATGATCTCTTCCTCAAAAGCTAGCTGGAGAGACTTAGTACTAAGTCCAGAACATGGGCTTTACAAACAACCCACTAAAATAGCAAATAAATCTTTTGTTCTTGGTCTTTATGTTCACTGAACCAGTTTTCCAGCATGGATTCCAACTCAGTGCCAACAGTTTATTGTGGGATCTCTGATGAGGCAACATCACCTCGCTTCATTGCCTTTTTTCTGTCTGCATGAATGGAGCTAACAGAAATTACCAAACCCTGTGTTATTCTTTGAAGCCTTCCTGTGGGAATTGCCATTTAACCACACTGCAGCAAGGCAGTGAAATGACTTCTGCAAGCATCAAGGGCTTCATTGGAGGCTCCATGTGCAAAGCATCACTGCAGTGTCTTTGCTGCAGGCTCAGCCCCATGACACGCCAATGTCTCATTGTGTGGTGGCTGACCTGCAGCCATGCAGGATGGAAACACACACACCCTAGCGTACCAAGGAGACCTCAAGCCAAATCATTCTCTGAATGAGGCCATATAATAACACAGATATGGTTCTTGCTCCTGTCCACACACACTGTCTGCACGGGCTCCTTTAGCTCTCTCAGACCCCCAGCAGAGGGCAATAAAGATTTTCTGATCAACTCACTAAACCACTTGGAGGGAAATTATAGTTCAAACCAGGTCGGTGTTTAGAAGATGTAAACAATTACTGGCCAGCATCTTATAAGCAGGAAACACATTCTCATCAATTTGCAAAGAAATCATTAAAGGGGAAACAAGACAGTAGGAAGTGGGATTCAGTAATTCATCTAGACAAGGAGGGTCTTTCATAGTGAAGCTCTGAAATACAACCTCTTTAAAACTCAGACGGATCAGAAATTTAATTGAGCACAAATTGCAAACTAATTGAGACAAACAAATTTCAAATTTTTAGTGCACCAGGAGGAGGGAGACATGTGTTGCTGGTGTTTACTCTTGATGAGGAAAAGTCAATAATAGGCCATCAGATGTTTAACTTTTAAGAAGCCTGGTGAAAGGTGAAAAATACAAACCCCATACTTTGTGGGTAGAAATTTTCAGCAAAAGCCCTTCAACAGGCCCAGGAATTAATACAGACCCTTCAAAGTAAAGTTGGCAGAAAGTATTTTTCTAAATAAAGGCAAATCGATAAAAAAGTACAGGGAGTTATATATGGAGATTTTTCTTTTTATGAAAGCTAAGCTCTGTCGGAACGGACAGAATGAATCCACTATATATTTTGCAGATGAGCATGGATTCCACCCATCAAGCAGTTATTCTATTTATTTTAAATGAACTTAGTATCCATGAAATGTACCAAATCACCATCCTTAAAAATGAAATCTGTTAATGATCAGAACTCTGCCTCACTAGTGAAATCACTCTTAAAGTGGAGAGGCAGTCTCTTCTGCTCTGTGGCCTCCAAATCCATTTTAATCCTTTTCTTCTCTTGCATAGTTGCCAAAAACGATGCAAGTAAGCAGCAGGTGTAGTGGCAACGTTTGTGATGTGGACATCTGTTCAGCAGGAGTTAGCCTGAGGCCACCAATTCATCATAAACTGGCCTCCAAAGAAGGGGAAGGGCAGTAGGAGCAAATATCCAACACATCTGAACCAGAGGGGTGAGGAGAGAAGCAGGATCCACAGTAAGCAGACCACCTCATTTATAACTGATTTAAGAACTCTGTTGAGTTTCATTAGAGGATGCAAATTCCAATTAGCATTTCACGCATTCTTTAAAGAAGACATCTTCCCTGCTTGGGCTGACCTTGAAAATGCTAACAGCTGCTATGAAGAGATGAAAATGCCAACAAAACTTACCACATAGTGCCTGATAAGGCACCTGCTTTTTAGCTCCACGTGACAATTCTGATGCTTAAAAATCCTCAGTGACATCAATCAAGCATTTTAGTTCCTAGATGCCTGGTGAAAAATACCAGACTATCTTGGTGTTGCTGTATGTTCGATTTACAAATTACACTCCCTTACTCTGTTAAATTTGCAGCACTTCTGTGAACGTGCACTGAAAGTGATTTGCGTTCTTCCATTCATAGACTGATAACTTGTACTGAAAGTTAATGATGCAGTGACACTTGGCAGAAGTTTCAGCACTGTATGCCTGAAAGGGAGTCAAATGACATTACTCCACCACTGAGGCCTTAATTTTTGTTGTGGTCTGATGTACAACTTCATTAGCAAGCTTTCACATGAAAGTACTCTGTCACTGCATAAAGCAGAAGAAATGTATGGGTATACGTTTACACAATGAAGAACAAAACAAGATTTACAGCCAGAGGGAAGGACTATTTTCTTATCAACCCATTATCTCTGGAAGTGGGCAGGAGATGGGGTCAAAACTTTAATTCATTAATCTCGCAAATCCAAAACCATCTCTAGGCCAGTACTTTGTGCCTCTTTAAACCAAAGTGCTGAAATAAACAAATGAGGGAAAAAACCCAAACCAGAAAACACAATATATAATCTAAAAATAGAGCTACTTTTGAGAGTACCCAAATATTACTGTATTAGAGTTGATGGGTTTGAGCAGAATTTAGTAAACTACATGAGGCACTCAGTGATCAGTGACACAAAATTTAGTAGCAACGGCTGGAGCAGAGAACCTGAACCAGGAACTTGTTGATTAGAAAGACTGGCTTAACAGAAATGAGTTTACATTCAACATTAAAGTGTTGAAGTACACAAAAAAGATGGACACAAAAGTCAGCCTTTCAAATGCTGGAAGTCTGCAAATGAGAGAGTAGCTGGGGATATCAGGTGGGAAAGGATGACTGAGAAAAAACCTACATATTAATCCTAAAAGGCATAAGGATGGAAAATTCCAATGGCAGTACAAAGAATAGGAAGAACAAATATATATGGGAATGGCTGTACAACCATCATTATTCATGTTCAAGAAAGATGACTTCAAACTAGATGTGGTACAGAGAAAGCAATTAGACTAGCCAGGGAACTGGACAGCTGATCTTGCAAAAGAAAGCTTGAAAAGTTTTGCCTGTCAAATTGGAAAGCTGCAAGAAGATTAACTTACTGTCTATTAACAGGAACGGAGACAGATTCTGGAAAAAAATTAGAAAAAGAAGCTATCATTTCCTAACTATTTGGACAAACTTCCAACAGTAGGGAAAGGGAGAGCAACTTTAAAAACTTAATTAACTGCTTTTACAAGGGGATGCTTGAAAGATAAGAGACCAGACCAGACCAGACATTGTCATAAGGATTGCCTCTGGAGGGCACTTTTGGTTCTTGTTTTGCAGCCTGGGGCCTTTGTAAGAGCAATATCAAAGCCTGACATCTAAAATGGTCTCTGAATCTATCTTTCCATAAAAGTGCTGCAGTGGGGATAACATTGTTACACCTAAGCAATACCTTTGAAATCTGGAGGCGGTCTCCAAAACTTGGTGTGCAAGGAAGACCCAGTGCACATATTTAGGTCACAACGCAACTAAGCCTGTCTGATTATTAAAACTGGTTTTAACTAGGCTACAGCTTTCCCATTAACTCTGGACTAATTCTGATCTCAGACAGAAAAACACTGGGGTAATCTTGCATAGAAAATGGTGTATATTACAAGAGACACAGTCATACGTGCCCCAAGAACGTGCTAGTACTCCACAGAACTGGAAAAAGAAACAAATGACACCATGTTGCTTTCATGAATGTGCCTGTTGATTTTTGAAACCTCATCATTCTCAAAACAGAATAAATATGGGAACTGAGAATGATGGGCATTTATATTTTAAATGCAGATGTGCTTTAAAAAAATGGCTGTGTCTCATTTATGGACTGCAAAATCCACAGGTCCATAGCACCATATGATGATGAAACCACTACTGTTATCATCTTCAATAAACTGATAGTGTCCCCTCATTCTTTACCAATGATTATTTACAGTATACTGCGGAAAATGGTGTAGATGGGACTTTAGGTATACGAATATTATGCATATTCAGAGTGGTGTATAAACCAATGCAGAAGCCCATGCTGGCTCTGCTGCAAAGCCATTTGGTTATCTATGTGCATTAGAAATGGCCCACTTACATAATTAGTATGAAAAACTGACAGATTTGTAACTGCTCCTGACTGAATACAGGGTAATTTATCTAACTGGAGCTGGCACAGAAGAAAATGGGCCTTTGGTATTTTTATCAAATTTGCATGAACCTGAAGAGAAAGGAGGCCTGCAAGGTTCTGACCTTGCTGGCACCAGTGTGAGAAAGGGATGCAAAGCAAAGCAGTTTCATTCAATTATCTTCGCATCAGGTTTCCATAGCAATGGCTCTTTAAGCAGGTCAAAACTTTCTCAGTGGAAACAAACACTGAGCTACTTGTGGGCTCTGTGTTCGTATGTGTACTTTGTAGCATCACCAGCATGGAAACCACCACACTGGTCCCAGGGCTTAGTCCGTGGACTGGCAGCAGGCAGATGAAGGTACGTCATGTACTTAATAACAGAATGCTTGGTCCCAGCCAGGGGGCAGATAATTGCCAGCTAAAAACTCTTTGAGAGCAAAGCAGGGCCCAGTGCTGTAGGCAATGCTTCCCTGCTCTCTGTGTACTGCTCACTACGTGCCATCTCAACTCACTGTGACAAGTCAGACTTTCTCATGAAATGTGCCCTTCATACTTCCTAGTACAAAATTACCAGGCTTGAAATCTTCTTCCAGCTGCTCAAAGGCGCACTGGTTTCCCTCCTCACGTGTCCCAGTCAGCATTTGGCTGGCCCCTCATTCCCAATTGTGTGGGTTATTGTGGGAGTTTCCTGCCCTACTTCTCTTGAGGAGGCTGCTTAAGGGCAGCATGAATAATTTGCCTTTGACTAAATCAGGCCTCAAACAAGTGAAAACAGGGCCATGCACATTCACTGATTTTATTCAGTTCTTGCAAGGACAGGGTATAAAAAAAATGTATCTTAATTTCAAACATCTTAAGTAAAAAAAGCTCTTACTTCTTTTTCTTCCAGTATTCTTTTCCATTTTTAAACTATGCAAAAAGAAGAATTTATTCCCTTAGCAATTAAGTGCAGCCTTTAGCTATCTCAGTTTGGGGGATTTGTTTGTTTTTTGCTTTGTTCATCTCAGCTTCTGCCCTCTCTCTGCCTTACACCCTCTTTCAAAACTGCGCTCCTCTTTCTTCACAGAGCTTACAAATACATGCCAGAATTAATTTGGGCACTCTGAGAAGTTGCCAGAATCTGATAGAATTTAACCGCCCCCATCCATGACCATCATGAGGGATGATTAAATAAACACCTGCATTCAAATCTTGACTTGTAGTTTAAATGCTGCAGGGAAAGAAGACTAGGGAATCAAGTTAAAAAGTACTGACAAAGGGTAGTAGATTAGTGTACTGAAGGGGCAGAATTGAGGCTTGGATGAACCTTTCTGCAGCTTTCACTGAAAATCATTGTGGAAAATGGGAACACTGAAATGCAGGCTCCCTCCCAGCCTTAGGTTGATACAGAGTTCCAGTTTATATCATGGGACACTGGAATGGCGTACTATGGCACATTCATTGCAAAAAATTCTTAAAAACAGATTCAGTCAATCGTCTCTTCTGCAGTGACAGCAGATACAACGCAGACAGCAGCCACCTGTGTTGTGGCCTCCCTGCTTGCCTTCTAACAACCTCAGAGAAAGCCATAATGCCTGAGGAGTCTAGAGCTCCTGCTGTGACATTCCCAACAAGCCATCAGAGATCTGGCCAAACTGTATGAATGGAATGCATGAGTGGCTTAGTACATCCTGCACACACACAAGGTGACAGGCATTCGCCCTCAGGAGCAGCTGAAGTACTCAACGGAGTGAGTTGAGGATGCAGCTGCCAGAGGCACAGCAGCTCCCCCACTCTGGGGGGAATCCAAAGCCCCTGAGCAATGTTGTCCTGTGTCACCAGCACCCCATACATGTCAGGCTTTTCTCCTTCTGCCTGACATGTATGTTTCTGGCCCGTTCCCTGCTCTTGCAGACTCTCACATTTAGGTCTGGCATATCACAGGATCAAGAACGTTTAAACTGTACTGGGCCACAGCTTGAGGAGTACAGCAGGATGAACTGTGGCACTTGATATGAAGTGTGACCATTTACTGGTCTAGAGTGACCTTGAATGGTACAGTTCAAAAAAGTGCAGGTGATTCACATAGGAGGTGACAATTCATAACACCCACTGCCACATAAAGGTGTTGGGAATGACTGAAACATCAGACACATGACACAACTGTTACCTCATGCACTGTTTTCATCCTTTCTTTCTCTAGCAACTGTTAAGAAAAATGTTAGTATATAGGAATGTCTGCACCTCATCCTATTTGTATGTAGTCCTCCTGAGTCTCTCACCCTCTTCTTTTTCTTTCCCAGCAGATCTCAGATACACCATATCTGAAACACAGCCCAAAGGCTGATGGAGCAAACAGTGACAGCAAACAGATCTACTTCCAAAGAGGGAAAACACACAACTTCCTTTCTGCAACATGCCCCCAAGTTCTTCTAAAAACAGGATGAGAGTCAGGATGCAGAAGCCTGAGTTCAGGAGACTGGGTTTAACCTGGATTTCCTGGCAAACATGCAGAACTCATCAGTCTGTCATGTAGACTTGAATGCTCAAAAATGGGAACAGGCTAAGAGTTGGGTTACATTGTTTAAATGCTTTGTTTACAATTATGAGAAAACCCTGCTCAGTCCCCTATCTGAGTAAACATCCTTGGGGTGTTGCCATCTCTTCAAAATAATAGGAATTGTATATACAATACATCCCCAGATGAATAGGATATGTGGTCAGAGAAGTAACAGCAATTGCTAAAGAACGCATTTACTGCATGTTTTCTACACTAACAATTCTCCTAGCAAAAGCAGAAGTCAATGTGTCTGTATAGAAACACCTGTGGTTCTGGCAAGATTTTTGTTTAAAATGAATAATATCACTGCTAAAGATGCTATTACCACTTTACTGTAGGCACTCTGAAAAACAGCAAAGCTACACTAGCATCACAACTGTCAGCAAGACTGCAGTTTAAAAGATGGAAATCTTGGAAAGGGCAGAGGGAAGTGAAATTTATTATTCAGAGAAGAAAGCTACAAACACCTCATTTCATGCTCTGCATTAGTTGCTGAATATGACATAACTTAGAAACTTGGCAAACTGTTTCAGTTTACAGAAGGAACTCCAGTAAGGCCAAAAAACCAGAGCAATTGTGAAGCAAAGCTTGAACAAACATGACTTTGTTTTCTGGTTTTTTATGGATAGTTCTTCAGGCCACATCAGTACCCTTGCTGTTGTTCACATAAATCTTTGCCTCTGAGTGAAGATTCTTCTTTCTTTGTCAGAACCCATCAAACAAAAGGCACATTTGGTAGGGCACATATAATGCACCGAGCAAGATCATATATGCAGTATTTTTTTGTAGCTTCATCTTAATTAACAGGAACAGTGCTGCCAGCAACAGAGGAAGGTAATATTGCCCCAAATGCCTTTGGGGGTGGGAGGGAGTGGGGGGAGGATGACAGTGACAAAATTCTGCCTCCAGGCTCATTTAATCCCTTTTGCCTGCCTACAAGCCCTGCTGCTGCTCATCTTGTGTTAGAGAACATCACTCACCAGACAGACACTTGTTGAGCAACTTGCTGGACTGAGTGCACTAATTCTGCATTGACTTTATACCAGACAGGGCAGCAGGGTTAGTAAGACTCAAGGAAAGACTGAACATACACTGCTTGTCCACACAAACAGGATTTTTTCCTACCACACCTGTCTCCAGTGTGGCATACACTGGAGCCTGCTGGGCACTCTCTTCCAGCTGAGCTGCACAGAAAAGGAAAATCAAACCATGTTAAAGCAAACATTGTTCTTCCCAGGTTCCCTCAAAGCTTCTTTCTGTTTGGAATATCTAAACTCTGGCAAATTAAGCAACCATCCAGATGTGTTATTTTAAAACTTTAGACTTTGGTAGTGTTAAGCTGTAGAGTGTGCTGGGTGGGCGAGCTACTGAGAGGGACCATATTCCAGCCAGACACTTGCTTTCTCCTCTTCATTTCAGTACAGGTTTTTCCTTGGGACTGCCCTTATTTTCTAAAGCAACCTGCTCGGAACACCAGACCAGAAACAACTCATTACACCTAGGAAAACATTTGGATTTTCAATATGTAGAATTATAACTGTTCTTGGATAAGCTCTTACTTGTGGAAGAGTACTCAAAAAAAACCACGTTTTGTACTCCTGAAAGTCTGTATGATGAGTTTTGAACAAACCTTTCCTTTTGTCCCCCAAAGCTTTAGTGAATATGAGAAACCAATGTACATCTGCATCAAGTTTCATATTTGGCAGACTAGTCTTCTCACAACAAAAGAAGTTTTCTAGAAGGTTTACCACACATCCTTCATGCAGCCTGAGAGTGACGTAAAAACAGTGTCCCCAAAGGGACAAGGTTTCATGTCTAGTAGCATGCCCACAGAAGAAATTCAGATGAAAGCCATATACCAAACCCCACAAAAATTCCTGGGGCCAACACAACATCCTTCCCTGAAAATACCAAATTCAGCATGTTAGTAGCAAGAACAGGTATACTGGATGAGTTTGAACCGATAATTTTCCTGCAGATCTATTTCATAAACTCTGCCTCCCTGTAAGAGGCAATTTCTGTGACAATTCAGCCTTCCAGGCTAGAGGGGTAAAGCCAACATTGATGTGGCAGGCTGTCACAAATAGGCACCAATCTGAATAATTTCAGGTTTGAATAATCTGTACAGTATTGAATAGATATAATATACTATTTTCAACATCTTGTCCACTTATCATATGTCACATGGCCTTGCTTCTTATTGTGCAAGTATCTGGCACAACCTGCCCTGCACCAGTTTCACATATATGATCAGGTTAATAACATACACCCTTCTACAAATCCTCAAACGGCACACTTCCATTCTTGAAAGGTCCATAAAAATCACGTCTCTTTCATCTAAACTAAGATAATATAATTTCCTTTCAGTGAGGTAAATGGGCTGTCTCAGAGAAGTCACTCAGGAAATATTTTTGCTGATACTTTCTTCTCATTCAGTTATTTGGGGTAGAATACCTACACAGAGGCACAATGTAGGAAGCTGGCTAGAACTGGTAAGTGGAGTTTTTTCCAAGTTGTGCCCTGTCCTCCTGCGAGATCTTCATCTCATTATTACCTGAGGTGGGATAATGATATCTACCCATTGCTAAAGTGATTTGAGGTTGAGAGAAAAGTCTTATGATTATAGGACAACCTTGCAGGTTTACTTCCCATATTACAGTTCCCATCTACTTGGCACTTCTGGTTTCATTATAAGGTTGGACAACCAAGTATCCTTCAAAGATTCTTTTCCATATATGAGTATCGGAAGCATATAGTATTCAGTCCTAAGACTTCTAGGCCTTCTCTTTCACCAGCATGAAATATGGGGGCAGTGATGGTACCCAAGGTAAAATTCACCTTATCTGTGCGAGGCTGTTTTGAAAATGAGCATCTACCTCAAGCAAACCATCTCTGCTTTTCTCTCTGAGTGATGAAGCAAGACAAGGCACCTCTAAAAGACAATTTATCATATTCTGAGACCTTTAACATTAATCAGCTTCCAGACAAGCCCAAAGGAAGTCCCTAAGCAGTTGTTCTCTACCATACAACTGACTCCTATATTGTTGTGGTGCGTTTTTAATTAATGGTTCTTTCTTTAGTTTCCCCCATTGTTAATGGTTCAGCCCTATGTTACTCCTTCCATCTTTGGGTGTTGTTTTCACCTAAATCCCCACCTTTTCCCTGTCAGTCTACCCTTGTCCCGTCCCATTCTTCCTGAAGATTCCGTGTCAATCCTCTAGTTCCCCTCCCTGACCACTGTCAATCCTGCCTGGCTCCTCCCTTTTTTCCAGAAAGCTCCAAGCCAGTCATTCCCTTCTTGATATATTATTTGCAGACTTGAGTTGTTCCCCACCTACGTTCTCCCCTATTGGTACACTTTGTATTTGACCCCACCTTGTGTTTCTCCACCATGTAGTGTGATTGGTTCAAGAGCTGTATCCGCCCGCCCCGAACCTCCCCAGTATTTAAGGTAGTGTAACCACCATTGTCTTTGCTTTTTGCTAGCTTCCTTGCTTGCTGCTCCTTGGACTTCCACCTTCCCGGATTCTCCCAATAAACCTGTTCCCTGGACCCAGCTAAAGCCTCCCCTTCGTCCTTTGCCTCCTTCTGACGTGAGCATTGCCTGAAGGCCACACAGACCTTAGCTGCGTCCCAGATCGTACTGCTTGTGGGGCGTGTCCCGCTCTCAGCGCTGGTGTCTGCCTGAGAGCTAGCCAGGCAGGCCAGAGGGCCAGAGACTGGATGCAGGCACTGCATCACTATATGGTCAGTGCTCAGGCAAGTTCCATGCACCACATCCACCAAAGATTGCTCTGGGACTGACAGTCCTTCTACTGAACTAGCAAAAGCAAGAAACCTTTCTATTATTGCCCAGTGATGAATCATTCAAGGATATTTAAATGTGGGACTATAAAACCTTACAAAAGCCCATCCCATGACAAACGGATTCCTTGTACTCCCTCTGAACTCATCCAGCTGGCACTACCCCATGGAAGTGCAGGCAATTGGACATACAGTCTCAGTTGTCTTCGTGCACCACTGCACATTACTCTCAGCAGCAGGGATCCAAGATCTTGGGATCAAAGGAAGGAGGCACAAAAACCAAGCACACACATTGCAGCAGGAGGTGACAGTAAACAGAAACCCTCTCAATCCTCACACAGAGGTTTTCATTAAGGACGCTAAAATTAAAGCTCCTTTTAACTTTGTTTTAAATACTTCATGCCCTTGGCATCTTCTTCAAAAGCACAGTTACAAACTCAGGAGCGCACAGGAAAAGGAACACGATAGAAGTCTGTAACTCTCCCTTCGTCTCACCTATCTTTTTTTGGCTTCATTTAAGTCTAGTCAAAGAAAGTAATTTTTAAAGCAGGCGTAATTTGCAGAGAATGTGAAATCACTGATGTTCCTCAGAAATGACTACTAGTCATCTTGGTGTATGCACACCTCCAGTGCTCACAGAAGAAAAAAACAATAACCCTCCCCTGACATAAAACCCCAAAGGCCTAAAAGGAGGAAGAGAGGGAGCAGGTTCCAAAACAGGTTTCATTCATAGTGTCTGGATCTGAAATCTAGATACATCAGTACAATCTAAAATTAATTTACTCAAAGGAAAAAGAAAACGTACCAAATTCCCCCTCCCTCCTTTCTCACTTCCTGCGCCTTCACTTACTTTCTTTCAGTGTCAGGTGTTGATGCAGTGCTGCTGAAACCAAGTGACTCCTGCAAGAGAAGACATGGAGCACTGAGAGCAGACACCAGAGAAGCCTTTATCCAATTTATGCAGAATATCAAATTAAAGACCAAACAAACAAAAGTGGATGATCAAAATAGAAGCGCTTACTTCAATTTGGGATCGCAGCTGTAGAGATGTGGGGCTGGCATCAGGTTTCTCCTACAATACAACAAATATGAAATTAATGAAATATCCAAACACCATAAAGAAGAAATATGAAGGCGAAAAAAAAGGAAAAGGAAACAGAGTAACAGAACCAAAACATTTCAAAACAGTTCATGCAGGAAACATTAAGTACTCTAGAAAGAACTGCTTTCAGGATAAATTCTGAAATAATCCACTAAAACAGTTAATTTCATACTATCACTAGAGAACACAGAAAGTAAAACTGACAGACAAAAGTAATTCAAAACAAAATGGAAAGAAGGGTGTTTTATTTTCACTAGATCACCATACAATTTGTTAGATAAGTTCAAGTGCAATTTCCAAGAAATTACCTTCAGGAAAAATCTGGCATTAAAACAACATTCTCTGAGGAAAAAATACTGAGAGGACGTAGATACCTTTCATCAAGACCAATTTCTCACACAGAAACTTGTTAACAATGTAGAGTTCAAATCACTTTTCTACAAACATCTAGGATATAACCATCCACTCCAGAACTCAGTAATCCAGGCTCTGTTTGCAGTTGATGGAGAGACACAGAAACTCCTACAAAACAACTTGCCTGACGAGTTTCAGCTACTTCAAGTTAGATGAAGGACTCCCACTGGTGGTATCTAATTGAAGACTGCAAGCCAACTGCTTAAAAGGCATGTACTATTAACATGTCTAGCTGAAATCAGTGGTAAAACTCCAATTAGAATGGAGGAAGATAATACAGTCATCAGTACTGAGAACTACACTTTGTTGGTTGATCTTCATGGGAAATCACGGGGTAAGCTACTTATTCCTACTTTATTCTCAGCCAGCCCTAGCACTTGTGAAGTTATTGCAGAACGAATTCTGTAACGTACTCATCACAGCTGGGTAAGCAGTGGTGTACACGCTTCAAGAAAAAAAAAAAAAAAAAAGACATGGATTTGTTTCTCAGTACTAAAGGACTTCTTGTTCATGCATTCCTTAGCCTACATGAAAAACTCTTATCTCTGTAAAATTGTACTTCCTATGTCCTTTGATTACACAAAGGGTGACAAAACATTCTTGAGATTTAATTTTAAAAAAAGAAGAAGAAAAAAAGGAAAAAGAAAAAAACCCAACAAAACAAAAAAACAGACACAATTTTCTGGAAATGCAGCCTTTTAATACTAAACAGGAAATTACTACTGACTGCCATGAGGTGGTGTTGGATTAATCCACTCAGGAAGTCTGCAAGATCTGGAGTGGAAAGGAACCTGCTCTGCTATCACACAACGGAGTCAGCTTGCACTTGCTGGCCACAGCAGGCAGGGAGAGCCCACAGCCATGTCCTTGCTCATGTGCAAGGCTGACACCGGGTCACTGCACTGCTAGGGGTCTTTGCCTGACCATGCATTGTCTACCTATCTGCTTTTGCTGATTTTGTAGCACAAAAAGAGAAGTCCTTGAGTGAAAGTGGACATGAAAAGGTGATCATGTCCACTTACTGACAGATCCAACAGAACTCTGCTAGTCAAGCAGAAGGTGGACCAAGGCCAGGGAGATTCCAGAGATGTTCACAGATCAGAGAAATGAAACTAGCTATTTGGCACCAGGCATCCCTCTCTTTCTCCATTAGTTCTGTCAAAATGGAATCTGACTAAGTTTTGCACCTGGAAAAGCCACCATCTTCCTCAGTCTTCCTCACTCTCCAATCCCAGCCTACCTCTTTGCAGGGAGGGAGAGAAAGACAAGCTCCACCACCCAAATATCTGCCATTCATAAGCACCTCATATGTCCATACTCTGCTCCACTGATGAGAAAAGGAACATTTTATCAGTTTTATGTTACAGTTTCACTATGCCGATCAGGAGAACCCATCATGTCCCCAACAGGCCTTTAGATCCCAAGTTCCTGATGATTTATCTGTCTTAAAAAGCTGCTTTTCTGCAACTGTTTTGTTTTTTTTTATTTTTTTAAATATAGTAATTTTTTGTAAATTACCATTTATAGGATGCTGCCTGGCCTTCCATGACAAGTATTGTGCTTCAGCAGTTGCTCGTGAAGTTGAAGCCTGAGTCTACAATTAGATAAAAAGTTCCAACTGTCAGCATGAAACTACTCAGCTGAACAGTCAGCTGCATCCCATGTAACTAAATCCTAAAAATCCTGACTGTATTTACTTTTTTTTTTCTTATTTACTGTCAAGCTCACCCTGTTAGAACAGGAGCTGTTTAATAGGACCAAGGTGACTGTGGAGGGCAGAAGCAAGGACAACTTTCCCTCCTCTAGAGCACTACTTTGCAATGCTGGAATGCAAAACACCTGATAGTCCTGCACTGTTGTGATTAATATTTCTACCTGCCTTTCCAGCAAAATGGTATTTTTTTCTATTGCTTTTTACACAAGAAACCAAAGGAAAATATTTGGGGAAATAGTACTCTCAACTAAACTTCTGGCTTAGATCTGTGTCAGAGATCATAGAACCTTCATCAGCCTCGAGCAATTCTATTTATTTTGGTTAAAATCCATTAAACCTCACTTTAAAATCCACAGGTTGTGTTGACTTTGATCCATGAGGATCAGGGCCCTTTTTCACCAAAGGCTAATTCTAGGAGTTTGAGTAAATGTTGTATTTTTGGCATGTTCTCTAGCACGCTATACAATCTTTTCAGAAAATATTTTTAAAGGTTAGTTTCATTAAAGTACATCTTGCATCCTTCTGAGCCAAAACTTAAACATGAAACCAAGCACAGCCTGGGCTTATAGAAACAATGGCTGCAGTAAGAGACATCCCTAGCCTGCATTTCCAGAGCTCTTGTCTAGACAAAGTAGGCATCAGAGCAATAGGTATCTTCTGTGTGAGTTGCTGCAGATAACTGTCCTTCACATGTGCCCATAAAGCTTGTCTGAGATGTACCAGAAAATTCATATAATCTATAATGCTACACAGTGCTCTGAAGAAACCCAGTGATCTGAGAAAATACCTGATCAAGTGCAGACTCCTTAAACTACACTATTAAAACCAGTGCTTCCCAGAGGTGACTGATTTACTTGCATGGTTTCTGGATTTAAGGGGCCCTAGGCAGGGTACCTATCCTGTACCCAGAAACTGCTGGTACATATTGAACTTGTCCGATACACTATTAAAACCAGCAACTAAGATCTGAAGATTCTGGTGAAACTGAGATGTCCATAAATCGTATCCAGTCCCCAGGGAACACATTAGATGGAAGGTGAACAGTGGATGGATTAGCATCAGCTTGTCCAGCTCCCCTTGAGGTCCAAGGTCAACACAGCACAGAATCTCAAATACTGATAATAAACCCAGAGGGAATTTTTAAAAATTAGTAATGCTAATACCCTATAGAGTAAGCCAACTGAACTTAAAGTAGGGATTCCTCCATCAAGTCACCTACACCTGATCTAAAACAACTTCAGCTTGCAGAGGAATTTTGTTCTCCCACCTTTAAAGCCATTTCTTAGCAGTCCTATTTCCTTCCTTTTTCCTCCTTAATCCAAAGCAAATACCATCATGAGGACGGGCACAGGACAAGGCCCTGAGGTCCTGGCAGAAGCTCTGATCCAGCAGCTGGAGGAAGGAATGGATGTCATGTGCTGTGCTGTCCAGGAGCTGCCTGGGATCACTAACCCTTCCACACTGTGGGTGCCACAAAGAGCGACTGCAGAGCCACACTAGTAACCTTGGGAGCCCTGGTGCAGAAATGCAAGTTGGGGAAATGCTTTTTTCAAATCTCTTGTTTTGGAAGAAAACGTAGTAGTAAACTTAACATGCAGGATGTGTAGCTTATGCTTCAAACCTTTAGTTGTTTGCCTTAGGGGTTAAGAAAGAAGCTTCCTTCACAGGTAGCTTTTTCAGCCTACTTTGTACATTGAATTTATGTGATCATTTGCATACCTTTTCTTTTCAAATTACTGCAGGTTTCTATATATTGTGATTTTGGTTTTATATACAACTTTCCTCGTAAAAATCTTCAAAACAGTTTTGCGAACGCTAATGAGCAAAGTCTGAAAAATGCAACTGGGAAGAAAGCACAAAGCACAAAATGCATGGGAAGCTGAAAAAACATTTCCTGACTGGAATGGCAGGTTTTGATTTCATAAGGGACTTTTTCTTCCATGACAACTTCAGTTCACTTGTTCTGTATGTAATGTAACAGATAAGAGGCATATCACAGCCTATCTGAAGGCACTGATGTTCTGCTCCTGAAATACACAAGCATAGCACCTGAAAGGAAGTTTGGTTATCCAGGGTATGGCTCATACATTCTACAAGGAATGTGCATATTTTATTTACTTAAATATTAAGCCACATCTATGCTCCACACCACAACTTAGTTTAGGAAATTATATCCATTGAATTAATCCCTTCTAATTAAAAATTCATGAACCTCTTCACAATTTCTGCCACAGGAGCTGTATTCATTTGAATCATAAATTTAAGCACTCCTCTGCAGATCCCAAGACAGGATTAATCTCACTGAGCAGACAGAATGTGTGCTAAGCAACACGCAGATGAGTGCTGGGAAAAATACAGCGACATAACCAGTAAAAAGGAGATGACTAAAAACCTCATAGATGTATAAATAATTTTATGAAACCATTTCAGCAGGTGTAAATAAGGTACAGACAGCAGAAAACTTCTGTGAGAGAATTCTGCCAGTCTTTCCCCAAATATTCTCTCTCTTTGCTCTGAATATGCATTGCATGTTCTAGTCTAGCTTCTAAAATGATTAAATGAAGATGTATCTGAAAGACAGCAGAGCAGTGAAGGCTTGTTAGAGTCTGATTTACTTTGAAAGCAATAATTCTGCCTGGTGTCCTACACCACACTCTATATTTCAACCTCTGCAGAGGTGCTGGGGAAGACGCAGGGAAGTCCCTCTAAAGAGACAGCATAGATATGCAGGTATGTAAAGGAAATTGCCTATGAGTCACTAGATATGAGCTACAGTTCAGAACAAAGAAATAAAAAAGACCTATTCCTGTGTCGACCACATCAGCAAGTGTTTGAGGGAACTAACAATTCAGTGAGTTTCCAGTGGTACAGATTAGTTAAAGTCCCATTTTGAGTTTCAAACCACAGCCTCTGGACCATCCCTTTAGCTGTTTCAGAGAAGAAAAAAGGTTTCTCTGCACCACTGTGTTGGAGTCCAGGGTGTTCCCCTGGCTTCCCTGAATGCCTTGGAACCCGGGCGAAGGGCTCGGAGGCCTTGGCACAATGCCCAAGACCCCTGTGGGTTTGATTGAAGTCCCTGGAAAAAATTACCATCATTGCAGGAAGAATTACAAGTCACAAAAGATAAGTAGAGTATAAATTAGACTGTTAGAAAGTAGAAATATGAGTTTGTGACATTGTTATGATAAGAAGTTTAGAGCTAAGATGGAGGATTTTTGCACATGGTATGTTATTTCTTCTTCTTCTTCATGTCATTCTTCTTTGAGCCAGGGTGGCATTTCTGGATTGGTCTGTCAGAAAACTGGACAATGTAATGTAAGGGTCACACATTGGATATTAACAGTAAACATTAAACTACGTAGATTTAACTAGAAAAGATAAGACCTGCCCTCTGGGCAGACAGTGTGCCCCTGACCAGCTTGTTAGACAGACTTCTGTAACTTAAGAGAAAATTCCTTAGATAAGAGAGAATAAACAACCTTGAAAACCTCAGAGAACGGCTTCTGCGTCTTCTTCAGTGCTCGAGCTGAGAAAAAAGGGAAAATCACGAACTCAAACCACCTGAATGTCCTGTCTGTGGATGATCTTAAGCTAGGTGACCCATCAGACAGCGACACATTGCCCCTTGCACATGAAAGCCTGAGCTGACAAATGCTAAATGATAGCATCCTGCAGCAGCTAAACTCTGGATCAAAAAAGTTAAGCAGAGAGTTAAGCAGGAGAGATGGTTAAAAAAAATAAATTCAAACAATGAATACTTCTAAGCATGAAACGAAGTCCAACTGTCTCAACGCATCAAACAAAAGTGCAGACATAGGTAAACACTTAGCTTAACTACTGATGAAATGCAGCTTCAGAGAGAATAGACTGTTAGAGCACTCACATGTCTATTTTTATTATTGCAGAGGGAAGAAATATCCTGCCTCTCAGCTTGATGCAAACACCAGAATCTATTGAACCTAACACATCTCAGGGCAAACATGGGACCCTCTCTCTCTACTTTGCCAACAATGAAAGCAGAAGGTTTTTATTCACCCATCTCAAATACACTGCATTCAACACTAAGGCTGGGAGCCACTGGTTGAAAAACATTTCACAATGATTTTGAAAAACATAATTTATTAGTAATTATAGAGAAAATGCAGCTTTCGTAAAGCTCTGTAACAATAAAAAGTGAGGCAGTGCTAAGACATAAATTCATTTATAACAAACAGAAGAATAATCCAGAAAAATTGTGGCACAAACACAAAAGAAACCTCAATAGAAATGGGCTTCAGAGAAAGGAAAGTTGATATGGGAACACAGTATTCTGAAGCAGGAAAATTAAATACTTTCTGATCAATTTTCTATATAAGATGAAGCAAGCCCAGAACTATGGCAGCTATCTTTGTGCTAAGACCACATTCATATAAAGGCCAATATGTGATTGAGACACAGCAGGTCTCTGATTGATGCATTTTACACTTGTTACTCAAATGGTACAATACTAAAGTGATGTTGCTGGCAGGAACTGCCTCTGTACTAGAGCTCTTGCTGGTATAAAAAGGATGGGTAAGACCTGCTGGCTTTGCCTAAAAATCCTTGCATTTGTCAGCATTGACTTTTATTGTAAAGGTAATGCCAAAAGAAATTTGTGAAATAATGTTTGAAAACAGTGAAAGACATGGGTTTCCAGGGAGGACTTTAAGATAGAGTGGTTTTGGCATCAGGAAGAGCTGTAATGTTTCAGCGGAATGAAAAATCATTAAACAAACCACATCAAGAATGGTCAAATGTGAAGCCAGAGGACTCAGGATTTGACACAGACAAGGGAGGCATGAGGTAAAGCCCAACTGAATACTGCCCAAATGGGGCCCTTCTTGTTCAAGAGCTCACAGTGGGCCTGGGGAAGAGCCACCACTTCCCCCAGTGAGAGGGTTTTGTCGTGTGGGAAAAGCACAACAAAAGGAAGAGAGAAAATAGATGAATAAACAAACAAGCAAATAACAGTTTGCTACAGGGTACTTTGGGGTGGGAACAGTCTGGTCGGCCAAGTCCAGATTCCTTGCCCAGATGCTGCCCTCTGGCGAGGATGGCTAATGGCAGTGTGCTGTACCTTGACCTCAGTCACCTCCTGAAAAAATACGCACAATTAATAAGGCAAGCAGCACCTCTGTGAGCCACACGTCCCTACCATCACCACCCTGCAGCCTGCTTTCTGTAACTGTAGGGCTAGGAATTTTGAGTGGTTTTGAAGTGAAGCACTCACTGATAACAAAACAACCACAAAGAGCTCCTTGCCATGGAAGCCATGGCCGAATATGGGAAACCTCTTTCTGAATACCAATGGTCCTGATTCATTTTTATACGCTCTTCAAGTTCACACCACCTATTCCTAAGGGTCAAGGATGTTCTCCATCTCCCTTAAATAACACTTTTCAGATCTTACCAATTATTCATTTTCATGTACACAAAGATGTACTATATTTCTATTATTAATAATTTTCTCAATTTCTCTTCAGTATTTACAAGAACAACAAGAAATGTATTTTCTTGTTGAAAAGTGGCAAGAAAAGAGAAGGGGAAGCTCAGACTTAGACCAGTGCCTCCAGGAAAACTTCTACAGCCATGCTATAAACCCTTTCGGACACACCATGGAAACAGAGGCTAACACAGGTCCGCTGTCACATTTGTATTGACACTATACTTGTATACTTACATGCCAATATCTGTGTCTCAAGCACATGGAATTTCAGATGATCTATAGTGCAAACGAATGGAAGCTTTTGTGCTGGATGAATCAATATGCTCAAGGCTCAGGGATTCTTGTAAAATGGGTTGTTACCATAATACTGATGACTTTTTGCAAGTATAGCCCCATTCACATCATCACTATGATAGCTATAACATTTAAAAATTATGTGCTGCTTTCACTTTATGTTGTACCAAACAATAATTTACCAAGATCAGAAACTAAGTCTACTTTAAGTTACTTAAAATACCTGGTAAAATTGAGAAGGAGGTAAATCAAGAGAAAGCACTGCTCATTAAGAGACCTACAAATGTTTTTTTTTTTACTACAGATGTATGGAGTATCAGCAGTGAAGTCCCTCATTTCAGAGGCAAAAATGCCGAAATTTTGCATTAATTTAATTCTGGGAAAGCAGTGATTTGCTTTACTTTGTTAAAAGGAGACAGATTTTTTAAAAATTCTAAAGGTTATGTAGTGGAAAACAAAGGATATTTTGGTTTTAAACTTCCCCACACTTTTTTTTTTCTTTCTTTCTTTTCTAATTTATGACAAACTGATAAGCTGAAAGGCAT
The DNA here is from genome assembly GCA_013400175.1 of Phainopepla nitens. Classification (NCBI taxonomy): domain Eukaryota; kingdom Metazoa; phylum Chordata; class Aves; order Passeriformes; family Bombycillidae; genus Phainopepla; species Phainopepla nitens. The sequence continues at coordinate 181,412 of VXBQ01003638.1, read as the reverse complement.
TTTGTGTCAGGAACTTCCATCATACACTCATGCAATGTGCAGTAGAATTAGACAGTTCTGGTTTTTTTCACTTGAGACACCTCACATTGCAGGACTCAAACCCAAACCCAAGTACACATGAAAAAGATCCAACTCTTTCTGTTGTTTTCTAGCTGTAGAAGGCAAACCCGAAATTCAGAACACAACAGCACTGTGGGCAGGAAATCTGGCACAACCCTTTTTTTCTACAACCGCTGCTCTTTGGGCTGCCTGTGGCTGCTACCAGGTTGCGCTCTTCAGAGCTCCTGACTTCCTCCTCCTTCATAAGCCTCTAGAAAAACCTGCATCTACATCCAGGTTTCCAATTTTAAAAAGTCTGTATGTATAGATGCGCATATACCTGCTCCATGGCTTTTTTTAAACATGAAATGGAACCTTTCAGAGGACGACTAAAGCCCTTATTTAATTCAAGAAAAGCAATTTAAGACTTTCTCAAACCCAGCACAGAATTTCTGAAAGTTTTAGTGTTATTGTTCATGAAATGGATTTAACTCTGAACTTTTTAGAGTAGTGAAAGAATCCAGTAAAAATCAAAACAAAGCCCCAAAACCACAAAGAACACAAAAACCTCCTAACAACAATCACAGAAAAAAGTCCCAAAGCAACCCCACCAGGAAAAAGAGGCAACAGAATCATGTAACAGAGAGTTACACTGAGTCAGAATGTGAGCCACATTATCCATGGCAAGTAGTCTTATGAGGCTATGCCCACACACACATTTACTGGTTTTCTCATCTCTCCATGAAGAAATTCAAACAGCCTACTGTTGCATCTTTTTGTGCAAAAATAATTACATCAAAATTATAAACATTTGGGCAAAATAGATTCTTGCTTTCCAGCTGACACTAACACTGTACCTCTATTTTCCTCTTTCAGAAGTTAAAAACATTAGCAGCTGTTAGCTCAAAAAAGCAGACATCCTGAACTCAGGTCTTTGTTGGCAGTAAGCCTTGCAGCCCAAGTTCTCAAGTCATCCATTCTTTGTTGTGGAGACAGGGTAGGCCCTTTCTGCTGATTTGCACTATCACTTTAATTTCTTTAATTCAGTTCAGTCCCCCCTTAGTGATTTCTAAGGTCATTATTTCATGAGAGGACCACAGCTGAAAAGCTGTAACAACATGACATATGCTGCGTATTTCAGGAGTTACAAACATGGAGGGCTGGTGGGGTCTGACCCCCATTTCAGCCATTTTGACAATGGAAACAGCAGGAGCACAAATGAGAAAAGGTTTTGAAAAAAAATTCTATCAGACAAACTTGTGTCAGCATATTGGGAACTAACTCTGATGACATTTCTTTATTACAATAAACTCGTTTTGGAGAAACAGTTTCTTGCAGGATCCATTTTAAGAAGGCACTTGAAGCAGGAAAGAAACTGGTCATACTGGGAAAAGTTTTATAATAGATACACATTTTAAAAATATAAGTTTTACATCCATTTAAAAAGGCAGAATAAATGCTTAACTTGAAATCAAACTGGTTCTGTTTAATAGGTTGATATGTGAAACTGAACACCTGAAAATTAAGACTGATAATATGAATCTATTCCCTAGAGTTGAGCACTGCACTTCTTGCTCTCAACCTGCATAAATGCACTCCAGAAATGGGAGTGAGTGAGGGGAGAGAGACAAAGGTTGATTGTTGGATGCTGACTTCAAAGTCTCCTACAAAGTCAGGGAAGAAAATAAGTTTTTGAACAAAAGAACTGAAAACAAATTAATCATATTAATGCAAAAAAAGGAGCAGACCACAAATTGCTAGTTTGTACTTACTCATTCTTCCTGCTGTAAAAACTACCTTTGATAAAAGAACTTTTAAATTAGCTGTTCTCTACCTTTGAAATTGAATTTGATGTATGCTTTGGGCCAGAACCTTACTTAAATCTTCATCACTGGTCATCACATGATCATTATTACAAAACTAAATTTCAAATCAACTCTGATGCTCAAAGTCATCATGGAAGACTGCTCCATAATAAGAGGGAAAAATTATTATTGAATGCCATTAGACTATCTGAAAATGGATATATACATAGAAGATTTGCAACATCTCTGTTTGAGACTATCAAGAAATAATGATTGCCTTCTACACATTCACGATAAATATCTTTACAACTATTGATAGAAATATTTTCCATTTTCTATTTACATTTAAAGTAAGACTGGGATAGAAATTCATATGCCATAGATGTAGTCATTAACAGGAACAGCCTCAATCGGAGGTGCAGCGAACAGGAGCCTTGCTCTATCGGATTACTGCTGCATGCTTTGCTTTGAAGGGTAATGGTGCGACAGTGACATCTGACAGCTCCAACACTAGTCAGCACAGCTGCTGGAAAGGGGTTAAATTAAAGGCTTCAATCACGCCATTAACTGCTCCTAACTGCTGGGCCAGGCTCCAGCCCAGCTGTAAAGCTCCAGCCAGTTTTTGCAAAGCTCAGCTGTTCTGTTGTAAATGCACAAGTGGGCTCCTGCCACATGACTAACAATTGGAGTAGAAGGTGGGGTTTGCCCTGGCACACAGGCCAAACAGAAGAAAAACACTTAACACAAGTTTCAGTGATTCTTAAATCTAAAGGGTAACAGGAAGAGCAGAGATAGAGATTTTCCCCAGAGGAGGATAATGGAGGCCAGAACCATCCCCCCGGGGCCACATCAGCGGGGGGTGTGGGGGTGTGGGGGGTGCGCACATCAGCCTCCTGGTAAGATTTCGTTGTGCCTGATTGCTGCTCTCTCCAGCCCCGGGGAACGGGGAACGCTCCACTTTCAGGCTAGCACAGGGTGGTGATGCACAATTTTGCTTTCAATTGTTGGGCTGTTATGCAACAGGTGGTTATCCCATCGCAGACTGAGGATCCTTTCCAAACAAAAGGCCAGTTGCTGAATGATGAACAAACTTAGTACCAAAAATTTCTGCAGAGAAAAAATGACACATGCTGCAAAGCATTTGAACCTCAGCAAACATCAACCCTTCAGTCACTACATATAACTCAGGCCAGAGGAATCTAAGGGAAAGCTGCCACCACTGTTCCAAGCAAATAATCTGCAATCATTATCTACTACTGTTCACCAGAGAATTAAGAGTGCTTCAGCAAAGCCTTACACATTATTCTCTCGCGTAACATTTTCTCCTTGCTTATTCCTGAAGTTCCTCCTGAAGCAGCAACTACAACAGACTTCTTCCCCAGTTTCACTTGAAACTTCAGCCTTTTCCTCCTCCAGACTTTGGGTCACGCTTGACTTTAAGAGGGATGCATAGGACTAGCCTTGCAGAAACAAATGAAGCATAAGTGCACGGCAGTCTTGCACTCCAAGAGCCACCCATAGTTTTTCAGTGAGGCAGTGTGTACAAGTAACACATGCACTTCATTCCAGCAAAGCCTGTACAGTTTTGCATTCCCCCATGCACCTTCTTTTCCCCCTATCCACTAATGGCCATGTTTTACTATTAAAGGAGTACTACTATTAAAGCAGTCACAGGTAATCAAATTATGGCATTAAAAAGGCCAGCATGCTTTGAATTTTTATAACTTGTCTTTCAAAAACACATGAAGCAAAACAGGCCTCAGCAATGAATAACTGCTTTTGTCCAGAAGTCCATTCAAAACCCTGCCCCTTTGCTATTAGCACTAAACAGTGAACTTATGCAGGCAATCTAGCAGCACAAGAGTTGGCCAGAAGGTACAGCAATGTCCTGAAGAAGTAGGCAAAGCTAGGACTTTAAGGGAGTAATGCCTCACCTGTACTGCTTCCGATTCTCTTCACCATCCCACTGTAGGGGAGTGAATAAGTGGCTGCATGGGGCCTAATTGCCACTTGGGTTAAGCCACAACAGTCCTTCTTGATGCCCAACACACGTCTTGCAGGGTTCAAGGTAACAACAGGTTTGACTGGAATGTGCTAGATTGAATTTATAGCTGTAATTGCTGATTAGCTATTAATTGGCAGGTGCTTGTCTTGGCAGGAGCCTTGCTTGCCTGACTGTACATTAGAGTCCAGTGCTCATTAGTTGCCTGGTTTTTGTTCTCACTGCTGCTTTGCTGCTTTATCACCTCCCTGTTCTGTGCCTGGGAACACTGCGATAGAAGCAGTGATGTGCTGGGGCTGGCAGGTGGCCAGGGACTTGCTGTGTGTTTGTGCTGCCGGCCTGGGCTGGCTGGGACTGCGTGAAGTTCAAAGGGACTTGACCCATGGATGAGTCCACGTGGAGCAGGTAGATCTAGAAGCAGCTGTGGCTCTGGCTGTGTTAGTGCAGCAGCAGGAATACCTCTGAAGGGATGGAGGCCCAGGGATTAGTCCATGCTGGAGCACCTGAAAGTGTGTGGCCATGGATAATCCCACATCTGAGCAGGTATTCCCCCTGGAAGGACTGCAGCCATGGGTAAGGCTATGATGGAGCAGGTTTATTCCTGAAGGGGCTGTGGCTGTGGGTAAGGCCACACTGGAGCAGGCGCATCTCAAAGCAACTGTGACTATGGATAGGCCTATGCCACGGTAGCTATACCCTCAAAGTGACCATGGCTCAGGGATAAAGGCTCTGCTTGGAGCAGGCATAGCCATATGGGACTGCAGTTTGTGGAGAAATCCTAGCCAGGCTAGGTGCAAGAGAAAGAATGTTCAATGTTATGGTCTGGTTCAAAGGGACAAGGGGGAGAGATTGTAATGGATATAGGTTTAAATCATTGTAACTCATGATTTGTGTTGCATATCAGAGGAGTGGCTATACCAGAAACCACACAAAGCAGTGGAGGACAATTCTTACAAAAAGCGGTTCCAAGGGCAGCAGCAAACCAATTTGAACTGGCTTTGGTGCCAAATAATTCCACACACCACACCACCTCTCCTGTCCTGAATAAACTCAGTGGACATTTATGGACATTTTACAGGCATAGTCCATAGGCTAGGGGAAATACTATCTGTGTATTGTATCAAGGGATGAGAAGGGGGGGTGGCAGATAATGCGGATGTGTTGGATAGTGTAGCATGACATAAATGGTAATGAATGAAGAGTGGAGAATGTGCTGGTTTTGGCTGGGATAGTTAATTTTCCTCATAGTGGCTAGTATAGGGCTCTGTTTTGGATTTGTGGGGGAGACAGTGTTGATAATTCAGGGACATTTTTGGTATTGCTGAGCTGTGCTCACACAGAGTCAAGGCCATTTCTGCTTCCCACCACCAAAAAGACTGGGAGTGAACAAGAAATTGGAAGGGGACACAGCTGGAACAACTAACCTCAACTGATCCAAGGGATATGCCATACCATATGGCATCATGCTTAACATACACAGCTGAGGGAAGAAGGAGGAAGAGGGTGGGGACACTGGAAGTGATGACATTTGTCTTCCCAAGTCACTCTTACACATGATGGAGCCCTGCTGAACACCTACCTGCCCATGGGAATGAGCAAAAGAATTCCTTGTTTGGGTTTGCTTGTGTGCACAGCTTATGCTTTACCTATTAAACTGTCTTTATCTCAACCCATGAACCTTTTCACTTTTCTCCTCTGATTGGCTCCCCCATCTCACCAGGGCAGGGAAGTGAAGAGTGGCTGTGCTGGGCATAGTTGCCAGCTGGGGTTAAGCCACAACACATGGAAGGGCAACTAGAGCGAGAAAATCCACATTAAGCCCAGTTAATTTAAGGTCAATATAAAGGCGATCTGTTACTGTCATGCTGCACAAACCTGGGGCTTCATCATGACTCCTGCTTCATGTAACTAAGTCTTCCCAATAATCTTCTAAATAAGTGTGTACATTGAACAGAAACAGACAAAAACCAACCCACCAAAAACCAGAAAGAAAAATTAAATATTATGGGCAATGACATAACAAAGCACAAGACTAGAAGTGACAAAGAAAATGCTGACAGCTGGGAAATCTGTAGTAAGAGAAAGACAAAAGCAGACTGTACTGTAATCCCCAAGGTAAGAAATGTTGAGCCAGACTTCATCCTGGAGATGAAAAAAATACCTGGAATAAAATACGCTCAACAAAACCATAACAAACCCCAACCAGTTGAACAAAACCCATAAAGAGAGGGGCAGTAGCAAAGGTACAAAAGAAACATAAAACTCACAAACAACTACTAAATGAGACTCACAAGTCCAGAAACCTTGGTGCCTCTCAACACTGCAGTACTGCTGTGAGCAACAAGAATTCTTGTTTAGATTTCAATCTAAATCAAATGACAGTCAAAGCTTTAGACTGGGCAAAAGCTACTGAAGTCAAACCACTTCAGTTAATAATTTGCTGCTAAGCACTTTCAGTTCTGCTTTGTCACTGCTGCAGTCCCAGGGAGCAAAAGCACTGTGAGCTGCCTGCTTGCAACAAGCCAAGGATTTGCTGTGGGAAGGGAGCGTGCTTGGTCTTGTCTCCTCTTCCCTCCAGCAAATGTAAATTACAAATGCAAAGCTCCATGAACAAATCACCAAACACCCTGTCTTTGCAAATGACTTTGTGTAAGCAGTATGACGAAGTTTGCTGGTAGGCACTGCAACTAAATTAATTTACCATGGTATGGAAAACCTGAGCAAAGTAAAACTTAAGCTGTAGAAACATCTGCATGAGTTTCTAAATGCCTGGGGTTTTGCAGCCAAGACCTGCTTGTTTGGGCAGGTGCTGCCACTGTTATTGGAGTGTCCATGGTACAAATTCTTCTGCTCAACTGTCTCAAGCAGGAAAAGCAGCCCAGACTTCTTGGAAACAAATCTGCTCTAATACAGCACAAAATGTCTACAGCAACAAAATGTCTTGACCAAAAGCTTCTTTTTTTTTTTTTTTCTGCTCACACTCCTCTTCGTACCTTAGGGTTTTTTCCAGGTTATGGCCCAAACAGGGTTTAGTTAAAACATCTTAAGGCTCTATTAGTGTATAAACCATTTCTTTTGAAGTTTTTATTGTTTCAGATCCAGTTCTAATACAAACTTTTCCTCAACAATACTGTCTCTTATTCAAGGTTTTATGCAGTCTGTGAATAAGTGCCTGCCAATGGATACAGAATGAGTTGTCAATTACACAAGGTTTTGTTAAAAAACAAGTGAAATAAAAATAGTACAGTAGTAAATGTAGCTGAAACTACAGAACAATATCCCATAGGCTACACTAGACTTACACATACACCAACAAGTCCCTCTAATCTAATTAGGAATTAGATTAGGTGTACTGCAACGTGCTTAGCATGGTACTCACTTCTGTAAAGAAACTATGGGTTTATGCATTTCCAATGACTTTCAAAGCAGAGACACACTGAAGTCCATCAGCATCAATTTTTATTTTCTGTCTCATCTGCTCTTCATTTCACTCTATGATAATTCTTACATATGTATTTTTTAATAAAATATTTCAGAGAAATTGAGGGGTTAGGACAACAAAGTATTTAAGTACATGCCTGGCAATAGTACTGGTGTGTTTAAACCTTGACATGTTTTTGCAAGCTTTACTGCATTAAGTCCTGATCACACAGGACAGTACTAGCAGGAAGACAAATTAGTAAATAATACAGGATACCTTCATTTTTCATTGCACAGGATTACAGTTCCTGTAGAAACTGCAGCTTTTATTTCACAGTGCATAAGCTGCAGTTTCTATACAACTACCCAGGCCTTTAGAGGACAGACATATATTTTTAAATTTGGAAAAAGAGTAAATTACTTGCTGTCCCCAGCATATCCAGAGGCTATTCTGCATCAGTGTATCATATCACAAAAGGAAAGAAGATGAGAGTAGAAACCGGTCAGTGCTAAGAAAGTGGGGGCTGCAGCGATGATAGGGAGATTACCTGATGCTTGTTTCATAATTCAACATTCCTTTTAAATTCATGGAAATCCTAACACCCATGTATACCCCTTATGCACTGAAATTCCACAAGGGCTCCTCAGACTGCAAAAGTGGATTTAACAGAATTCCTTAGATGTCAAAAATCTACTGGTACTCCGCACTTTTGAAAACAAACTCCAGATCTTAATGAAATCATAATGCCAAAATCTGATTAATTTCTGATTTGAAGCAATGCTTCTTTCTTGTGTTTCCCTGTCCTTGAAAAGTACTCAATTCTAGCTTCTTGAAAATAATTCATGGTAAAAGGATATACTATAACAGAGCTTGTTTTCATTTCACATATAGCTTACTATGACTTTTAAAATGCCAAAACTTAAGCTTAAGGTGATAGAATTGATTTACCGTGATCTTTATCTTCAAACTTTTTAAACAGTAACTAATTTGCATCCCAGATCTCAGCTTGAATCAGACACTATTAATTACATAAACTCAATTATTAATCTTTCATATTAACACTTTTGTTTTCTCACTCCTTCAGTATCCTTCGGATCTAATTAAGCACCAGCTCTTTACAGCACAACGCTTCCCACTGAATGAATTCTCACAACTCTTCTGCATCTGCCCACCCCTTGACAAGGCCTTGAAATGCCTATAAGGATTCAAAATGCTGCTGCTGTTCTTTAGGTGCTAAATGTGAGGTTATCTCAGTAGATCACACTCGCTCCAGTCCCTTTGCTGGCTATGCAAGATATCTGCTGTAAAAACTGTTCTTCATGGTCTCTGCCTGTTTGCCACTAAATTAATATGTTTTCTTTGCATGTCCTTGGCTTCTCTGGCACTAGCAAACACTTGTCTTTTACACCATTCCTTTCTATCACTTCAAGTCTCAGTGTCAGAGAACAAAAAGACATTTTTAAGTTTACTGCAAAAAAGAAATGTATTACATGATCATAACGAGAAAATGAACGAACTATTACCTTTACTATCTTGAAAATCAGTTTCTTGGTAGCTCTAAGTATGATTGTAATCATAATTTTTTTAAAAAAAAATTAGAAATAATGAAATCTTTGGCTAGCACTCCACATAAAATAGGATAAATTACAGAAAGAGCACTGCAGTTTTAGGGGCTGACATGCAAGGCTAATTTGAGCCTACTTCTCTTTCAACTGTTTCTCCCATCTCTCCAATTCCAGGTATACTACAAAGTGATAAATTTTGTAGTAATAAATTCTCTCCACACTATGAAAAGGGCAAGTAAAAGTCTTCAGAGAGGAAAAAATTTTCCTCTCGAGTTTTCTTCTGCATATCTTGCACTTTCTTTCACTTGCATTGACTCAAGTGAAATATTTGCCTTTTAGAGCTGTTTTACTATACATTGTCCTTGTCTCTGTAGGACCTGCTCCCAAGCATTTTTTTCCACAGCTACATAGGTAAGAGACATGATTTATGTGGTGATCATGAAACACAATGCACTGCTATTCCCAGGAAACTAATCCCAAAACTACTCAGTCTTAAGACTATACCTCCCACCAGGACCGCCACTGGGTTTACATCTCTCATACTGCTTTGAACTCTCTCATTGAGAGAGAGAACTCTCTTTGAACTCTCATTGGCTGAGGAGCAGATCAGCACCTGAGCAGTAAAAACTGGGAAAAGTATGGTGTGATGGCCAGAAAAGAACAAGGCACAAAGCCCAAATACACAGTAGATTGCTTCATAAAATGGCCTTCCTTGAGAGGAAACAGCTGGAGATAAAATCAGCAGCAGTGCCGTGCTGATGCATCCAAATTAGACTTGACATTACTCAGACTGCTGTGGTCTTCCAATGGACTGCAAGGCTTTTCCTGCTTCTTGCAATTAACTAGCTCAGTGCAGTGCTGAGTGACTCAGAGTTCATCCAGCAAATACATGAAGAAAAATAGTGCTCTCTGCAATTTTCATGTGCTCCGGCTGCAAACAATCTGAACAAGGCCCTCCAGGATTAAGGAGTCTGAATGACCCAGACTATGAAATCACAGGAAGTAAAATGCAGCTATTACTTATGCCTGTTCTGCCTTGAATTGCCAAAAATATTCATAACATGCCTCCTACAGTGACCAAAGAAAAGAAAGAGAATTATCTGTTAAACGATAAAAAAGAGTCCTCTTGGGGTGTGAACCCAAGTGAAAACCCCAAACCCAGCATAAACACAGCACAGAAACTAGAGTGTTTTACCTCTCACTTTATGTGACTGGCACTCCTAAAACAGCAAGAAGGGTATCTAGATAAAAATACTCAGTCCCTCCTAGTTCTGTTACTGGCTTTCTGTATTATTTCAGAAAGTTACTTAAATCCTTTGTGTCTCAATATGATCTCTCTGCCTGAAAACCAGAATTCTTACCTACTGTATTTCACAGCTTTGTCAAAGCTGCCAACACACCTCAGAAAAGACATATGGCGGTATAAGCAATTGGAATCACAGCGTACATCTCCTTCCCTTGGTGTCCTGCATTTGCAGGAGAGGAGAGGACTCTGCTACAGCAACCACCTCCTCACCAAAACCAGCCTTGAAAGCCACTGGTGAGATGATCGCTGAGAAAGTAACCACAAAACACTCTGTGATTGTCTCCCACTCAGTACCACACAAACCTCTCTCCATATTCTCAGTGGGATGCATCTCCAGTGTTTCTGCCTGCATATTTTCATTAGACAGACTAGATTTTAATCAGACCTGGTCACTAAAGGCAGGAGTAGCTATCTCTAGTGGTCTGAGAAAACAGAAAGAGACAACACAGACAGAAAGGAGCTATTTTGCAACTAGTCTTTATGAAAGCAAAGTTGGCAAAAGCTCAGCAAACGGAGTCATGTTGAGTATGTTAAATAGTTCACCGTACCTTATGCAATTGCATGGCTACTCTCAGGTCCTTGATTTTTACAGTAAATAACCATTTGAAAAAATAAATAGGGGAAAACAAAAGAGTACAACCGTTTTTTAAATAATAAGTCCCTGAAAACTCATTTTTCTCAATTTGCCCTGCTTTATTAAAAGAGTGTTTGCCAAATGGAGATAATATATCTTACTGTTATAATTTTTAATCTATCCAGCAATTTGTGATTTGCTCTTTCTCAGCTCTGGCTGTGAGTCTGGATACAAACTCACGAGCAGCCCTGTAGACTTCATGGACAGTGACTATACTTCAAACACACAAAAACCTCAACTGAATTGTCTAACTTAATTTTCATCCTCAAGCTTCCTGTGTTTTGAAAAAAAAACATTCAGTAATTGTGCTCTGAAAGCAGACTTTGAGGAGAATGTGTCAGCAGTTAGCACTGTGCCCATAATTAAACCATTATATTTGTGGTCTCCGCAAATTCCCTCCGAGGCTATAATGAAATGCTTCTATATGTCAATTTCCTGGTATATACAAATGTTTTCCAATTATCAGCACTGCCTTGCTGACTGCTTAAGATAAGGCCCTCATCTAGCAGTGCAAAGGAGACTTAGGCTCTATCACACATGAATGAGAAATGGGAACCATTAACAGAGAGCTTTCTGCTCCTCCAGAAAAATTGACTGCATAAAAATATTACTTTTTGTATATTAATTAAAGAGACAGCATCATGAAGATACGTTTCTTTTCCTTCTTCTGACTTAGCATCTCCTAAAAGGCATGTCCTTAATTTTTGCTGCAACTCCTTCAAATGCTAATTTAGATTCCTTTGGTTAAGAGCCACTTTCTGCACTTGAGAGTGCAGAAAGCACATATGAATGAATGTCCTGAAATTTTCATCAAGTTCAGAGAATGAATATTGCTACAATTCAACACCTGCAAGCTTAATTTATTTTCTTGCAATTTTGAGAAAATTTGTCTTGGCAAATGAAAATACAGGAGTGGTCCACAGCAAACTGTCAAGAAAATGGGGAAACCAAAAGCAGCAGAATATCCTTTCTGTCAAACACCAGGAACATCCACTTGCTGTGTTATTCCTCAGTGTCACTGAAGAGACATAATTTATTAGTCATTAGTCAAATCCAGTCAATTCCACTGTTTCATCACAGGCTTGTTCCATACTCAGTCAAGAAAATTACCTTTGTCAGTAGATGCTACATGAAAGTGAAATACTTCCAACAAATTATTCAACATCTGAATACCTCTGGTAAACTATCTGTAAAATGGATATCTTAGCATTCAATGCACAGATATAACATTAAATGCAAATCATATATAACAATAATCTGTCTGCCTACACAGCAACACCATAGTACCAAGACAGAACTCTATAAACTCTGTCCTCTTCAGAGCACTCAGAAACCACTACCTTGAAATGTCTTTTCAGAAAGAGATGTTGTGATGACGAAGGACAGAAGGTATGTTACATGACATGTCCTTATACTTCTAAAATGATTTTTACAGACAAATCAAATGAGCACAGCAAAAATCTGCCTTCCTGCATGGTTTTAAACTTTTGATGGAGAACATTATTTTCCAGAGGAAAGGAAGGGGGGCATTGGTGGGAAAATATGAAAGTAATTTCAGCAAGCATTTGTGAACAGGATATTCTTTCATATTAATGAAAACCAGGTCATAAAACAGTCTGTGAACTAAGAAATTTGCAGACAATATATAAAAAATTATATTAAATATACAAAAACACATAATAGAAATTTATATGTATTTATGTATATAAATAATTACATTAAAACTGTATTAAAAAATGAGAGTTTTCTCCATCATATGTTCAGGATATTACTTTTGAAACAATAAAAAATAAGTCGGGATTCTAAAATGCAGTTCCATAGAGCAACAGAATGTCTGACAAGGGAAAACAAGCTACACAAATAATTTTGTATCACAAAGCTATTACATAATGTAAATCTGTGCAATATAGTTTGTCATTTCATTTCAAAGCCGTCAGGCACAGGAAGAATGCAACTGTGTTTAGTTTACATACATCTCAGGAAAATTTTCAAGCATATATAAAACAGGAGATATTAATATCACATAAAATTGAGAAAAAAAATAACCCACCTAATTTTAAAGGTCAATTCTTTTGACAGGAATGGTTGTCTTATAGCCTGAGTTGATTTCTTTATTTTCAAGCAATAAATAAGGCCTTCAGGGTTCAAGATCAAGTCATTAATTACTAAATTTATGGAAGGCTCTACTACAAAAAATCAATAAATAGTGAATAAAGAAGGCATTATGAATAAAACAACTTCATAATACTGGTAATTCCACTTGAGAGGATGGCAAAATTTTCTACATAGCAAGTAAATGCCGAATAAATCCATGTAATATAATTTGCATTGAACAAACTATTTAAAGTTTTGCACATGACCTCTGTGTAGAGACAGGTGGAGTTATCTTCATTTTTGTGGAAGGTCACATGTAAATACACGGTGTTCTCTGGACCCTCCACTGTCACTCTTACAGACTGATATAACCCTTTCCTGCAAATATCCACAGTAGCATATGTTTTTCAGAAGGAGCTTCAAAAAACACCTCCATCAGTGAAGATGTAATAGGACTAGGCAGTTAAAAACTAATTATTGTCAAAGCTAGTGAAATCTATATGAATATATACATATTGGTTCACACATACATATTAGATCAATAAATATATGCTTGATCGCAAATGAGAAAGAAAGGTGCAAAGAAGAGACTGTTGCCTGCTTCTGTTACCAAGAAGCACAGGGCTGGAAGATATTGTCATTACCCATTAGAGAGACAAAGGTTGTTTTCATTTAAGGCTCCACTCTAAAAAAACTAACATGTCAATCCATCACCACTTCTAGAGAAAGAACTGAAAAAGCAGGTTATTTTGGCCTAATGTTTTGGAATCAGATGCTGTGTAATATGGAAAACTGAAAGGTACTGCATTTAAACAGAATTACCCAGACAAAGGTATTCAGGGTGGGGAACATCTGGGGAGCTAACAGGTTAGCTAAAAATGATGCAGGGATTACAGTGAATCACAAGGTAAGCACAGGCCTTAGTGTCACATTGTTGTGTAAAGAACCGTCACTGTATTACAGGTATTATGAATGCTAAAGTAGTTTGCCTAGGGAGACAGTGGAATTAACATGCTGGTACAGATTAAAGACAGGTCTGATCAACATCTGTTAAGCATGATACAGACAGCTGAATCTATCCTGGGGCAAAGAAGGCATCAGGTGATTTCTCAAAATTATGAAACAAAGCCACGGTAAATTTCATGAAATACAACAGTACTCAAAACAAAATAGGTTTGTTAACACACCTTCAACCAAAACAAAAAAAAAATCAGATGTTGTTCTATTTGTGTTTCACTTCTGGTTTATGCATTTCACACATAACTACAAAAAGAATTTCCACTCCTCCGTTTACAATAACTGGAAATTTTACCCCAGAGCAGGTGCTGCAAACTTAATCTAGTGTAGCTGAGATGCAGACAGCTTATGGTGATGTCTAATCCAAAGCTGTAAGCAGAGAAGTTAAACAGCTTCACTTTTCATTTATTTCTGTGTTTCAAGGGACATTTTACATGTGCACTACCCTCAACTCACTAGTCTTCAAGGGATTTCATTTGCACAGATTTCTGATCTTTTCTATTCCTTCTACTGCTATTCTGCAGAAGCAGCATAGCTAGTTGCACAAAATCACTGCTCTCCAAGAGGTAAGAACAACCAAACCATGGAGACAAATACAAGAAAAAATATGGACTATAGAAGGATGGAAAAAAGTAAGGTGTAGGATGTGCTCAAAGAAAATAAAATAAAGCATGTGGGACAAACTGAATGGAAAAAGGGTGCTGTAAGGACTTTCACTCTGAGTAATGAAGACAAAATTCTGTGAAGTTTTGAAAAGATGCATGGGTAGAGTAAAATGAGGAAGGCAGAAAAGCATAGGCTGAGCTACTAAGGAATGAGATTAAAGGGGAAGATGATAGCGACTAGTAATAAGAACAGCCTAGAGAACAAACATGGCATCATGGAAGAAGAGTCAGTAGAGAAGAAACATAGAAGGTCCTCCGTAACTTCGTGTCTTCTGTAACAAGGCAGTACAGAGGCAATATATGAACTCTCACTGAGGGCTAGATGTGATTAACCTAGAACAGTGCAGCTTCCTCAGGCATTTTATCCTCTATCTGCTCTTGGAAATAGGCTGACAAATCCAGCACTGGTGATCAAAGCCTTTCATCTGCCACTGAGCTGCTCTGACACAGTGGTGGAAATGAAAGTCTTATGCTCAAACCCAGAGATAAATAATCCATAACATTTCCCATTTGAAAAATACCTTGCCACTCAACATAACTGCATCTGTGTTGATCTGAAGCTGCTGGTAAGAGAAAGGGTACAAAGATTAATATGCTTGTATTTCAAGAAATGTCTTTCTTTTGTGTAACCCCTTTCTGCAGGTTCTGAAGGTAATGAACAGGTTAAGGAAGATCAGGATAAGAAACAGGTCTGACTTCTGTAAGCCTTGCTCACATGTCCAGTACTGAGATGAGCAATAGCATCATTATCCTGGTAAGACCAGGATAAGCAGTGTGATTCATGCCAAATGAAATTAATTTTCTTAGTATGATGCATAAGATGACTTTTTGCACACTCTTACTATAAATACTGAACTGTACCAGAGCCAGAGACATGGACAATCAATAGGTTCCTTAAAAACTTCTAACAGGCCACTCTTAATAAAAGGAGATATTAAAATTACATTAAATACTCATGACTTGTGTTTGTTCACAAGAAGTCTTAATTTTGTTTCCCTTTGATTGTTCAGACAGCTTAAAGAACAATTTATGTAAGACACCATTTTAGATTTCCAAATCTCCTTTAGTGATTCTGCTAGATGTGAAGTGAAAAAATTGTGCTGTTTCCCTCCAGTCAAAAAGGTGAGACAAAACACAGCCCATTTTGTATCATTCCATTTTGTGTGGGTTTGGACTATGAATAATCTATATGCTATGGGGTCAGCATTTCTGTATTCTAAATGTCACATTCCATAATGTATTGCCATGATAGGATATGCATTTATATGGAAAAGGAATTAGATAAACACTTCCACGAAATTTTTAGGATTTACGCATTGACAAAATATCTCCCTGCAAGAAAATGAAGTTGCTAACTTTTAAGGTGTTCCTGAGGCAAGAGATCAATTACAGGAAATTGCATTAGCAGTAGGAACCAGAATGAACTGCCTAAAGTATAAGATTAAATTTTTTTTTTTTTTAAGATGGAAATTGTGTGGTCTCAGCTCATGGCAAACTTGTGATCTCATACAGAAAAAATTCTGAAAGTGAAATCACAGAAAATAACTGATAGAGGGTGAAAAGGGTCGTGGTCATAAAATGATAAAGGGAAGTAGGTGTAACAAAAATACAAAAAACTGTGTCCCAGAGAGCATGAAAAAATTCAAACCCATCAACTTTTTATAGTTTATAGGTAGAAATTTGAAAAGTGCTGTGATAATCTCTAAAGAAAGCTTTCAATACATGAAGAGCTGCTACTGTGCAACCAGAAATATCCTTTCAAAGGAATTATCTCACAGTATGTCAATGATAATGAATTATAAAACATTCTTCAGTGCTAGGAGGACCTCAAGATTCAGCAGAGAAGAACTAAAAAAAGTCATTTATATGAAAGGCTGAAAGGAAACAACAGGTAATCTGCTATAAACCCAAAGGTTATTTCTTGCCCTAACTATACCCCTTTTACTGTCAGCAAAGGCCAATATAAAATAATGCTTGTTTTAGAAATCTAAATAGTTTCAATCAGAGGAATCTCAATGGATCACTAAGAAGAGAAAAATCAATTGTGTTTGCACTATTTAGGGAAAACAATAGTATTTCCTGTTGTATGGAGCATGGATATAGAGGAAAACGCAGAGTGTTTCCCACCATACTTTGCTATGCTTCCCATGAAAGTGACTTTTGGTAAAATGCCCATCCTCATTCAACTTCATTGCCGACCTCAGATGTTCGGTATCACTCGCTCAGATAAGATGTCTTCCTGCTTTCTTCTCCATTTGCTGACTGAACTATGGTCAGGAAGGTATTTCTATTTTTGTACTTTTAGAGAGCAGAAGAAATGCATTTAGGATGCAAACCCTAGGGATGCTTGTGCCCTTCCACTGCTCCAAATGAAGCTATAATACAGTAGATACCTTCTGTATTCTTAGTTTTTTCACTGAACTTCTGCAGTTTATTCTTAAATGTTAACAGTTTTAATTCCTTTTATCATTTTGTGAAGCTGGATTAAGACAGGGCTAACTTCAATTTCATTCTTTTGCCCCTAGGTGTTTTCAGGTGTATAAAACACTCTAAGAAAAAACTGTTCAACCATTCCAATACTTTCTTTTTCAATTCTTTCATTTCTTTTTGCTCATTAATTTCATCTTGGAGCTTGCAAAGTTTCAGAGCAACCTATTGTAGTGGCAGTCAGAACCTTGACTGTGGCTCACCACTTCCTCTGCAGTACCTATAATGAAAAAGTCAAAGCTGCTAATCAAAATCTCCTTTGACCTTGTGCCTCATCAAATCAAGCCTGCATTATGGCCAGTGACCATGACAGATCCACAGAAAAAGAGTGCACTGGTGAGTGAGCATGTTTCTGGCAAGAAGTGACAACTATTCTAGCTCTAACTCTTAACAGATTATAACATTTTTTTTTGCGCCTGAAAATGACCAGTTGTGCTATGTTACTGTGTTTTTTTTAGTTAATACTTATTATCATAAATTATGTTGCACTATTACAATATTTTGGTCCATGCAAACAGTTCAGGGCTCACATAAGCACAAGTATCTTGCTGCCTTGTGGCACTTTTCGCCCTTTGCAGCCTCAAGAGTGCGTCACCTGTTTTTCTTTACTCCAGCTTAGTTTTCTAGTGACCTACTGGCCCAACCTTCTAACATTTTCTCTCCTTACCCTTGTAAGCAAGCAATGACCAAACCTCCTTCTTTCCTCTTCTTCCACCTGACAAAGGAAGCTCTGAAAAAGGCAAGTCCAACTGCCAAAATTTAGTCCTAATGTCCTTTTCTACCTTCAGACCAAAATTTCAGCTAGAAAACATAATGGCTACTTAGCTCCTGTAAAAACTCTTTACCTTAGCCAATATGTAAAACACTGAAAAGAATGTATTTAATTTGTTTATCTACATGTTTTTAACAACACGTGTTCCATGTCTAAACATCCTGTCATTCAGTCACGGGAACATTTTGCGATACTTCAGATTTCCATGTTGCCAAATACAAGCGTAGAATTGATGCAATTCTTGGTATTATTCCATTTCCACTGTTTAAAGAAGATTTGAAGAACATTAACATTTCTTAGTAAATTAAGATGACTGCTACAAAACATCTGTATGTATTTCAAGAGCAAAGGTGTGAGTTTACAGGTACCACCTGCAATTCAATAACCACAAGAAAACTAATCCACTAAGGCTAAACATTACTCGGTTCAAAGGAGGAAAACCAAACAAAGTTACCAAGTCCCTCAAAATGCTCATCCAGCCTAGCATTAAGCTAGTCTTGCTGTTAACTGGAGAGGCTACTCAAAGAAAAAGAGATCAAGGGAGATAATTTTTCTGCTATTGTCTATCCTACAAACAAAATATTATCCAAACTAATTATGGAGTAAAAAACAGCAATGAAGAAAAATTTGAATTTTGCTAGCAGGTCAGCAAAAGTTCCTTTGATCCTTTTTAGAGTATCATTCTGATGTGAAGTAACCAAAATATATAAAATAATTTTTAAATATAAATATAATTATATTATTATTAATTTTACATGTAAATGTATAATAAAAACAAATTGTATTATAAAAGTAAAAAAAGGCGTCAAAAACATTGGGCTAAGATTCACATTCCTACTCCATTCCTGTTGAACCATGTTTAAAATACTTGAATTTTTTAACCTGTGAAAAAGAAAAGATTCACTAACTTTGTGAAGATGCCTACCTGGAAGATGAGACGTTGCTATTCCCATTGCTACACCAGGAACTGTTTACATATGTGAACAGGGCTGACCAACAGATAAGCTTAAGACAGAGTATTAAATTGCAGAGCACTGTGCTTCAAGATAAAGAGACGAGTTCAAGTTTCCTCAGGCAGAGGGAAGAATCAAACTTTGGTTTTCTACAGCAGTGGATCAAACCACCACCTCCTACTACTTTGCACACCATGCCCTTCATTTTTCATGCTTTCTCACAGGTGTTCAAAGTAAAATATCTCATTTAGGCTTTAACAGGAGCATTTTTTTCAATCATCGCCAATTGACGTTATGCCGGTGAAATTAAAATGTTGAAGAAATCGGGAGTCTCTTCCACAGAACCTCTGCATTTCTATTATCCCTGCCATACGTCAGACAATTATTTCAAATAGAGGCAGGATGGTAGGAAGGAGAGATGGCTGGCAGTCAGCTACTGACCCAAGAGAGCTGGACTCTTCATCAGACCTCCACATTCCAGCTGCGAAGGGAAGTTGCTAGATCAAGAATACTCTAATACTGTAATATTAGATATTACCTGGCATAATATCTAATACCTGGCACAATTTTTAAGTACATCTGAATTTTGCTTTTTCTGAGCTGTGGTCTAATGGACTGAATTGGAGGCTTGAGCTGCAGGTCACCCATAGTATCTGTCCCCTACTGGCTGTGCACTGCTTCACCAGACAGGATTTTTTTACAGCTACAGAGGGGTACACCACTGTGTATTAATAAGTTGTTCTGAACTTACTATAAATTTCAGGTTACTCTGTTGCGAATTTACAGAGGAGGAATTAGGGAATTACATAGGTAAAACTTCAGCAGCAGCTGAATCTCAGGGAGGTGAGGCCTCAATAGGGATAATGATACTAAAATTACCAGCTTCAAAGGATGCAACAAAGGCCAATTAATGTTTTTAAAGGGCTTTGAGGGTGTAAAGTGCTACACAAGGGAGAAATAAAACTGTTTGGTGAGCTTCTGTGTAGGATAGCAACTGAAGGCTCCGATTATGTAGCTTATGTAGCTTTCAACAGTTAAACACATGAATAAAATAAAGCTACTCTGATGACTGACTTACTTCTTACTTCTCATTTGTGTGACTTTCAGCACACAAATGCTGGCACATGCTTCAAAACTCTAAAATCTCTCTCTTTTGTCAAAATGGACCTCAACTACAGCTTAATCTTTGCTGGGCTACCATGACCCTGAGATTAGCTGAGTTGGTTAAAGACTGGTGCCAAAAAAGGTCCTGCCGAGGTTGCGGGATCAATCCCTGTATGGACTGTTCACTTGATGATCCTTGTGGATCTCATCCAACTCAGAAGGCTCTGATTCTGTGATCACCAAGACAGGAGGCTGGTAGAAGCCTGAACTGTGTGCCCCTGATCACCAAGACAGAAGGCTGTCAGAAGCCTGAATTGTGTGCCCCTGGGAAGGGAAGGGAAGATGGACTTCTTTCAAATACTGTTGATCAGTCTATTTTGTCTTAAAGAAAGCTTACAAATTCTAATTTTTCTTTTGCCACCTTTTTTATCTTCTAATTTATCTGGATGTCTTGTGAATAAAGCTTAATATGATGAAAAGCTTTCTATTTTTCCACATCTATAAACACTGATTCATTATGGTGCTATTCCTATCATCTTTACAGCCTCAAATGTACCTGGGTGCGCAATTCTACTGCCACTAGTTTCACATGAATTGTAAACCAAACACTTTTAACTGTGATCTTATGAGGAACAACAGCAACAAGCAGAAGACACTGACATTAAAAATTACCAGTATGTGTTTCATAATGAGCTTATGAATTCCAAATTTTGCTAAACATTTCAAGTCTTTCTTCTTTCATTAATTTCTAATCCATGACTGATTTTATTCATCATACCCACAAGCAATGCAAGAAAATAATCCCTCTGATAAGGAACTGAAATGGAATTCTTTTGAATATATTACCTTTTCATTTTCATATGTATGTTTTTACACGATTTTTGCCTTTCCCAACGCTATTTGCTTGAACACCAAAGAAGTCTTAGAATCAGGGAAAATCTGGATGTAGTAATCCCTTATGTAAAATAAAACTGCAATCTAAACCACTAGGGAAAACCTAAAAATATAAATCAAGAGGTAAATGACATATGGGAGTCAGGAAGAGGGATTTCCACCTGATAGCCATTCCTTTTCATTATTTTGTGGAAAACAGATTGATCACTCACCAGAGAAATCATGTCTCTTCAAACTGCTTGAGTTCTCCTTCAAACACAAAATTTACAGAGCATCTTGTTTGAAACAGAGTGTTTCTCTGTGTGCTACACTGCTGACACAGGAAACCTACACAACTGAGAGAAGATCAAGCATGGAAAGATGAAAGGAGAGTAGCTGTGGAGCATTAGAACGTACATCATGAAGAGCAGGGGCCAACAGAAGAGAAAAAAAGGGAATCAGTCCCTTTGAATTCACAGATGGAGGCCTGCCTTCCTCTGGGCACCTTTGTTGGAAGAGTGTCCTTCTGCTTCGGAGAAAGACATTCCAAAGCACATCCAGACGTGTACCAATAATCACGACATGTTTCTCATTCTCCTGACAACATGCTCTTTATATACTACTGATTAATACCTGTTTGTCTTCCCGAAAGACCTGCAAGGCTGTTATGATTCTTACAAGTAAGATTTTTCAACTAACCTCAAGATATCTATCTTGAGCAATATCCCTACTATTCCTGGAGGACACATGGTGGTGTTTCCCTGCTTTGGGACTTAGAAGAAGCACAAGCAAATGCTACGATTAGTTGACATTTGAAGTTGCTGCCAGCTGTCTTCAACACACATAGATGGACTGGTGAGCAGTGGCTGGCGAGCCACAGAAGGAGAGAACAGAGAGGCTGCCTGGGGAGTCAGGCTGATGCTATCCAAAGACAAAGAGGAGTCATCTTAATAGAAGACATTAAATCTTCATTCCTGTGTTGGTTTAGTTGCTATCACATTAAAAAAGTCTGGCACTCTTCTAACACAGCTAATTGACATTGCTGTCCTTCCCAGAGTAATGCCACTCAGCTGGAAATCTAGTAATATGTGAATGGCAAGTTGGGCTGCACATCACAGGAACTGTTCACCACAGAGTTTGGGTGGGTTTGAGTTGATTTGGTTTATTTGTTTTGGTTCTCCTGGTTGTTTTGTTGTTTTGGTTTTTTTTCCCCCTCAAAGATGCACCTTCTTAAATGACAATTTAATTTGCTCTCTTTTTAAAAAATTGTATCCATTGCAGTGAAATTTACCAACATGATGCTGTACATTTCCAGTTTTGCTGTCACTTTTAAATTCTAAGGAGAGAAAGGAAAAAAAATACACAAAGGGAGCTAAAGTTAGTCAATTACTCCTTCCATGTAGTCCTCAGGCTCCAATGAAATTAAATCACAGAAGTAACACAAATCTAGTCTGTCAGTTCCACCATAATGTGGATGTTTCTGGGATAAAAGAAGAGCACAGTAAGAATATATTCAACTGATCTAAGGTTCAAAGTAAAATTCCTGCTGTATGTAAATGGGCAAGAAAATGATTACAAATTATGTTAGAAGATTAAGAATACCTAGAAAAACACTTATAAAGCTAAAGAGAATTTATCCCCTCCACAATTATCAGTCAGACTGCCAGAAGTGAGTTATCTTTTCTATTTATAACATAAATATTATTTTCTTTATAACAGTATTATCGGCTCAGAAAAAAGCAAACAAAACCAAATTATCTTTGACAGTCTATTTTTCCTGTAACACTGACATTATCAAAAATACTTCAGAAGACCGAAGTGTTAAACAGAAAATCTTAGTCCAAAAAGCAAGGATCCTCCAAAAGTATGAAAGGAAGATAAGGTCACCCAAACCATCATAGCTGCAAAGTCCACTGAGTCTCCAGCCTATAAATGAACAGATTTTGCCTAAGGCATTATTCATAAATGGCCTTCCAACAAAAACAGTGGTGAGACTGCAGAAGATCATTAGCTTGAAGAAAGTGGAGAGATTTTTATTTAGTCTGCTAGTATTAAGTGAACTAAGAACTGTTTAAGAATGGTATTCCACTTTGCTGAATACAGAATAAACCTTGCTTTGTTTTCATGTTTAATGTTATCTCTATATTTAAATGCCTTTGCTGCCTTGGTCTGCGATATGAGACACTAAAAATAGCCTTTCTGTTACAGAATTTCCATTGTGTCTACCTTTGAAAAACTCCATTAATGATGAAAATGTCATTATGAATTTAACTGATGAAGATAAGCCTGAACTACTGAGAGACTGAGATTGCACACACAGTAAATCTCTTGTTAAATATTTTCTATGTGAATCTACTTTATGTACCTCATACTTAGGCTAAATCTCCCCTAGTTCAATCTGTACTGAGGAAAAAAAGTCCACAATGATGCTTGAAACTCCACAACTTCTACTGCTACTTTTTCTTCTGTGTATATGCCCCATAAGGCCTGGAGACTTTCAAAAAATTAGGAAATCTTATCTCTGTGTTCTCCAGCTCTTTTTTTATTTTTTTTTTTTTGTGCTGTAGATAACTTAATTAAACTTAGATGTTGTTTATACTTTGGAGGGCCTCTAGCAGCCAGCAAGACAAAACAAAACAGTGGCATCCTGTACCAGTGCGATACAGAGGTGTCCTCTGTTACAAAAGGTAACAGCAGCCAGTACTGAATTTGCAAAGCAGAGGTGATAATTTCTTAATAGGAATAAAGAGTCTATTCTAGGATCCTGAAATATTAATGTAAGATGCGAAAAATGGTGGACATGACTAGTGTAACCTGTAGAGTTGACACAGGCACACTCCACAAAATGTTCAGCATGCCAACTCCAGCTTTGGTGGCTAACTCCCTTAAAGATTTTTTAAATATACATCAATCACTGACTGCAACTGTTCTGGGTATTTTAGTGTTTCAGCAAAGTCTGGCTAGTTTCTCAAATAGCCTGATGATTGCCAACCAGTAGTACTATGCCAGACAAATGCACCTCTAAGAGGAAAAATCGTTATTACTCTATCACTCAAATTACTAATCACTCTACTTTTGCTGCTTTTCCTCTCCTTTTTCTTGCTGAACATATGATTTATTTATGATGACATTACCCAGAAGGTCAACTCCATCTGTAAGCAAACAAGTGGTTGTTGAGCATCTTTTAAAACCATGCACAGACAAGACTTAGGAAGACTACATGGATATTGGAAGTAGGACAAGAAACTTATGATGGTTTTATGTTCATTTCTGTTTTCTGGCTTTGCCTGTGCACATGTGCAGGTACTGTAAAAACACACAGGATTAGGCAAGTTAATTTTTCCGAATACATGCATTGTATTTTACCACAGTGTACAGAGAGAGATTCTGAACACTTCCCCTTCTACACAATGAAATTAATTGCATGAATGCGGAAAAAAAATTGTAAAATATAAAATACTTGTGCCATTTTGCTTTTCAGAGGCATTAATTCTATATAATTTGCAAGACAAAAGATGGATGCAACTTCTCAGAGCCCCAGCTGCTGAGTCCATCAAAAAACCTCAAGCTGTTCTTTGACTTCAGGATCATCAGCTACAATACAGACCTCGGTAGCAGCTGGCCACTGTCAGTGATAGGTTAGACAAAACAATGAAGTTTGCTCTTTCACCATTAAGTCAATGCTGTCCTGCCCTGCTGACAGGCAAGGCAAAGCTGCTTTTGTCAGTGAGCCACTTAGATATGAGCCCAGAGACACAAAGGAAGCAGGTTATAGAATGGTTTGTGTTGAAATGCATCTTAAAGATCATCTAGTTCCAACCTCACCGCAATGGGGCTGCCCAAAGCCCCACGTGACCTGGCTTTGAACACTTCCAGGGATGGGGCCCCCCAGCTTCTCCACTCCAGTGTCTCACCCATATCACTTCATGCCCTTGTAAAAAGTGCCTCTCCAGCTCTCTTGTAGCCCCTTTAGCTAATAGAAGGCTGCAGTGAGGTCCCCCTGGAACCTTGTCTTATCCAGGCTGAACAAACTCAGTTCTCTCACATCTCTCCTGTGCTGGGGACCCCAGAACTGGATGCAGAGCAGAGTAGAAAGGAAGAATCAGCTCCCTTGATCTGCTGGCCACAGTCCTTCTGATGCAGCCCAGGATCTGGTTGGCATTCTGGGCTGTGAGCACACACTGCAAGTCATGTCAAGTTCTTCATCCACCAACATCCCTAAGACCTTATCCCCTGGGCTGCTCTTCATTCATTCTCATCCCAGCCTGTACCTGTGCTCAGGATTGCCCCAACCCATGTTCTGGACCTTGTACTTGGCCTTTTTGAATTTCATGAGGATTCACAGGCCCACCTCTCCAACCTGTCCAGGTCCCTCTGGATGGCATCCCTTCCCTCCAGTGTGTTGACCACTCCACTCAGCTTGGAGTTGTCAGCAAACTTGCTGAGGGTGCACTTGATTCCACTCGCCCTGTCAACGGCAAAGATGTTAAATAGCACCAATCCAAATACTGATCCCTAAGGAACACCACTCATCACTGATCTCCATTTGGATATAGAGCCACTGGAGTGTGATGCAGCCACCAGAGACCGGGCTAGCTCAGAGAGGGACACCAGCACTGTGCCAGGTGTGGGTAACTGCCTCAGTATGGGGATTACTGAAGGCAGAACCTTTTGAGTCACTTGCTCAGCAGTGTAGAGTCTTTCACCAGTGTGAGGGACCAGGCAAAGGAGGAGACTCTCTGCCACGAGCTTTTAGCAACGTGGGTTTATTGCAGTTGAGGAGTTCACAACTGAGAGCCCCGAGCACAAGTGTGCAAGAGGTTTAAAACGAGTGGGAGGACACAAACAAGTAACCAATTGGAAATCTCGGGGTGGGGGATAATGAGGGGTAAGGTCATAACTTTAGCGTAGCGGGGGAGGAAGGGGTAGGTCAGTGGAGAAACTGGGCAACCAAGATTAGGGGAACCCCCAGTGGGTGTCACAATCAGGGATTATCTCAGGACAAGACTGGCAGGGAAGGTTCGGGAATAAGGGGTAGGGTTACAATGATAGACAGTGAAGGAATTAGAGCAAAGGGTGGGGATATAATGAGGGATAGCTAGGGGGAGGATATAACTTAGGAACCAACTAACTTTTGGGAAAATCTGGGGAGGACATAGGAGCAAACCATTAAACACAGAACTGTAAAACAGAAAATAAAAACACATGCTGCAACAGAGTGTGGCCATCCAGCCAATTCCTTATATACCTAAGTGGTTCATCCGTCTAATCCATGTCTCTCCAATTTAAAGACAAGGATGCCATATGAACAATTAGAAAATACCATCCCTACAGATCATTGGCCATAACTGTATTTTAGCAGATGTCCACCAAAATATTACCAGTGATACATTCATTATGGGCCTGAAAATCCACTATATATACTCCACCTGCAGTTTTTCCTCAGCCAAAAGCCCACATGGTATACGGGAATAGGCCAAATGCTAGGAAACATGGGCAACACTCATGCTGTTCACAAACATTAGTGTCCAAACCCAAGAACATTCTCCATTACAAAAACGTAGGCAAAATTCCAAACACAGAAAGCAGTTATCGTGTTTAGGGACAACTAACAATCCTTGACAGCATTACCATTTGGAAAAATACTCTGGGTTCAGCTCCATCTACACCCACTGTTTGTTACAAGATATGCTGCTTTCCCAAAAAAATTTACCAAGTGATTTTTTAAAAAATTCAACTTCAGAGCAGGATATCTAGACTGAAATGGCCATGGTCTGATAGGAAAGGCTGGAGAGCTGATTAGAAAGTACAATATACAATCAAGATATCAACACTTGCGCCCAAACAGCTTAAAATTATTTCAAAGGGTACAGAAGCAGCAATAAACAGTTCATATTTCTGTCCTTCCAGTGAACGTGCTACAAAGGGCAATCTGGGCGAGCCAGTGCTAAATACATGTTCCTGCCAAAGCTCTTCCAGCTCAGGCATGTCTTTGTTATTACACTGCTCCTCCTGACAGGGCCTCTCCGTACAGGGTTTAGGGGATGCTTCGACTCCTGGGGCGACCTGCTCTTTCTCTTTGTTCAGAGCATTCAGTAAAAGCAACAACCTAACCTTGGCCTTTTATGTTCCTACTAAATATTATTATGCACTCAATACTGCATTTTCATACGGATTCAGTAACCGTCATTCCAGCAAACTCCTGAAAATCAGCAATAATACTCCATGCATGTCAGCTCTGCTCTGTTCACTTCACTGAAGAGAGGGAGAAGACCAGTGGGGAGGGGAGGAAGAGCTGATACACTGCCCACCTGCAGCTCTCTTCCCACTACTGGGAAGAGAGGGTGTAGAGACAGCACTGCCCTCTTCATTCCTGCTTAGAAGAGGAATGTATGGCAGAGCAAGGTCAGGCTAGACTAACAGACTAACAATATTGGTGCATAATTATTTTGAAGCTGCNTTTTTTTTTTTTTTTGCTGCCATAGCATGTCTGGGATGTGCATTGGGCATTTCACCCAGCATTACTTCCGATTCATTATCCCTGAATGTCTGCCAATACACCACCTTTCCTGAAGGTGTATAGAGAGGAAAAACACCACAACAAGAAACAACCTCTTCTGTTCATCACACTAAAATCACATTTTGGTCTATATGGCCATTTCTCCCTCCCTGTGTAGCTAAGTCAAGCCTGCCTGTTTATTGATGAGAGCAAGTTTCAGCTGCAGTCAGCACTGTTTGGATGCAGCTGTTGGGCAAGTGAGCTAACATCTGTAGTCTCATATGTTATCAACAGAATGGCTATCTTATGTCTAGAAACTGTATTATAGGAGTGACAGAAGTAGCAAAAATGGAGCAGTAATTTGATTTTCAATTGCATTGTCTTCTCTCTGACCTGACAGTTCAAGAAGTCATCACCGGACCACAAGGGTAAGCAAACTCAGTATCAGAGACACTGAAGAGGAATCTGCAGACTGTTTTTCACACAGCCACTTTCTCTGACTATAGCTTCTCTGGAATAGAATGAATCACTCGATGGTCTGTCTTTGCTTAGCTCATGTCTATTTAAACCACCGTGAAGCTCTGCACCTTTGATGTGAATTAATTAAGCTCACATGGCTTTCTCCAGCCTGACTTCTGCAGCTTTGGAAGCAAAGGGAGCCAAATTAGGTCCACCTGTCTAAATGGAAGGGGTCCTCTCCTGCCATAACGCACACTCCATTACCCAGCACAGGAGCTGCCTTCCAAGAGCACCAGGAAAGGGGGTTTCATTGCTGCCAACAGCTACTGAGAATACGAGGCCTGCCAAGTGTGGGGGTTTTCATGAGAACCTCAGTTCTGTGTCATCAGCTTCTCTGCACAGAAGCCTCAAGGGTCTGTCTACAAAAGAACTTCCTGCAATAGCCTTTTGTTTAACCCTTGGAACTTCTTGGCAGCAACAACATTTGCTTTTTTCTATTTAAAAAAAGAAGAAGGAACTAACAAACTTCAGTGGGGCAGAGGATGCCTCTCTGCCTTGATCCTGCAGCCATTAATTGTGTAACTGAAATCTGTAGTCTTTACAAACACTGGAAGCTTCTCAGTTGCTATCCTGGAATCCCAAAAAGAAAGTAAGTAGCCTTAAATAATCTACGTCATCAGGTACAACGGTTACCAAGGCGCTCTCAAGGACTTGTACCCCTGCCCAGCAAGACGAGTTGGGAGATTCAGTTGTCAGAAAAGACAGTTTCAAGAAGATCTATTGGTATCCATGGAGAGGGTATCAGAAGGGTGTGTGGCATGAGAATAATACACAACAGGTATAAGTTGCCATGGGGAGGATCTCACAGAATATTATTTAAAAATAGAAGTTTGCCATGAAGATAGCAAAGCAGTATTAACAGGTTTCTCAGAGATGGTGCAACATCTGCATCTCTGGAGGTTTTCAAACTCAATCAGATAAACTCCTGAGTAACCTGGTTTGAATTCAGTGTTGACACTGCTTTGAGCTGAATGATGGATTAGGGACAGCCTGAGGTCCCTTCCATTCTGAAAGGCTCTGTGACCCCATATCACCTGCTACAGGTTCTGTAATGCATAAAATAATAGAAAGGGGTTTGCAGAACTGCTTATATTTGGGAGCCTGGAACCAGTATTTGCATCCTGGACTTTTGAGAAGCATCTCTTTACACTTTGTACAGTGCAACTGAAAACCCACATCGTTTCATTGTGCTCACAGTGGAAGCATCTTGGAGCAAGGAAAGGATGCTTTTGTCTTGCCTCCGAGAGCTGAGTACTGCAACCAAATGTATCAAGCAAGAAGTACTCTAATTAAAGAAGAAATAAGAAATGCAGACTCCAAGGCTTAATGAATCATAAAAAATACCTAGAAAAAACCTATTCTGGCTAATTCCAAGTGTTTAATTGATTGGCTGAAACATTTGCATGTGTGAACACAGCCACATACAGTTACTTCCCTGGGCAGAATTCTTCAAGCTGTAATATTGACTCTTCATCTGAAGCATGAATGGCAATTATTTGTTGATAAAGTCTTTTCTACATACCAAATCAAGGTCTTGGGAAACCCTCCGCTTGCGCAGCTCTTCCATCCTCTCACATACATCTGTGAAGCAGGTGTTATAGTAGTCTGCATACTGCTGTGCCAGATCATCAATATTTCCCAATGACCCGTCCTACAGGGAAGACAAAGAAAACAGGTTAATCAATTTTAAAATTCTAATTTAAAGGCAGCATCACAGCTATGAAGGAAACCACCTCCCCCCCCGCAGCACACTGTGCACATCCTCTCCGTCCCTATCCGAGAGCACACTAACAGCAAGAACAGTTGGGAACTGCAGTACCAGAACAGCTCCTAACAATCAGGTGGGACTTTGTTAATTCCTATGAAGATAAGGAAAGCAGAGACAACAATGCACAGCAGTGGAACAACACATCCTGAGGCACGATCTGCCTCAATTCCCTCCCACCAGCTTACATCACACCTGGTTCTCTCAAGCGGAGGCTTGCTCTTCCAAGAGCCAGTCATTACACACATTTCAGTGACACTGCTTTGTGACAATGACTAACTGCGACTAAAACCATTACATTTCTTGCCAATACAGCAAATCAGCCAGACTGCAAACAATGACACCAACAATGACACTCTGCCAGTTGTTCTTTTAAGATGTACTGGAGGTGGCAACATGCTTTGCTGAGTCCCAAATGTCTGCTTTGCGGGACAGGATTGCAACATTGCTATTAATAAAATGGCTATAGGCAGAAATCTAATTGTAATAATCTGTTAATTACAGTCCAAAATCATACTTTGAAAATGATGAATGAAGAAAATAAGACCAAAACAATAAAAAGGTTGAATTTTAAGTGTCATGAGAAACTTTTCTAAACATCAGATATGTATGCTGTGCCTGTGAAGTGAGGGAGTAGGCACATACAATATGCACACACTTAAGATAGGTCCAAAAGATGGGATGAGGTAATCTTGTTCCCCTATTTGTCTAACTTATGAAATAGCATGTATGTTACTGTATGCATTCTTTAGAAGGTAAGAACCTGCTCTTTGTGCCTATCCTTAGGGAAGGATAAGAATACATTGCAGACTATTATTTCATTGCTGCTCTTAATAGATGCACACATATAAATATAAAATTGTTTTGATTATTAGGAAAAAGCTAAGCAATAGAGAAGTAATGTAAAAATAATTATGCTAAAAATATACATAAATTGCAAGGTTGAGGTATAGCATATGAGCTAGGAGGAACTCTTAATTAGTAACCACACCTTACTGAGGCTGTTACTTGGAAATAAGCATGTGGTCCCACTCTCAGGGTTCTGGACTATGCTGAAGAGGTAGGTTTGCTCTAATGAAGTATCACTTCCAGAGAACTGGAAAAAACATTCCAGTGTAAATCAAAGTTAAAGCCTATTAAATCTCAGAGTCTTTGAAAACTACTTTCAACTCTTTTAAAGTGTAATTCCATGGCATAACAGTTATCTCCTGAAACTTTTGCAGATTCCCCAGAAACTTTTGCAGAGCTCACATTCCCAAAATTTAGAACAGCTTACATTTTCTCGACACTACTGTGTTCGGTACAAGTGGAAAACAATTTGAAGTCACTTGTTGGAGCAGCGGAAGTAAAATAACTACACTAAATATATATCTACACTTTCTTCCCCGTCCCCATACTTACGAATCTTTTTACTGTAGTTCCTATCTCTCAACCTGCCAAAGATCTCACACAAGAGATGTTTCAAGCACTGTAAGACTGGAGTCCTTATACACTTCTGGGAACTTCAGACTGGCAGAGCTTTGGACAAACAACTTCCTGCACTGTGAAACAAATGTATCATTTAAATGGGGAAAAAGCCAGCACCTTTGAGAACACAACAGTGCTACCCTGCCTTGCTACAGGAGCCACAGTGCTACCTGCTCACAGCAGAAGCCTATGTCTTCCTCCAACTACCTCCTTTATATCCATCACTTCCCAACAAGCTGGGGAAGAAACTTGGACTCTTTGCCTGTACCATAAGTTCCACAAATTTCCCTGGGCCACTGGACACTCCTCTGATGGCTGAGGGTGTGCTTTCTGGTCCCACATGGACTACGTGCTGCTTTCAGTGTTTAAACACCCAGTAGGAATAACAAGGGCTGCACTGCTGGGGAAAAAAATGAACACCAAACTGAAAAAGCAACACCAAACTTAATCTTAATTTGCTCACTTTTGTGGGCAGTAAGAGAACCTTACTGTATGACTTCCAAGGAGTCAACGTGACATCTAAATCCCAGTCACTCAATCATAACAAGCATCCTTCTCTAAGGGTTATCAAAAATTCTCACTTTGGAGTATCTTCCCCAGCCAGAATCTGTTTATTCCTTGATAAGCTTTGCCAATTAAAAATAGTGAAGGTGGAAATAGTAATGATAGAAAAGCAACACAGGGAAGCATCATTTTACTAGAAAAAAATAGGAAAACTGCCTATCAGTCCATCTCCTCACAGTTCTGGAAACTACACATTCCATAAAGTTAATCTGCTCCAAAATACACATAATTTTTGAAGGTAATTCATGACTTTGAAATTGCCTGAAATACTCCAAATCCAAACATATCACATGAACTTCAGCTTAGCTGAGAGGCAGACAGAGCTGAGGATCTCAGCATGCTCCAGTGCTCTTCCCCACACCTCCTCAGACAAGTGGTCATGGATAGCAATGGCACTGCCAGTGAATCAAATACAGCTGAACAAGTGCTCATTTTTTGCTTGTGCTGGCGTGCAGTTCACTGTGCTATTTTTAAAGGTAGTCTCCACAAGGCTGAAGGCTTCTGACTGTCCCTAGAACAAAATTAGCTTGATTGCGGCATCCCAATTAAAGCCCGCAAAACATGAGTGGCCCCACTGCCAGCGAGCACGTGGCTGCAAAGAAAGGCCTATTCACAAGTGACCCAGTCTACCAGTGCTGCAGTGTCCAGAGGAGCAGAGCTACAGGCATCAGTCTGCCTGCCTGATAGCAGGGATTGCTGGCAGTGTTCAGGGCTTGCATGAGGGGGCTATGCTGCAAATGAAAACAAGCTTAATGTCCAGAAAAAGATGAAGGAACAGAGAAAATCCCACAAGATCTTAGAGACGTGAATAGACATCTGACATACTCGTAACAGCCCTGCCACATGCTTTTGCTGGGTTACCAGACCGAGGGCAGCTACAGCTTTATCCAGCTGCCATTCCAGGCTGCGTGCACCCTCCTGACTAGATGTGGACAGCTTTGGGGTTTGAAGCCCCATAGCTTCAAAATTAGAACAAAACCACAACTATTTGCATTTGCACCTCAACTTGCCAGAAAGGTGCAGTGGAAAATGTCAACTGAAGGATTTGTGTCTGTGGCCAAGAGTTGCTTTTATGAGTTTATGCAGGCAGGCAATGCAGAGAGCATTGGTTTCGTCAGAAGAAATACGGATACATAAATCAATCCAAGCCAAAGACAGCAAGCATCTCACAACCCCTAGCATCTGCTCATGTTTCATGTAAGTAAATGTCATAACTTAACAAAGGATTGTATATTTGATTTAAATGACCTCAGATTTGATCCCTAGATAGAGTTATCTCCATCATCCTCCTTTACTCTTCAAGCACTACTAAAAACATGGCAAAACTTAGAAAAGAGAAGATGTTTCATTTTTTTACTGCACAAATAATGGCGAAGACCTACTTTAGGTATCATCAAACAACAAGTATAACTCATCTGAAGAACAGACATTTTGTCTATTCTTTAAATTGACCCCCCAATGTCTCGAAAAAATTCTAAACTGTCTCACACAAAATCACCAGCAGTGTGCTTTGCAATTCTGTTTTGGTTTTGAGTATTTGAAAAATATTCATATGCAAAAACATTAGCTCCAGCTTGATAAGTCATGCATTCCCTTACAAACGGAGTCAAAGGAATAGTCTGATAAGTTTTTAAAAATCTCTATTATTATTAATAAAATAGAACACTAAAGGCCTAACTAACAATATCTTAAAATACTTCACTTTGATGCACAAAGAAAAAGATCCAGTGATAATTTTCATAGGTTTAGACAAATGTGGAGTGCCATTTTAGTTCCACAGATAGGAAAAAGCATACAGTTATTTGATGCAAAAAATAATAAGCCAACGTAATTTATAATAAGCCTTCAATCATGTTCCACTATGTCTCATTTTGATATAGACAGGTTGCACATCTGAGACAGCTTATTTGAGTAATGAAAAAATATACAGCTTTCAAATTTGTTCTTACTGATACATCTGTAATTCAGAAGCCTCTGAAACGCTCTGAACTGCCAGTAACATTTTTAAAACCAAAACCTCATAATCAACTCTCTCATTTTGTTACAAATTTAACAGTTAAAAAAGGCACTAACATAAAGAGTGTTTTACACCAATTGTGTTTATTACCATGTAAACTGCAATGTTTCTGCTATATAATCCCACAGATCCTCTCTGGTGGAAAAAAAAATTGTGAGCAATACAAATATCAGCCAGGAAGACCATTTCCCAAACACTTTATTGGTAAAAAGTTACAACATGTTTCCCCTAAGACTTCACTACTGCAAAGACCCTTCCACAAAATAGTTTGATAGCCAGGAAAGTACACAACCCATTATTTATAAAGGGTTAAAGGTAAAATAAAGATTTAATAGTCTAATGAAAACAGAAGTTATCTCAGATTTCTATTTTCAGTTGTGAAGTGTGTTCCTAAATTTCCATTTTATAATGTATGCATGCAACATTTTTTGGCATCATAAAACACAGAGCAGAATGATGAATTGCCCTGAAATTCCCAGAGAATTAGTTCTGATATGCATATGAATACCAAAGGAATCCATTGGGATTCCTGTTAACGGAGTGACTACAAAAAAAGTTGGAATGATTTGGCACTTATTATAAAGTTAGAATTTATCGGTCATTGCACATGAGTTAGTTTAACGCCTTGGCAGAATCCTTTGTATTTGAGGTCTGAAAGTGTAAAAGAGAAAAATGTTTTGCTAGAGAGCTCTGCTGGCTGTAAAATTAAGTAAAAATACATTCATATTTTAAGCGTATAATAAAATAAAACCAGTAATAGCTAAGGAAGAATAACAGACTTTGCTAAGTAACAAATACAATTGATGAACCTGCATGTGTACCTAAAATTAGGCACTAGTAGAACATGCATACTTTCTGCATAAATTTCTATGCAGAATAAGATTTTTAGAAAAATCTTCCAAAAATATAACAATTTTATTCTGTACTTTTCTGTCTCAGAATCTGAAAAATGTGTTACAAACCTGCATATTCCAGCACATCGTCCTCCTACTTTGGCAGATATTAGGCATGTCAGGAAAGAGGTCTTGATTACTAGATATATGTGTTCACTCTCCTAGCCCCCGGGTGAAATTCATATTACTGCATGAATGTCAGAAATGTAGAAAGATGTGAATGCTACAAGGCTGTTTGCTCAGCAAGACAGATGGTTCTCCAACTGCATATGGCAATGCAGGTTACAGCACACAATGCAACAATACGAATTCAAAACTTAAAAGCCACTGCAACTATGGCCACAGCACATGCATAATCTGGGATTTTAGGAATAGGTCAGAAACTGGGGGAAGACAGTCTGATTTTTTTTCCTATTGAAGTATAAATGAATGTGAAATGGCACTGGCAAAGGGAAGGTGCTTGTTCACAACATGCAGCAATCATGCCCTGAAAAAGGCACATTTTTTGAGCTTTACAGGCTAAGATGAGGAAAATCCATTTCCATGCCTGAAACACTGGACTGCTGTGTGGAGAGTCACTGTAAACATTAGCAGCTTATTTCTGGCAGTTCAATTTTAACAGGGATGCCTACTAAAACTTTGTGGAACATCACCTTGCATTTCAGTAATACCTTTGGTTTGGATAGCTCTAAGAAGTACATAAATGAGACCCAGAACATGGGCCAGAGCAAACAGGCTTGTTTGGGGAGGGGAGATGGGTAAGAGGGAGGAGGCAAAAAAAAAAACAGTGAAATGAGAACATCTACTGCAGGAAAATATATTTGTGCCTAATAAGCACCCTGGTTTTGACAGAATTTCATCTACATGGCACACATCGTATGAGATGTTTAAAGTAAAGCAGAACTAGTTTAGCTAGAAAGCAAGGAATGATCAGATTTTCATGGGATAACTTTGACTAAGATGCCACCCCTTTTCAGATATTTTTAGTAATCAAAAAAGCTCATAAAAGCTTGAGAAACTTTGTATCCTTCCCTAAGTGACCTTGGACTCATGCCAGAACTCCCTGCATTCCAAAATATACTAATACCTGAATTCAGGCTACAGCTGATTAATCTGAGACACCATATTCCAGGTTCCTTCACAGTTCTTTCTAAGGAGGTGGATTGAAATCAGATCCAAACCTTTTCCAAACACAAGAGTTAAAACCTGCATCCACTTTTCTGGCTAGACCTTGCATCTCAGTTTACTACAGTAATACACAGTGAGGACAGGCAACTGTAGGAAAACTTGCAGAGCTCCATTATAATTCTGTTACACATTTCTGACCCTCTTACCTGTCCCTTGCTACCAATGTATTTCTGCTAGTAATAGGGCTGATGTTTTGCTTTCTGACACAGCTTCAAAATGCTTGCATTAAGAATGAACCCAAAAAGCTGCTAGAGAAATATTCCCTTCTATTCCTAGGGCTCAGCAAGGACAATCTTCTATTCAGCAGAGTTAACAATTCCACTATCCATGCAATGACAGGTTCAAAGCCTGTCTTCACAGTCAGCAGGGTCAGAAATGTGAATGAGACAGAAGTGCAAGGCCAGGCAGCCAGCGCTTGCCTTGATATTCAAAAGAAGGCATAAAATACTCAGGGTACAAGCCATGACATTTTAATATTGAGAACAGCTATTTTTGAGGATGCTGAAAAGTTGTCATGGTTCCCTTGACCTCTCCATAGCCAGACACTGTGAGAACAAAAAGAACATACACACCAGACTGCTTCAATAGACTTTCCATTAATTTTTATGGCATCTGAGGTTTGAGTCATTAAACTATGTGGCTTTACAGACAGAGTTACAAAAATAGATGTGATACTACTGTGTCAAGCTCTCTGAAGCACGGTTAAAACCAATCTAGATTCTGTACAATAAGCAGAAAGCACAGTGGTATACTTTGATATCAAAGATTTTGCAGCAGTTATCTGAAATAACTGATACAACTGAGTTCAGAGCACAGTCATTCTAGACTCAAAATATTAAACCACAGAATTATGTAAGTATTTATATATATATATATATATAAAAAACTTTGCCCTATCTTTACATCAAAAACCCTCTTACTCTTTCAAAATTCTTCAAATAAAGTGTTTCCTTCACAAGCAGCACCACAGTCTTTTTCCCTCCTCTATCTACTGTAAAGCTCCAAAGTCTTTGTCAAGAAGGTATCAACAAAGTGTCTCTAGAAGAAAACATTATGAAAGTCATTTCTGCTTTTCCCTCTATAAATTAAAATAAATTTAAAAGCACACTACTGGCAGCCTTCTCTGTTACTTGCAATCAAGGAAGTCTTCTATGGAAAAACAAAATATATATACATGCTAACAAAAAAGTTGCATCTATGCAAATGTACATTCCAGCATACTTTAAAAGTTGGTATTTATCACAAATAGAATCATGTCTTGACAGACAAGAATGTATGCAAATTTTATTCATGAAAGTTAGTTCAAAGCACCCTTAATGTCCAGCTTCCCTAATAACAGCATATTATCTTCTATCCTACTTTCCCTGAGGTGCTCTGCACTAAACTCATCAAAATGTAACTCAAAACTCTTATCTGCTCTGATACCTAAAAGGCCATCACCATCCATCAGACTGGTCAGCAGTCAGCTACAAGTTGCCATTATCACCTTGTAAAGCAGAACAAGTTAACTCTTTAAGCCATGTAATAGCTGTATTTGACATCACTTGTCATTAATTTTGTCTCCCTTGCTCTCACTGCCTCCTCTTTTTGCACACTCTGCTGAGATTTTTTCTCAAATTGAGTGAAAATTTGTAAGTTTATGAGCACCAGCTGCAGTGGGTTCTAGCCTGAGAACTGGAGCAGAAACGAATGGTAAACAAAAGAATGGCAAGGGTTAAGAAATGTACATATATCTGATAAAAGCACCACTAAGGAGATGGAGGTGAATTTCTTGTTTCAGATTTGGGAAATATAGCATATATTATGGGAGTGGCTTCATGTCTGAGGTAAGTTAGGGTCTAATGAAATAGATATGCAAAAGGCAAACATCTCAAGTAGATGATGAAATAAAAATTTCAGGGAGTTAGCCATATCAGCTGCAATAGTGAAGGAGATCTCATTAAAGCTCTTTTCCTTATATTTAGTATGACAAAACCAAATCTTCTGTGATTATGGGACTACGTAACTGAGGTGTGAGTAATCATTAAAAGAGTAACCTGAAAAAATCTAAACAGAAAACATGTAAAGGAAAAATATTTGGATATTTAAAGGCAAAACAAACTTGAGTAGTCAACAGTATCTCAGGACAAGTGTGTAAGCTCAGCAAGTCTTGTTTATAGTATCTCCCCAAGGTGCTAAAGTTGCTCAGAGAAAGCAAACTCTGGTAATGGTTATGTGCTAGTTTTACTAACAAAACTACTTTTCCTAGTGTCAAGGCAGAAGAGAGTGACTGCCTTTAAATTGAACTGTGCTATGCTTTTCTCCTGGACAGTTTGGCAGAAGGACACACTTTGTCCAGAAAAAGGAAAGTTCACTCAAAAAAAACCTTCTCATCCTTCTTTCTCTGTTCCCCCTGCCCCACCCCCTTGCCTCTTCAGTGTACTATTGTGCACTCCTTGCTGCTTTACTTGGAGAGCCAGGCCCAGGATCCTGGGCAGGTCTCTGTGGACAGCAGTTTCCCCCAGCCCACCGAAAAACAGCAGTACTGGCTTCGGAGATGCACCAGTGAAGAATGCTCCATGACTTCCCTCAGTTCTTACCACCCCAGCAGCTAAATCCTGCATGGGACCTTCCCCCCAACTACAACTACTGAAGGGTAGAGGAGAGAGCACAGTCCTCTCCCACTCTGCAGCCCTGGGAAAGCCCAGCAGGGATGCAGTTGCCCCACATTTCTCATGGCTGGATGAACCCATTAGCTCATCTGCACTTACATGGCAAGAGCTACGGGGCAGCACTGCACCTTGCATCACCGAGCGTAGCAGTGAGTATCCCAGCGTTTAGAAATGCTGCTCTTAGGAAGCTGGATGTGACAGCAAGTGCAATTACTTCCACTTGTGCCATTTTGGATCCTGACTTCCAAGAGGAAGGTGCTCTCCTGCTATCCGTGTTAAGATTTCAGAAAGGGCAAAGGAAATCTCAAGTATCTGCCTTCACTTCAAACTGTTTTTACGAAGCATGAAAAAACACTGTTCTGGACATGAAGGCATGACAGGATCGCTCCTCTTTTTTGGGGTTAGGTATGGAAATCAGCAATCTGGCTTGAGGTGTCCAGGAGCACAGGACACTGCGTGCCCCAGAGACACAGCCCTTGATTTACTGTTGCAAGTGGCAACAGAGGGCAGCCCAGCTGCCAGCTGTGGAAAGCCAGATTGCTGATGTTTAAACTCAGTATTTTTCTGGTTTTTCCTGCTAGAAATTCAGCAGCTTGCAGCCTAGAGGATATACCCAACACTCCTACATAAGCAGGGACTAACCTCACCTTCACTTCTACCACTTCCTGACAGCACATCTTTCATCAGGAAAGGAAACAACTGTAATTGAGCACAGCAGCAATCCATGTTTCCCCCTGTAATCCTAGCAGTAGAAGAAATGGTTTCCTGTAGCTCCCATAAGCAAGCTGTGCCCAGGCTCCCCTTCACCAATGCCACCCATCGTGCCTGCCAGTGCTATCACTGCAAACCCTCAGTCCTGCAGGGACCGCGTGCTCTGCGCTGGCACAGAGGGGCAGCACTAATAAACTAGCTTAAATAGACACCACACATTCATACAAATCTGAAATCAGAGAGGCTGACTCTGCCCTGAAGCACTTCAGTGAAGCCTCAGCTTTTGACTCTTAACTCAGAGGTTAACACAGTCTCAACCACTGTAGGTAGTGTACAGATGAACTAAATATAATACTGCTCATGCAAAACTTCATGGTACTGGGCTCGGGTTTTTTATTGCCTTAACTAAGCTCTCTCAATTCTCTTTGGAGAATGTTTTATTTAGGAACAGTAAAGCACAGTTATCAAGGGGTTTCAGTTCATTTAATTAATTTGAATACAATTACACTCCAGTGGGTCTTAAAAAAGAAGAATATATTTAAATATTATTTAGATTAATATCTTTTAAGCACCACAGATTGCACAGGGCTTCATGTTTATATCAATTAGGGATATCAACCTAGCAATAAAAACTCTATCGCTTGCCAGCTTATAATCCTTTCCACTCTGGGATTCCGTATTTTATTTACTCATTTCCCTCACACTGTGTACAGTGAAGAAGGGCTTTGTGCATTCCTGTGTGCTCACACTGCTTCATCATTGCCAAAGCACATTGCCTAATTAGGCTTAATAGGCTCTTACACAAATAAATGAGGAATATTTATGTCTATCAACACAGCACATCCTACAGAGTCTGGGCCTGAATACTGTGTGGTTGTTGTATCTCCTAGGTATTTCAAGCCTATATTTTTCTGAAGGGGAGACGTGAAGGATGTCATGTGCTTGTTTCAAGGAAGCACTTAATGCTGTGACAGCAGTCAGTCCAGTGGCTCTGCCCACTGATAAGAGACATGAGGACATGGAATGAAGTTGCATCAGAGGAAGCTCAGATGGAACATCAGGAAAAGGTTCTTCACTGAGACCATAGTCCATCACTGAAACAGGCTCTCCATGGAACTGGTCACAGCACAAAGTCTATCAGAGTTCAAGGAGCATCTGACAATGCTTTTTTAGTTTAATGGTTTAGGTTTAGGTACCCTTTGAGGAACAAGAAGTTGCACTCAATGATCATTATGGGTCCCTTCCAACTTAGATATTCTGTGATTCTATGTTGCTTTTACTGGAGACTGAATTAGCTACTGAAGTGTTGCACATCGCAGAGATGCAACTCAAACTGAGGCACAAAACAGTTTGAAAAGTCTCATATGGCTAAAGAGGTCATAAAAAGCAGAAGCTGGCAGAACCCCAGTGTTAATGAAGCTCACAAAACAACTGCGTCTCTACAAAACCCGGTAGCTGATTCTCAGTGATCCAAGGGCCTGAACCACAGGCTGAAAAACAACTGTAGATAAAGACACTTGGACTTGGATGGCAAGCTAAGCCCTCACTTGAGCAACTTCTTTATGTATAGTGACATGAACATCAAAAGGAGAACATCCTAGTAACTAACCATTTGTCAGGACAGTTGTCATGCCAAAGAAAAACATCTCACCTAGTTGTAAAACTGACAGTAACATGAAAAGAAAGTCTCACAAGGAAGGAGTTTCCTCACAGACTCTGCTTCTCAGATGAAAAAAGTGACTGCAGTCTCAGGGAATGCCACCCCATAAACCCAGCAAGAGCGGCAGGACAACCTCTGTACCAGGCTGCATCTGAAGCAACACAAAACCAGCAGGGAGCTGTCTGAGCAAGAAGATGTTACACCACTTTTCATAGTTTGCACCATTACCAGTTCAAAGAAAAGGACGTATAGTAAATAAGCTCCATTATTCACAGAGAATTAGGATTTGAAAGAAAACAAGGATTTTGCTGAATGACTCTTTCAAAGGGAAAGGAAAATCATGTATTTTCAGATATCGCAATCTCTTCAAAGCTTCAGAAGTGCAAGGGCTGGTTCAGAAGGAGTTACATGTGAACAGGAAAACAGGGCATCAAACTGTCTCTAGGAAAATAGTAAATTGCACTCTCATCCCCAGTTGTTTCAGCTAACCAGTTCTCTGCTACCAATTACACATTCAAAGCATCTGCTGGCAATACCTTGATGGTTTCGTTTTATATGACTCATATGTACATCAATGGTTACCCACCTATAGCCTGCATTTGTCTCGAAGCAAAAACAAAACAAGGTGTGACCAACTAGACATGAAGGCTTACTTTGCACTATGATATCCCCTACTCAGTGGCTGAAATAAGCCTTTTCATTTCTGAACAAAGCTTAAGTCTCCATTATTTATTTCCCACTTGCTCCCTGATGTCCACACCATTCAGCCGCCTCCTCCGGGCCTCCAGGAAGCCAGCCTGCATGCTGACCTTCCCCTGACAAGGTCCCAGTGCATGCTCCGGCCATTTCCTGCTATGAAGGCGGCAATTCTTCCTTTCACATGATCCTTCTAAATCCCTTTTCCTAGCAGTTGAAAAGTTCCCTTCTCAGCTGGGACTCTTTTCGCTTTTCTGGCCACGGGAATACAACTCTGGATACTGACTCACTGCGCCTCCATCCCCTGTCATCCTCTGTTTCCACTTTATATGAGAGGTATTTTCTTAAGAGAGGCATGAGTCTGGAGAAAAACCCTTGCTTTGCTCTTTTTTAATTTTTTGGTTTTGTAAACTGCTCAAGCCCACCCAGCAACAGATCTGCTTAAGAAAGGCAGAAGGGTCAGCAGGAGTTAACATACCTTTTTATCCCTCTTTCCTCTCTCTTTCATGGCAGTTTATGAAATAATTAACTATCTGTAAGCATTCTGCAGTAGTTGTTACTAAGTTTGGCAGATGAACAATGAAGATTTGTACAATCTTTTGTATTCTATGTACACTTGAGACAAGGATTCAAACCCACAAGTAACTTGGCAAAGATTACTTGAA
This sequence comes from Phainopepla nitens, assembly GCA_013400175.1. Lineage (NCBI taxonomy): Eukaryota > Metazoa > Chordata > Aves > Passeriformes > Bombycillidae > Phainopepla > Phainopepla nitens. Next base: position 139,380 of record VXBQ01003638.1, on the reverse strand, counting down.
CCAAGTACCATTCCATCAAAGAGAAAAAACAGCATTGAGAACACCCACCTCATTTTTTTCCTCCTACTTTTGGTAATTAGGAACTCAAACTCCACGTTAATGAAATTCAGTGAGACTCATCATGACTAGGATAACAAGGATATGCATAAGGATCCCTTTCCCTTCTCATTTATGTGTGACCATATACCGTATGTATTATGAAGCTATTCTTTATCATCACCATCATACCAGTATTTTGGTGAGGTCCTTGACCTTATGTTCCCTGTTAACTTTCTAAGTTTAGATAGGCTTAAGTTTTACAAAGTTTAGGTTTTACAAAGTTTATCCATCTGCACATACATACTCACTCCCTGACACAAAATCTAAACAGTGCATTGCTGGGTTTGGGCTGAGCAGAAAACAATACACACCTCACTGAACTGAAACATCCCAGCGTCCCTTCAATTCAGTACGCATCAGAACATGGCACCACAGTGGAGCGCAACTGCACAGGATTAGACTCCATTTCTTGTCTCATTGTAAAGCACTCCAAATAAAGGTATGTGTAATTAGAGAGGAAAAAAAGAATTTTTAAGGATGGGCAGTCCTTTTGCACTACATACAACAGAGCAGTCTCCACTGATTAAACAAGAAACAAAACAGACCTTTCCCCCAAACCTCAGAAGAAAAATTTCCTCTAGAAACTTCCTCTCTGTACCAGTTTTTTTGGTTTTGAAGTACAGTATCATTACCAGTCCTCTGATAAATGTTGCACAGGGAAATTTTTCTCTCCAACCTTTGCATAAAACATGATATATCCCCAAATACACTCTGAAGCGTCATGTTTTTAAAGCATAAACATACAGTTATCCTGAAGATGGAAACTTAAGGCAGGAACCACAATGGACTTACAACATGTTGTCTGCCCACACCTTTTCCTGTTTTACAATGGTTATTTATGAATTCTGAGGTGGGAAAGAAACCTAATAATGGAGTGGAAATGACAACCTCAAAGTGTTATGGAGGATATTATGTATGAATAAAAACATATTTATGTATAAAACAGGATTTTTCTTATTTTCATCCTTATTAAAACTACAGTTTAAATGCAAAGGATTAATCATCAGCCTTCAGAGCTACTGCGCTAAAGTGGCCAACAACTTAAGCTCCAGAACTCACAAGTATTAAATATTATTCTGTATAACTGAAGGCTGTGCTACTCAGTGATATTGATAACAATATGAAGCATATCTGACATGGGTGGTTAAAGGACATTACTCTTAATCTAGCAATAGAAAATAAGTATTTTCACTTTGCACTCCATCTCTAGGATTGCACTAGAAATTTCTGGTAAAAATCCCTTTTGGCTGAGTTGCAATAGGCAGCATGTGTCTGCTGGAAAACAGCAAGCACAGAATCAAAAGAGAAGGAAAATATTTCAGAACTGTAGCAGACACCGATAAACAGAGATAATAAACAGGCAGAACACAAACATCCAAACATCCTTGCAAATGTAAAATGTGTAAAACCCACAGATTCTTCAGCAGTGACATATCATTTCTAAATATATTTATATTATGACTCACAAGATATTACCCTGGCAAGCAAAATTCCTTGAAAGCCTAAAATGCCTTTTTTTCTGAAGCGCAATGTAATGCTATGCAATCAGCTCTAGCATGTGTTTTCATCCAAGCTCCAGCTATGGATGTGCACTCAGTGACAAAACTTTTAACAGTGCCATCATGGTGCACTGAGCTCTCATGTTTCCTCCATTGAGTTGTGCTGGGGTTGCACTGAAGCAAAGAGCAAGCTCTGCAGAGCAGGGTCAGCCTGGTGCTGGCATTGAAAGGGGCAGGAGGCTCAACTCATCTGAACATCTGAAAGAACAACAAAATATGCATTTTCCTTTTTTCTTAAAAGCCTACAGGCCACACACTGCTCCACTATAAATAAACCCATGCCTTAGGCTCCTCAAGTTTTTATGTGAACAGTGCAGAAGGTAGACCCTTTATCTTTTATTTTCATCATACCTATCAGCACTGCACAAAGCGTCTTCAGTTGCAGGTGAGAGGGTTAGGAGCATCCTGCAATGAAGAGATTGCTCATGTACTCTCAATTTAATACTGTAACAAACATGGTACTGTTTCCACTATCATCTATCAGCTCTTGTCATGCTTGCTGCAAAGCTTTCAAAGCACTGCTTTTATTATTATACATTAAACAGTTACCTAATCTCCTTTACACACTCTCCCACACACAAAGAATATACTACAGGTGAAGAACACTGTGAGATTAAATATTAGTAGGCTGTTACCTACAAAGATCAAAAAGCACTTATATAATCATAGTGACAATAATGAAACATAAAAGGATGCATTCATATTCAAGATAATTGTATTACCATGCTTGTAACCTTCACGGTGTATGTTTACTCATGCACATGAAAACAGACATATCTTCTCCATCTGAAGGCCTGATGATGAAAACTGATCTCAAGAGCATATCCCCACATTCATGCAAGGCCATGGGGAAGTCAAATCATCAAAGTCTAACAGGCTTGTAGGAGAGCAGATCTGCAACAGCACTCCGACCAGATCACACTCAGATTGTGACACGGATATTAGCAACCAGTTCCCCAATTTATTCTATGACTTTGCATTAAAAAGCCTGAAAGTGGGATTTATAAATCACTGTTGTATTATACTCTTAAGCTTGTCCATCCAATTTTCCAGCTACACCCTTCTTAAAACTGTTTTCAGATAGGTTATACAATCCCCACTCTCATTTTCTAGATGTATGTTTCATAGGAAACATACATCTAGAACTAGTATGTAGCTCAAAAATGCTTATACAGGTGTCATTAGAACTTAAACCGTTAAGTATTTTATTATACTAATCTTAGTTCAAATAAACCTGGTATATTATAAGTTTCAAACCATGGCAGTAGACAAGAAAGTTCTGTTATTACCATAAGCCAGGAAAAACATTCCCCTTGCCTCAAGAAGATGAAAGCAGAGCAGCATGCCCCCATTTGACCCACACCACATAAACTGCACTATGGGGGAAGAGGGCACAGGTAGCTCCTTTTATTTTTAATGTCATTACTTTCAATGGAAATCTGTGCTGTGAACCCCTGTGCCCAAAATGTATTGTAGTTTTTACCTGCCAATGAGCTGTCTCTTGATGTCAGGCAGAAATAAAACGCCCTCATATCTCTTTACGTTATCACACGTCTACATACATTTTAATGGAGAAAGTGCTTTTATACTAGACGCATGATTTTTAGACTTGCACATATGAAACCCAGTTTCTTCCTTTTGTTCATTTTCTCATGAAAATCATGGAATCCAGATCCTTGCAAAGCCACCTCAGCATCCTTGCAGTCACAACCACCTTTCTCCTCCTCCCACCACTAATAATGCCATCAGACAAAGCAGCAGGTTCATTAGTCATCAGCTGTGTCAATCACCAGGAGGAAAATTGTTAGCAGCATTCAATGTTAAAAAGGTATGGTGACAAATCACTTTGCTGGGTCATTACAAAGTAATTTCTATTCGTTCTGTGTTTCTGAACTTCCTAGTGTCCGAACACAGTATGTACTCTATGGCCACCGATACTGTCACAACAGGGTAAGTGAAAAAGGAGAAGGCCCGGGCTGCTGCATGAAGAAAAAGCTACAACCATAGATTCCAAGTGACAAGTGGGTGACCTGGAAAGGTGCAGGAAGCAGGGCTGGGTGCACTGAGCACTGAGAAGCCTCTCCTCCACAGTGCCACCCTCTGAAGGGAAAAAATTCCTGAAGGAACATAGCCCAGGGCCAAAACTGGAACAGTTCAATCTGGGTCTGGAAGGAGAGATTCTGACTCAAACTCCTTTGCCCTGGGCACTACCTGTTCCCTCTGTCCCTTGGCCCTGTGCCACATCCAGCAGAGACCCTGTGCTCCTTTTCTGCACCCTGGTCCCCCAACTCTGCTCCTGTTTCCACAGCACTTTATACAACCAGCACTAATTTATACAGATTTCCATATAGCATCAGACTAATTTAAATTCATCATTACCTACTTTCAAATGTCATTTGCTCTAAGACACACTAAAAATAAGAGGTTTTCACCTGACTGGAGAAAATGGTAACCAAAATGTGTAGCATAGTATAATGCATTCCATGTAATAAAAGTCCTTTAAGTGCTCTTGTGCAACACGTTTTCTTTTTCCAGATCAATTTTCACATTGTCTTTCTGCTTAGAGACTGTCATTCTTTTCATATCCACAATAGGAAGAAGGCATCATTACAGGCAAATTCTAGTAACCTTGTATTCCACTGCTCTTAAAAAACAAAGAAAGCTTGGTTGACTGTCTTTCAAAAGATGAAAAAATTTATGAAGAAAATTAGTATTTCCAAGTTGGTATTCACAGCAAATCAGCAAGAATTTGCTTCCAAGAAAGAATGAAGAAGGCACCAGAACCAAAGTTCTCATCATTCCTCATAGTGTAGCGTCTTTTGGAGACTAAACTCTCTGATGGAGACATATGTTTTATGTGCCCTGATGTGCAAGAAAATGCCTAGACCAAAGATTATCTCTGTAAGCTGTCTTTCCTCATAAAGGGATTAGCATTGCTAGGCACAACATTTCATGGCAAGGTAAAGGAGATGCAACAGGTTAAGTTTAAATTATAAAATTGAATCTAACACTGACAGTCAGTCACTCTCTCTTTTGACTTCTTTATTTGAAAGCAAAATATCCTCCATGATTTTGTAAAATAGAAAATATAATATCCGCTAGTTTGAAAGCAGAGCCCAGGCCTTCTGGTTTTATCCTTATTGTTGCAAGTAGGATAGGCTTTAGAAAATTTGCTCCAAATAGAAGTCGTAACAAAAATATTTTTAATCAGAATGTCCCAAAGCACATTTTGAGTTAATTACAGAATGCCACAGGTACTTTGCTGACATGTCATCAATAAAGATCATAAAAGACTAGTATATTGCATTTTCAAAAGCACATTCGACCTGAAGCAGCTAATCAATTGCCTGCACATTTCCACATAGCTACGCAGAGCACCCATGATCTCAGTGGGAGTGGCCTTTTGATGCCCATCTGACACTGGAAAAACAGTCACCCAATGAGAAACAGAGAGCAACAGAGCAGAGATTTCCATAGGAGGTTACAGTGATTTAATGAGAATTAAAAGAACAGCAATCCTGGAAGAAGTCTTGGGCAGGTGTTACCTGCCACAACTCCTCCTGGCAGTTCTACAGCTGCTTTTATCAGTTGGGGATCTACTTCCCTGATCCTTCCAGATATCCAGACTCCCTGGCTTAATATCAAATTCCTCTTCCCCAAGTATGTTAGCCACTATCCAATTACATGTTATCACAATAGCATTATCAGCAGGCATCCTTCCCTCTTTTGGTTTTTTCTTTATTACTTTGATAAGAAATTCAAATAGTCACTTAAACATGGAGACCAAGAGAGGTTATATATGTAAATAGTAGGGCTCCTCGTAGCCAAATGAGCTTTATTGTCCTCAAAATACTCCGTTCTCTTACACTGACAGCAGACAGTGGGAAAGGATTGGTTTTCTCTCAGCATGACTGCAAAATACTACCAAAAAAGAAATTTTTTTTTGTTTCAGCTGTTATAATTTATTTAGTAGTTTGAAACAAGAAACTAGCTACTGCTTTGAAATAAAAAGCTGGAAAGACTTCTAATTCCATGGCATCTCTTTCAAGTTCTGTTCTATCTTTCACATCTTAGCTATTGAAGACAAAATCTCCTTACACAAAGACACTTTATTCGGTGAAACTCCTGTTCTATTAAAATCGATCCGAGATTTGCCAGTGATTTCATTAATGTCAAGATCTGACGCAGGTATCTCTCCTAAATGTACACGACAGAAGAACTTTGCATAAACAAGAGGGGCACTGGAATGACTTCCCTCTATTAAGGTCAAATAGCCCATGTTTTGAAAGCACATCTTTAAAAGAATGAAGTTCATTATTTTAATTTCATAATAAAATTTGTTCTCAGATCTCATAACATACAAACTTTTAGACCTTTAGCAACAGAGTTTCCTACTGCCACATCAATACATGATTCCATGCCAAAAATATCCCTTTTTATATCCCTCTTTTGAGTTTTGGTGATGCAGAGAATTTCTTTATTACTACTCACAGTCCACCGCTCTCTAAAATCTTAATACATTTCCAACATCCACCTTTGCTTTGAAATACTGATGATTATAATTATCCAATACATTCTAGCATATGCTTGCTACAGACTAAGCAAAAGCTTTTGGGTATAATTCTGTTATCTAGCAAGCTCCGTTAACAGCACAAATAGCTTGAGGTGCTTATACCACAGCCGCACCTATGGAATATTTCATTACAAAAGTGCAAAAGGGAAAACCACATTTACTACAGCAAGACCTAGTACAGCTGCAACCATACACTCAGTATTTATCAAGTATAGGGCTATTATGTGACTTCTAAGTCCACAAGATATGCTCCTTACAAGCAGCACTTGACAACTATTTGCTTCCCCTCCAGACCTGGAATCTGCCATCACAGGTTCCTCCTAATGAGGTCCTATTTTAAGGAATGTGACTAAAAATACACAAACAATGAAATATATTTATCAATACAAATATGTAGAGGGGCTCAATTTGTATTTCAAGTAACTTCAGTACTGAATACCAGCTGGGCTGACACTATGGCCTCTCCTCCCAACTCAGCACCTACAGCAGACATCACCACACTCCACAAGGCTTCCAGCAGAGCCAGTGGGAGGAAGGCAACACCTTCCCCTCCTCTTCCCCACTGCTCTGACTTCTTGATATAAGGAGGGAAGAATCAGGCATTTTATAACTTCTATGAAAAAAAACCTGTTTTACCATAAGGACAGCCAGTTGCTGGAACAGGCTGCACATAGAGATCATGCAGTTTCTGTCCCAGGAGGTTTTCAAGACACGACTGAGTAAAGCCAAAGGCAACCTCACCTGACCTCTGAGCTCTCCCTGTTTAACTTGAGGACGAGCTAGATGCTGCCTTAGGTTCTTTCCACCCTGCATCATCCTACAATCATGGCTTAAGAATGCATTTTTCTCTTTCATTCCATCAACAAATTTTTGATAATCACCTTCTTTCTTAGTTCCATTCTAGTTTTCTCCTTCCCAGATTACAGAATCATAGAATGGTGTCTGTTGGAGGAGACCTTAAAGACCATCTAGTTCCAATGCCCCTGCCATGGGCAGGGACTCCTTTCACTAGACCAATTTGCTCAGAGCTCCCCATCCAAACTGGCCTTGAACACTTAAAAGAATGGGGCATCTACAACTTTGGGCAATTTGTGCCAGAGCCTAAGCACCCTCACAGTGAAGAATTTCTTTCTAATATCTAATCTAAATCTATCCTCTACTAGTTTAAAGCTACTTACCCTTCTCCTCTCACTACATGCCCTTGTAAAAAGTCTTCATGTTTGTTGTAGGCTCCCTGCAGGTACTGGAAGTCTGCAGCTAGGTCACCCTGAGCCCTTCTCTTTTCCAGGCAGAACAATTCCCATCTCCTAGCCTTTTCTTCACAGAAGAGATGTTCCATCTCTCTGACCATCTTGGCAGCTTTCCTCTGGACTTGCTCTAACAGGTCCATGTCCTTTTCTGTATTGGGAACCCCAGAGCTGGATGGAGCCCTGCAAGTAGGAGTAGGATCACAAGAGTGATCTTGGCTCTTCTCTACTGCCAAGATTGCTCCCTCTGCTACTGTATTCCTTTGGTAGCTTCCTGGCTGTTGCACGGCCAACCTCGCCAGCATATCACTGCACCAACTCTTTCATTTATAGAGCTATTCCCAGCGAATCACTCTGATGTCTACATCAGTGCTCCCCAGACAGTTTGAGTCATGAACTGCTACAGATCTCAGGAAATTAAGACCCATGCTCTCACATAATTGACAATGCAAAAGAAGTAAGCCAGCTACACAGGCCACTGATGTGGCATCACAGACTATAATCAACCAGCTACAGACTCCCATTTGGAAGCCACAACTCCAGTTTACTGCTTGCCTTTTACAGCACACGTTTGAAAGAGACAAAGCTCTATGCACCACAAAGATAGCAGTGGAAATGGCACTGGAGTTTTTGGCACACAAAACACTGAAGTAAGAAATGCTAATAATGCTAGGTGATGTTTACAACTGATATAAATCAGCAACTTCATAATCACAAGATGATTCCTTTCTGTAAAGCTGACCAACTCTAAGACAAATTATTTTAGCATCTTTTTATTAGAAGACAAATAATAATTAAATAGCTCTCTTTTTGCAGGAAGGAAGCTAGCTTGTATGGCCAAAATAAACCTATTCAAATTATTAGGCATGTGACAATCAGATCTTTTTCTGCACTGAACTTCAGCATGCAAGGCTGTTGGTCTGGTCTCCTCAAACACTCCTTCCCAGGCATCCAACAGCACTTTGCTCTTACTAAATGCAGTACTGAAACCTGCCAGAAAAAGAGAGAAAGAGACTGTTCATACAGTACCAACTGTGTGCTCCTCACAAACTGGCAGAACTGACTCTGCTTGCATTCTTAGATTAAAAATCATTAACAGTGAAAAAGTGTACGCAGTTGGGTGCTATTAAACTGAATATCAAGTCAATGGAGAATTTCTATGAAGAAATGGAATGAGACAGGTCGTTTTAACCTGACTTTGAATATTAAGAATAAAGTTCATGTGGTAAAAAAAAAAAAATGCAGCATAAAATGCTAATTAAATTCTCTGTTCGATTCTATAACATTTCTTCTGAATTAGATCCTATGGGTTTACCATTCATTACGTTCCATGGCAGTTTTCCAAAAAGGATTTCTCACAATATTCTTGAAAGTTTGCTGGTTAAATGTTAACAACAATAACTAACACGCATCAAGCCTATTCACTTGCTTTTAAAATGAATAAACAGGCACTCCATTGTTGATTACCACATTCCTGTATCACTGGAAGGCTGCCAGCTCCAGTACGTATATAACGTTAGTATTTGTTTTTCTGCTGAGTGGCAGTACTCTGCGGTAATTATCATCTTGCACCTAAAGTAAATATTATTCTCTCGCAGCAAGTAGAAATAAAGGATTGACTCTTCCTGTATTTTTACTGTTTGCCATCCAGTCCGTCCTGTTGGTACGCTACGTGCCCATTAAACGTAATTCCTTGAGCCCTCGTTACTGGGGCCATCTCTTTTGTCTGTAACCAGCGAATTACGAGGATTAGTCCCTCCTCAGAAGATCACGGCCGCAGAAACTCCACGGGCCGTAACCGAGCAACTCGTCTCCGAAAAATTACCCGGAGTAAGAGCTCCAAAGCCGGCGCCTGGGAGCGCCGCGGGGCTCCGGGAGCGCTGCGGGGAACCCGGCCGTGCCCCGGGGGCCCCGGGGCAGCGGCCCCCACGCGCGGGGCTTCACCCCGAAACGCGTGCGGGGGATGCCAAGGCTGCAGCGACACCGCCTCCAGCCCAAACTGCCCTGAATCGGCGGCACGCCGGGGCGGCGGGGGGACAATGCGCCCATTGATGCGACTGAACCGGCGCTCCCGGGTTCGTCGCCGCCAGCGGGCAGCCCCTGCGCAGACCCGCTCCTTGGCGGTGCTCGGCGCGGCCCTTCCGCCACGACAGCCCGGAGAGCTCTACTCCAGAACCGCGATGAAGGCGGTCACCGACACAACCCGTGGCTTCGGCAGTGATGTTAGTTTTTCTGTGACGTACGCGCCTGCACGGGGCGGGCACGGTCCAAGTTGGGCAAACTCCGCAGCAGGTGCCGGGAAGATCCGGCGAGCGCTCCACAGCATCACCATCCCCCAAACCCAAACACTCGTCCCCCGGCAGGCTGCCCCCGCGGCCGCTCCGGTCCCAGACCCCGTCTCCACCGCACTCACCAGGATGCCCATCACGTCCGCCCACAGCTGGGCGAACACCTCCGACGTGCCGCTCTCCGCCGGGGCGGCGGGGCCGTCCGCCCGCTCCCCCTCCATGCCCCGGCTCGGCCGTCGGATCAACGCCGGCTACCCGCCGCCGCCACGGCCGCCCCGCCCCGCCCCGGGACACCGCGGGACGGCCCCGCTACCGCCCCTCAAACTTTCGGCCCAACGACAGAGCGGTCGGCGGTGCCACTGCGGCCCAAAAACCCGTCCTTCCCCGCTTTCCTGTGGCCGCCGCATGTGGCCGCCCTAGGGCGGCAACAAAGGGCCCCAGCGCCGCCTCGGCGGCTGCACGCATCCTAGAAGTCAAGAGCCAGTGCCGGGACGCTTGTGGTCGCTGGCGTAGCTCTTGGTGCCATCCTCGTTATCCCGGTGCCGTTGCCTCTTGAAGGCCGGGAGTTCCAGCGGCCAAGTCAACAGCGCTTTCTTAACAGCGGGGAAAGACTGGGAAGAGATGTCAGCCGCACGCATTACACGGCGGCAGGGCAAGGGGGCACCCTGTTAGTTCAGGTTTAGAGTTTGGGTACCGGGACCGCATCATTCTTCCGAGGAGCGGTGGCCTGTCACCTATCGCCCTTGGGGAGAGACTGTAAGAATGCTTCCTCCCCTACGTCTGTGCCTCATGCTCCCTGGTACCACTCCCAGTCCCCATTATAGTCAAATAATTACCATCTACAGACAGCAGCATCGATGTTACTGCATTCTACTTGGGAAACTGCTAAGTGCTCACACACACGCCCTTCTTGGGGAAGGCACATTAAATAACAGTGGCCAAACCCCACTGCATGTGGATGGAAGGAGTGGCAGAGGTCAGCAGAAGAATGACCTGAAGTCCTATCTACCACCTTACACCTCACTCCCAGCTTCTGCTGTGACCAGCAGCAAGGAAATCCTTTACTCTTGGTGCTCATTCTTAAGCTTTGAAATGTTTAGATGCTTCTTGAAAAGCTACTGTTTCAAGCTGCCATTTATTGGAAGCACTTGTCTGCACGGGGTGGCAAGCAAAGTGATGTATTTAATGGATACGCAGCTCTCACACACTGGCCAAGCATTTTGAGAGCTCACAAAGCTGAGCAGTCAGTAGATCCTCCAACATCCCTCCTGCCCTGCTTACTGCCAGGCTGTATGTTACATGCCCTGCACCCCTAAACAGAACTCAGAGCCTAGCCTACAACCTGTGCTCCCCTCCAGGCTCTCTGTTCAGCCCCAGGGTCTTCTGGCACCAGGCTCCCCTCAGCCCACTTGCCAGTCCTACAGCTGAAAAGGTTCCCCCTGAGGGCACAGCACCAGTGGCCTGGGAGGGCTGGAGAAACAAATGATACCATTTGCTGTCAGGGCTAAAAATAGTATCTGGAGAATGAAGAAAGGAAAAGTGGAGTTATTGCACTCATCTTCTCTCAATGCCACAGCAATGCTTTTTTTCTGTCCTCAAAGCTGATTGTGTATTTTAGTTTGTAGGCTAGCACTGGAGAGAAAAGCTGGCCAAAACACTTCCTTTGTCATCAACTGCCACACAAAGAAAGGGACAAGACTTTTCTAAGTGCTTTGTTACTGCAGCTTTTGCTGGAGTGGTCAACAGCACAAATTGAAGGGAGGAAAGGAGGTGGGGAGCAGAGGCAGAAAAACAAAAAGAGAATTATGCTGAAAGTTGTAAATAAACCACCGATGATTTTACTGACCCTCCTTTAGGATGTACACATAGGATACACCATGTGTAATGCATCTTATTGACTAATAATGAGCAATAATGAAAGGCCCAAAATCTCTTCTAATTGACCTTTAAATTGTACACAACTATAAGCCTGTAAAGTACGGGACTGAAAGCATGTCAGTGAAGTCTCTTGGTACTCTGAGATGCCTTGCATAACTCAAAACTGGTTTAATTAGTCGGGGTAATTTACTGACTGACCCTCTGAAATTCATGTTGAATCACTTATAGTAGTAATGTCAATCTACTTTAAAATATCTGAACAAAGCACATCTGATGTCAGGATTTAAGTATTCTGGGCTCATCATACACACTATCTTCTCTGCTTTGCCTTTTTTTATAGATGGAGGCATATTAAGAAAAGAAAACCAAACAAAACAACAAGTCTGCAGCACAAAGCCTAAACCCTCTCAGTTGTGTCCTGGGTGGCAACAGATTAAGATCAAATAGGTGCAAGGGGCTGTACTCCAACTCCCAGGCCCCTCCCTGCCGACCGAGGTCATTGCTTCTGTGCAATGATGACTACACCACTTACAGAAGCGGGTCCTGAACAGCCACACTTTTCAGCCTTGTAGTACAGGTAACAGAAACTAGATAATAAATTGTGGTGGTCCCAGACTTGCTTCCTGAGCCATTATGCCATCCTTTTTGTGGAGGCAGCAGCTTTCATCAGAGGAGCATGATGCAAGGCTGTGGCAGTCTTCCCCTCAACCTTTAATTTGAGACACAGAGCCTTTGATTTCAAGAAAGTGAGATAAGGAAGGAAAGATCTTGCAAAATCACGTGACTCCAGGAGCAGTTGCTTTAAAACCAAAAGGACATGAGAGATTCAAAACAAATCCATGGCAGTTTACAATAGCTACCATCTTCTATGGTCTTGCAACCACACACTATTTACACATTTTCAGACATTCACAGCATGCCATTTTCACAAGACATTCAATGAATATGACATGTTAAAATAATTCTCTGCTCTTCCCTCAAGTAGAATCGCCCCCTCTTTCTAGATAGGACAGGATTCCTCTTTTAATGAAGCCAATGTCCTGCAGAACTAAATCCCAGGAGCATTTTACAAAAATCAGCTGCAACAAGAGTTTCGGAGTTTTAGAACAAGCAGGAACTGAGATCTTACAAGGGTTTTGAAGCTCAGCTATGAGTGCAGTTTTTTGTGTTACAGCTGCTACTACAAAATAACATATAATTTGAAATTCGGCATGTTAGAATAGAGTTTTTGTTTGCAGTTTTATCTGTAGTTGCCTAGATGATAACTTGAGAATCTACAAAAGACTGCTCTCTAAAAGCATCTTGTACTGGACCTCTCTACAGCTATTGGAATTAAAAAATCTGGTCAATCTTCTGATATTTTTGTGACATTTCACAGGAGCTCTGACCAGGTGTGTAGCATTTGGAAATTCTGAAAGATAGTCATTGCACACCTTCAGGGCAGCACTAGGCAGCAATCCTGATATGATTCACTGGTGTGTTGCCCTTGCAATATGGCTATAAAGCACCCTGTGGTTGTTCTGCAAATCTCTGAAGATGAGATGGAAACAATTGACACATGGATGGTCAATCTAGTCCTGCTGAGTTATGGCAGATGTGCTGTACATATAAGCCTGTATTCGTATCACTCCATCAGCTACATATGGGTGTAAAGTTATTATGAGTTTCCCACATATACAAACCAGTCAGGATTAACCAACTTGGAGAGCACTGCTCTGTATTCCAAGAGACACAGACTTTCTTCTAGAGGAATACTCAGAGCAGAATCCTAGCTACAGGTTAAGGTAGCCATAGAGAAGCGCATCTTTCTCCTTTTTTTACTGAGGGTTTAGGGAGATGGCCTTCACTAGAACAAATTCTTGAAAAGTACGAACCTCAAACACAAACCTCTGCATCATTAAGGCAATAGATGACAAACTTTCTGTTGCAAATTGGTGTGCCATCTCACCACAATGACATAGACATATAAACACATAAGTGTTTCAACAAAGCACTTAACAGGGAAAAATTGAAATATGTTTCAAAATAAACTGGAAAAGCCAGCATGCACTATCAAAACCAGACTATCACAACTGTTGTCACCCACATCAGAGGCATTTAATCCAGGACATCTACAACCTCGAGCACTTTGATATCAATTTTAAACTATATGCAAGAGGGTGATATCAGGTTGCCTTGGAAAGGAGATCATGCTCCACAGAGTAAATGGACACCAAACTTCATGGGTTCCTGATAGATGACCTGAGGGAAATGGCTTCCTGCTCAGAGACCTGGCAATTAACTCTGTGTGCATGAACAAAACACACGAGGTTTCTCAACATCACTAACAACACCCTGCCCAGTAGATCAAGTCCAAATTCGAACATCAAAGCCTCAGAGAAATAAATAAGCAAGCCATTGTATGCAGAGAGGCTGCAGAGAAAGGGAGAAATAAAAATTCCAGCTAGCTCCTGCAAGTGACCTGCCAAAGCCCTAAAACTCTTAACAAGCACATTACAATGGAACACACTATTACCACGGATTGCATCTCCTTTCAGCTGTCTCTCTCTTCCTGCTTGGTGGAGGTCATCAAACTGAAACATGCAAAGTTTCACATCACAGTCTTGGATTGGAAATGCAGCTCTTAGTGGTTGTGGGCTCCATCCCATCAACTTATCAAGATCCATCTTAAAACAATTTTATTTCATTGTTCTTGCTACATTTTTTTTCATAGTCCTTCTAAAATATAATTTCTTTTACCTCTCCCTTCATTTTTGGATTATTTCCCTTAAGAACTCTTTAAGTAGTATTATTTCTGGTAGCATGGTCTTTTGGAGTAGGGATCACCTGTATTCAGCCAAAGGGGCCAGCAGATGCTCTCCAACAAGAAGCAGACATGCCAGCAGCTGCTTCAGAAACTGCTCTCTGCTGTGGGATAGAATGGGGACCCACACACCTGACCCATCAGTCAATCAGACAAACAGGCTATCACTGTCCCAGACTCTCCTAGAATGTACATGCATAAACTATGAGAGAGTACAAGATCCATCATATATCCATAATCCCTCCATTTGCACATCAGACTTCTGTATATTCCAAAAGAATCACGTTTCAGCACCCTCTGCCAGTTAGACAACTATAGAAAACAAAATGTTCCTGATTTTAGAAGCAAAACAGACAGTACTTATCCAATGGCTTTAAAATAGACAGTATTTAGATCAAATACTATATGCTGTATGGTCAGAAATAATTATTTATTCTTTTAGAGATTTAGCTGTCAACTCGCAGTCTTACTGCCAGCCTCATGACTAGAGTAGCACATCCTAGTGAGAGTGGCACACTAATATGCCCAACAAAAACCAGATGGAGTTAAGTCTGTTTAATTCTATCCGTAGAAAGCAGTTAGGAACAACAAATTGCTTTATTCTGATAAAAGTCTGAACTCTGCACATTACACCTGATCTATCATTCCCCTAGATATCAGTACTCTACTAGATTAAAAAATTAGAAGGTGGGAGAGACATACACTCAGGGAAATTATTCCTGTAGTCTTTAATGTGTTGGGCTAGCACTACACTTAGTAGACACAGAAGTACTGTGAAGCTTGTCAGGCTTCATTTAAAATACAGTAGCTGTGACTTTACATGACAAATCATATAAAGAAAAGAAATCTAAGCACAGCAAGCATCACAGCCCTCCTGGAAGGATATCTTCTGACTCAAAAGGAGAAAGGAAAGGTTCACATCCTTCCCTTCCTACCCACAGATATGCTCCACAGAGGCTTCTCATATCCTGCCCACTTCCCCTGTCTGTCATGGAGCACAGCGTCACATTTCTTGACTGGGAGGCAGTAGCACTAGCTGAGCCAGTGGAGGGGCCCTGGGAGCTGGAGCATGACTGGTGAGGAACACATATCTTGAGGGAAACCATAGCCATGATCCTGCTTAGGTGCACATCAAGTCACTCCAGAAGTGCCCACAGATCAGGACTCCAACTGCTTCCCACAATGTCAGGCACTGTCAGGAGATTTTCCAGAAATTACTAAGGTTCTTGTTCTTTGTGTCATTTCTGCCTTCTCCACCTAAACTCAGCATCCTCTCTTCTCTACCTGCACAGCAAAGCCAGTTTTGATGTGTTGGGTTTTTTTGTCAACATGGAAATACTTAGCATTCACTTTTTTCTTACACTTTTTGACACTACAGCACTTTTTACAAAATGTTTTCTAAACCCTAATTAATTTTTCAGAAAGGAGTTCAGCATCCTTTGAGATACCTAGGGGTAGTCTCTGCACTGTCATTCACAAGAGGTTGCTCAATGGATTGAATTTTTTTCCTAAGCAGCTGCTAGAAGGTATGCATACAAATCTTTGCAAGAGACTTACGAAGGCCATAGAGTCAGAAGTATTTCGCTCAGTGTCCTTTGGCTGCTCTTCTCCCGAATAATTTTAGATATGGAAATAAAAAAGGTGAAAATAATGTGGAAATAGAAAAGGTGAAAAGCTAGCCTCAAAACTGGGAACAGAAGTTTAGCCTATCATTTTTCAAAATGTGGTGTCCTTTGGTTCCTTTGTTGAAACTCTTAGGAAATTACTAATGGAAAGGAGTCTGATGATCTCATCCTAAAGCACATCATAAAAGTGCTTAAGGTACAACTCAGTAGTGTGTGGTAACTGTGTATTTCAGAGATGCTCAGTGCTGATTGTTATGAATAAAGATTCTGAGGGGTTTTTTTTCTTTTTTCTCCCCTCCAGTAATTGTAAAATCACCCTGTATTTGTTTCTATTAATTGTTAATGTTATTCCAGTTTTTGTACAGCTCACCCTCTTTTTCCCACCATTACTGTCTGAAATAAACAGTCCTGCAAGCTCCGACACCAGGAAGCCGACCCAGGACCCCCGTGGCATGGCGGGGCCAGCTCCTTCGGGGCCAGCAGGGAACCGTGCCAGGCTGGCCACATGGCAGGTAGCCCTGGGGTATCGCAGACGGGCAGAGCCGGACTGAGGGATCCATGGTGCCGGTGCTGCGTACACTGTTCTGGGGCACACGGGGCCAGGGCAAGCCAAAATCCCTCATAGCGGGCGATAGGAGCAGCACGGGCAGCGGCAACATGGCTGAGACGGCAGGCAGGACCACATGGTGCTGCCCAGCACACGGCACGGTGGAGTGGCCACGAGGGGCTGGCGCAACACAACCAGGCGAAGAAGCGGCAGTACGGACCAGCATAGCGGAGCAGCGATGGACAGCTGCAACGACGCGAGCCAGCATGGCGGAAAACAGTGGTGGCTGTGGCTGGCAGCACTGGGCGCCCTGGGAGCAACATGGGAGGCGCACAGCGCAGCAGGGACCGGAAGTATTGCGAAATATAATAGAACTGTTTCACCACCAGCCGCCAGGCACGGCCATGCAAATGAACGGCGCGAGGAACGATGGGTGACAACTGGAGAGGGAAAACCCCCCCCAAAAATCCAAACCTATCCACTTTTCAAAGAAACTAATAACACATCAAAAAAGAGAAAAGATAAAATTGAACTCTAATGAACATCGGGGTGGGGAGAGGGTCGCCAAAACTTAAGAGGGCAGAATCGAGACCAGCACTAGACCTTTGAGGTGGAATAGAGTCAGTCTACCTACGCCTATTCCCGCAGGGATTGGGGACGGAGCTCTCCTGCTGAGCAGAGATGAATTCCTCTTCTTATGGAGGGTTGTAATCGGGAGGAGCAGTGGAACTCTGGAATCCTCCGATCCCCTCCCCAGAGCTGAATCTTCTTAAGAAAGGCATTAGAAGGAGCTGATATCCTGCCCAAGTTTATTCACTTTACTGATGTAAACATCACCCCAAGTTAGCTGTGGTAAAATGAAAAGAGCATCAACAGAGATGACTAATCAGAGTGACACAGAGTGACATCTGTATTACTACACCACTTGTGACCAGCACAAATTTTTAAGATAAAAAATGTATGCACCTCAGAGATGATGCTTATTGCATCTCCCTTTGAAACAAAGTTACTCTTAACAAAATATTATTACTATAAAGTACATATGACCCAAACATGTCAACTGCAGACAGTTGGAAGAAAACAAAAGAATTGCTTAGCTTCTCACTCAGAACAGATTGCTTCCATCCAAAAGTCACCTCCTCTACACTTCACCTAACACCCATTCCCCAATTTACCAATTAAATACTGCCCCAAAACATAGCGGAACAAAATTTTTTCCTGAAATGTTTCTCTGAAAGTTAATACATTCCCCCTCCCCTCACCCTCATCTGAACCAGCGGAAAATACACTCTACCAAAGCTGGACTTTCAGTCTCAAAAGGATTTGGAACTGGCTTTACACTTTTTAAGCCTATGTTGTAAGTCACATAAATATATTAGCAGTGAAGGAGTAGGTAGGCCTAGTTAATGCAGAAGCTGATCAAAGAAACCTGCCTGATGCTCCTCAGCTAGGCACAGGTGACCAGATGTGATAATTTGATGTTTGCTTGCGTATCCTGTCAGTCTGAGGTCAATTCTCCCTACTGCAGCCACTGGAGAACTGTGTTCTGGCTTCAACCTCTTCTTTCAGATCAGTTTCTGTTGGGGTAGTTCCTGCTCCATCACCAGAGCTTCTCCTCTTGCTTCCACCCCTAGAAACAGCTCTCATCACCTCTCTTCCCCCACTTTCCAAACAGCTGCCCTATCTTTCCTTTTAAATGTTTTCTGCCCATTCTCTAAAGCACCACATCTGACTAAAACATGGGTGTCCTCACCATGTCAAAGCTGTGCCCCTGGCTGACCTGTGTGCCATGCAGCAAGCCCAGATATGTACATAAAGAAAGAGTTTATGGAACAACAAATGGCAGCTGACCAGCAAGCAGGAAAGCAGTTGCAATTTATGTTGTAATGATTAGTGTTCAAAAATCACAGATGTCAGGCATCTGAATATTACACTTGCATTTAAATATAATGAAATTTTAAAAGTAAGACTTTTGGAGTGCTTCAGCCTCAACTGTCTGAGTCATTAGGGTGCACTTAGGTCACATCTTCACCCTTCTATTGAAAAATAAAACTTGGAATTTACATTTCTTTTATTTAAAAAACAGCAGCAAATTGAAATTTTTACATCACTGGCTGCAGGTGCTAGGATGTTAAATAAATCATCAAGCCAGTGATGAAATCTGGAGCATTCACAACACTGAGAATGTAGTCAAGATGATAAGTATTCATTTCAGCTGTGGCTGTAAACACAGGCATGAGCTTGATTCACAGAGCCTGTGCTCCTCTAGAGAACACTTATTCTTCACTGCTCAGCAAGCTGTATCATCAATCACTCCAGACTCTCTCTCAAATCAGAGTTTCAAATTGCCATAAATATAATAAAACCTGCTTGGCATTCACTAACAAGAGTTATGAAAGAAGTGGAGAATCATATCCAGTCTGTAAATTTCATTTTTCCTATATTGTTAATGAGGCCATGTTTCACTTCATAAAACTTCATTAAATATGAGAGAAAAGAGAGAAACATCTCTATACAAGCAGGCCCACAATGCACTTCATGCCCATAAATTCATTGAAGGGGCATGAGACACATTATTTCTGCAACACAGTGAGGAGGGGGAGTAGTTCCAAGGAGCAGCTGCTTCCAGTTAGGGTAGCTCAGCTAAAAAGGAGAGGTGCCCATCAAAGTAATTAAAATGAGAAGAAGCCATCTATCTGAGACTCCGGCTTTTAAGCACTGGCCAACCCCCTCACAAAATGTAATTAAAAAAATAAAAAGGCAAGTGAAAACAGGCTTAAGCATTGCTGAAAATATACCTCCAAGCTATTCTCTCAATAAATATTTTGGGAAGTTCACGAACAGAAGGATTATTGTGACTGTGGTGGTGTGAGTGGGAGGAATTTACCCTCCACAACTCAACCAACTGCATCAATGATGATAAAACAGCCCTTGAGGGCAGTGAGCTTACTGCACTGGCTCCATGTTGATGAAGTTTTATAGGGAAGGTTTTTGTTTAAGTGCATGTAGAGTAGGCTGGTAGCTCTAGTTCTCAGAAAAAAAAAAGAAGACTTTTCATTTGCAAGGATTTAACAATTAGGCAATTCTGTTTTACAAGGCCAAATATGCTGCTTCAGTACAATGTGTATCCTGTAGCAACATGCGGTTAACAAAAAGTAATTGAGACTTGGGTTTTTAAAAATTACTAATACACTTGATCCCAGAAGTGCATCACACGTTCCTTTTGACTTCTGTGGGAAGATGTGATTTGTGAGAAAAAATTTAAACAAACAACTGTTGCTCAGCTAGATGAAGGTTAAAGGGACTGGAAAGGATGCAATGATTATCTGAAAGCATGAAGGGTGTGTAAATACCAAGGGGAAAGCCAGATTGCAGACAAAAGCTCAAGAGGGTGTAACTCAGGGCAATGAGATAAATGTATATGCTTTTAAGCCCTGAAATACTGGCTTATAAAAATACTGGCTTATGATATTATTTGTGTATACAAAGTGGTCATTTTGGTCATTGCTATATGTCACTGAGGACATATGTGGAATATGTGGAAGGAAATTCAAAGGAATGAAAAAAAAATTGCTATATTAGTGAGGGGAATATAAGAGAGAGCAGTAGTAACCCTATGTCTTAGGGATAGGCTAAGCGACCTTATGGATTCACTCTGTATTTGCTGTCCCCATCCCTGAGGAGGCAGCAGCAGGAATGGGCAGTGAGCCCACAAGGCTTTGGGCTAGATACAATCCATGACTTAATTTCACATGACGTGCAGCTCCATGAATTATTTTGGGTGGTTTTAATGGATGATTCTAAGGGGTATACTATCTGAGCAATTGCTTAGAAGTCTGAAAAGCCTATGTGGCCCTTAGGTTTCCCATGGTAACATATGAGGCATTTAAAGAATACATAAGCCCACAATAAGATGTCAGCAAAGTATTGGGTCTCATGTGGACAATTTTCATTACTCACCAAATTTCAGGGGTTTATATGGAAACCTAAAACTCCTAGAGATAAAAATTATTATATTACTGTATATTATTATTTATTTATTTGTATATGTAAACTGCATGTGCAGACAGATCTAAAAAAAAAATTGCCTTTTGACTTGTCAAAAAGACAAAAAAGCATACCTCCTAAAAGCATTTTCCAAGTGTTGTGATATCTTTTTAACTCCTAGTCTTTTCCAAATACATACTAATAGATATGAACTTCTTATGAATAGAAAGGAAATACAATTATCCTCTTGGATAGTTACTTAAATCAGTTTTCAGTGTACAAAACATGATTTAAATGTATGCTTTCTATTGCCTGTACTTGCCTAGCTAGTGTTTATGTTTGTCTGCAAACAAAAAATAATTCAAAAGGCCCCCAAACATGCACAATATTATCCTGATCTGTAAACATATTTCACAAGGGAGAAATAGGTTTTAAATATTTTAGCACCCATTTCCCAAAATGTGTAGGTACAGGGGTAAGAGAGGTTAAATAGCTGGACTGTTTTATACTGATGCATGAGAAAAGATTGTAAAAGGCTTCAGGTATGACAGAAAATTCAGGGCAGTGTCAAAGGGCTAGTATTAGAGTACTAGTGTACTTAGTGAGCCCGGTGGTTTCAAATAAGCTTAACCTGCTCATTTTCATCCAAGAATGCCCAGGCTTGGCTTCAAGATACAAGGATTTTGGCAATAATAATGACTGCTTTCTCCATCACTTGTTCTCACTCATGTGCCACAGTAATTACAAATGAGGGCTCATGAAGAAAAGAGTTCAAGAAGGCTAAGGGAGGGCAAGCACTGGGCTGGAAAGACACACAAATGAGTTATATATTTTTTTTTTTCCTACCCTATTATCCCATAAGAGTTTTAAACAGCCAAATAGATTTGACAAGAATTAATTTTTTCAAATCAATCTAATTTCCTAAGTTGGAGGATAATTGGTAGTGGATAAGAAGTAGCAGCAGCTGGAACACATATTGAATTTAAAAAGGTTTCTACCTTATTCAGCACAGCTGATGCCATTATAAGGCAGTACAGAACTGCTTGAAAGAAACACTTTCAGAGATTAGTTTTCAGTGGTTGGCACCAAAGGGAAAAATATATTAAGTGAGATTTTGCAGGGATCTGTTTTTCAATATTTTAATTAACAGATTGGGCAGTAGAATAAAGAATATGCTCATTAAATTCACAGACAGCTCAGAGTGCTTGAAAATAGCTCCTGAACATGCAGCAAAAAAAGGCATCTTGCTGCAGAAGAGCAAGTTTCATAGGAGGACATACCTAGTATAGCTGGTAGGATACAGAACCTCATGCAAGATGTAGCAATCTGTGCACTGCTCACCAAGCCCAAGCTGTCAGCTGAAGTTCTGGGTTGTGTTTTGATCCAGTGTGCCTTAGATGTCAAGACTGACATGGACTAATGAATGAAAATGTTAAAAACAACCACATAAATGAGATGTTTACATCTCAGCAGAGATTGAGAGAATGAGGATGCTGTATCCAACACGAAAGAAGATTGTCAGAGAATAGGATAATAATTTTCAAATATGTAAAACCTTTGCTTCACTAAGAAAAACAAACTTCTCTATCTATTTGGGATAGGGCAAGAATGAACAGGTTTAATTGCAGCTGGGGCAATGTTCGGTTAAACACTAGAAAAAGCTTTCTAACTGCAAGGGTCATAAAAGTAATGGAATTGATTGCCTGGGGTCAGTGTGGTGCCTTCATCATGTCTAACTTGTTCTTGAGAGCCTCCCAACATCCCACTGTTTTGGTACAACAGATTCCGCTCTGCGGCTTGGAGTTGGCTACATAACCTCTTGAGATTTCTCCAGTCTTTTTTTTTTTTTTTAATAAATACTTTTTGTATTTTAATTCTTTAAAACCAGACTGTGAAAGTCCTTTGCACAGCAGCCAGCACTTACTCCAAAGGATGTCTGAATGGCACTCATGCCAAAAGGCCAAGATACAATGCTGCAAGTTAGAATTAGAGTTTACAGGTATCAAGGACACCACAAAGGGCATTGAAATGCTTTGCATAATAGTGCCGCATAAACAACCATTGTCATCTGGAGAACTGGAGAATTTTTATACAGGCTATTT
This sequence comes from Phainopepla nitens, assembly GCA_013400175.1. Classification (NCBI taxonomy): domain Eukaryota; kingdom Metazoa; phylum Chordata; class Aves; order Passeriformes; family Bombycillidae; genus Phainopepla; species Phainopepla nitens. The sequence continues at coordinate 116,672 of VXBQ01003638.1, read as the reverse complement.
TGTAAATGCTATAATTTTGCTACTGAACTGAAGATCTATCCCAGAGTTTGCAACCACCTGGCCTGCTTTTAATATTAACATTTGCACAAGATGTTTCAGTGGCTGTGGCAGCATGTAACTGATATGACTGAAGATGGCAGTTGTCAGAGGGACAGGCTGCTGCACAAAGAAGCCAAGAATCTCAAACTCAATATGCTTCATAAGAATAATTCTAAAAATTACAGCTGCTCATGGGCAAAGGGTTTGTTTGTTCATTTATACTCCAACTGAAATGCATTAAATACTTGTTTCCCCTCTTGGTCATATCCCATGACAATCCCTATTAATTACAGCTACCTTTCTGAAAGTAAAATCACCTGTTTTCTCCAAAGAGGCAATTGCTGGGGAAACATACGCATCTTTCAGGATTTAAATGCTGGAAGCACATTGCAAATGTGGTTTTCTTGCGTAAACGAGACCTGCCAGGGAGTGTACAACCTTCAGGAGAAGTTACACTTGAAACAGTTATTATGTGGTTTTTGTATGAGATGTATGTATGTGCAAGAAGTGAGCATTATGGTGTCATGCCAAGATTAGCAAAAGTAATTGGGACATGTGTGCGACCACAGGGACATATTTTCTCCTCTGAGAACTTCTCACCCACCAGCCATTTGGAAATAAGACCCCCACCATTTCCGGAATCCCAAAACTGGACATTTGCAAAATCCCTCCTTTGGGACTCTGAAATGGGAAGAAGGCATGGAGGGATGTGTGCATTCACACATCTCCAGAGACAGCATTTCACAGATATCTTTAACATCTGTGGCTATACCTAATACAATGTATGGTAGCCAAGTCAACAGCAAGTGACCAAGCAGCCAAAATGGCAAATTCAGCACCAAGAAGATATGATTTCCCAAGAGGTTTCACAGGCCAGTTAGTGAGTTATCGCTCTCACTCTTCCTCCGACAGTGAGTTCAACAAGCTGCTGCTGAGGAAAAAAGTGCTAGAACTCCATGGCCCATACGTTCCAAGGCAGGAAGCATGGAAATGTATGTAAGGTTCTGTCAATTAGATACAAGAGTAAAATGGCATCCCATCTGCTCTACAAATGTCAAAGAGCTCCATGGCACCTGTCTGGGGAAGGAAAAAATCCCCAAGCACAAAAGAGCAAGAGTTTACCACAGATTTAAATACTCCTGTGAAACAAAGGACTCTTTGTGATAGAGCTTTCTGCAGAAAAAGTACTTTGGAAAAGTTTGGAATATTTTTTTTGTAGTAGTAGTATTTTATATCAGAGGTGAAATAAGAGAACCCCTTTCAACACTTTTGCCACACCACAAAAGTCAGAGTCAGTTTTGTTATAACTTTGAAGGTGCAAAAACTACAGCTAAAGACTCCACTGATAGGAAAACACTCCCTCTCATCAAACACAAATTTTGAAAGAAGAATTAAGCTGACGACTTACACTTTGTTTATCTCATTGCCCTGCCAGAAGGGTCCAAACACATTTGTAGTAAATTCTAAGTCTGCATATTGCAGAAAGTACAATGCCAATCATAATTCACCAACTCATTTCCCTGGAAACAAGAGCAGTCCAAAGGAGCAGCAAGAAGTTTCCTTTCTCCTTCAACATCCAGGCAGGGTTCTCTCTGTTGCACTGAACAGACACAATTCCCAGCACTCCCCTCCTGCAGCCTCTCAGCATTAGCCATTTATGCTTGCTTTAAAATGTCTGAAAACTAATGAAATTTGGACAAAACAGAAAATTAGCGTTGATGTGGATACAAAGTTATGACCAAGGCTTCTGAAAAGAGCTTTTTTCACCCTTGGTATGACTATCTTCTCTGTTAAAAACCAAACTCAATATAAAATCGTCAGTGGTTGGACTTTATCATAGTTGAAAATTATCTTGTCAGCTGTAACAAAGGGAGTTCTCTCTTTTCAAAGCAACTTGCCCAAACTGCTATGATGCCAGCCACTGAGAAGCCAAGATACTATAATCCTTGCAGTTATAATGAGTGACAATGTTACCAAAATTAGAGGTACCAAAGTCAGAGGAACATATGAAGTGAAAAGGGAGCTTTTGTCTACACATAAGTTTCTGAAAAGTCTAGAAATAAGTAGTGCAGGAATAAATACAGACGTAGGAAATTAGAAGTAGTGGGACCATGATAAAATTTTTTGTGACAAATGTTTGCCCAAAAAGATCTCTTATGTTGTTTCACTTTCTAAGATGTTTTGGTACCTCTTGTAATATTACTTAACATGCATTGACTTTATTACAGAAGCATCACCTAAAGAACAAGATCTGTCATATTGTACTAAACATTGCTTATAGATTAAAAGCATTTTCACTCTACATGTGAGTCAGAAATAATAGGTGAAGATGCATGAAGTTAAAGTTATCTGCAATGAGAAACACAGCAAATAAGTAATTAAGCCAAAAAGGAAATCAGGGTCTTCCAAAGCTGTGGTCCAGGGCACTGCCAGCTGGGCCATGCTGTCCGTACTCCTTGTGCTGTAAATAATCATGCACTGGTACCAGGCTGCACATTACGTGCTCCATGACTCTAGGAAAGCAAAGATATTTTAGGATATTATCTGGTTTGCTGTACAACTTTTATATAATGAAATATAACAGAAATAAGCCTGCTAAAAAAATTACAGCAACAACAGGGGAAAATAAACAGCTGAAAGGAGACATTCTTGTAAATGGGGAGGAGAAATGCTCTGTAAGAAAATCCCAAATCATGTAAAGAAATGGAAGCACTGGCTGGAAAGTAATAATTCTGTACTATAAAGTGCATGTAAAATGCACTTTTGATATATATTGATATATAAATATATTGATATATATATTTGATATTTCAGAAGAAACTGAAATATCAAATATTTTTGAAGTCTTTTTGCAAGGAAACTTGATACATTAGAACTAAAATTATTATAGTTGGGAGAATTTTATGAGCACTATGATCATTGTGGAGGGTAGCATAGGGACAGACAGTTATATTTCAATTGTATTTTCCATGTAAAATTATACTAATGATAATAATAGAAGTAGTGGGTACTACAACATAGGGACTCATGGTCATCATTTACTAACACTGTACTAAAGATGAAGAATCACAGAGTATTTAACTACAACTGCACTAACCTTGGTTTATATGATTTACAGTGATATCTCTTAATTTCAGGTTATCACATCTTTCTGGATTTCATGTTCCCCATAATGAAAACTATATGGCAATATGGTGAAAGGGCAGAATGAGAAACAAGACATTTAGAATAAGCTAGATCCTGAAGGCCTTTCCAAATCAACATCAATGGAATAAACTGACTGCTTTTGAAACCTCTGCTGCTAATCTTTGCTGCTTAAATACATAGCAGATGCTTCCTCTTGTTTACTAGCAGCAATGCAGGTAATAAACATGGTGAATTCACCACTAATTCCTAACAGATTGTATCTGAAGCTGTGGTTTTCTGCTTGTGGTTCATGGACTTCTGAGACCTTACTAAGTATCTTAATGAAGTCCTTATAAAGTCATTAGGAAAATTTCTTAAGTTTTTAATAGTCCTTAGTTCACCACACTGATTTGCAACTGTGCCTAAACATCTTCAGGAATACAGAAAAGTAGCAAATCACTTTTTCTGTTGAGAGTCTGAAATTAACTAGAAAAATTATGGTGTCAGATTGATGGTTAAACATGCAGGGAATGCCATTTAACAGTAAGTTCTAATGGTAGCCACAACTAATCTGTGGAAATTGTTGCCAGCAAAAAGTATGTGGGATAATTGCTTATTCTGGGTCAGTTTAGTAGTTAGTTCTCATGGCAAAGTCCAAGGAGTCAGGTGACTAAGTAGCACAGAGGCCCTCAAATACACGAACATTGCACTAAACTGCACCATCTTTAAAGTAAGGAGGAAGAAGCAATCAAGTGGTGGAGGTGGCCACAATATTTTCAAGTAAATAGCAAACACTTTTAAGACATCATAAGATTTTTCTCCCGAGTTTTTTTTAAAACTATTTAGAAGTTTGTTTCCCTTGGTTAAGATCTTGATTTTGTTCCCTTGCTGTTGTTTGCTCTTCAATTTATCACGGGCCTGGGCATGTCCTGCCTGTGTGGTCAGTGCTCCTGTTCCTCTCCAGGTGCTCAGGCACCTCATTGACCTCCTGCCATCCAGAGTTCTCGTCTCTTTCAGGAAGGATGGAAAGCTTCTCTTACTTGGAACAGGAAATGCACAAAAACAAACCCATGTTTTCCTAGGGGAAGTGGGACAAATTTGGACAATAATTGGGCTAAGCAAGAAGGTGCAAGGGCTGCCTCAGCATCACATTAGACCCTACCAACTCAAGTAAAACACCAGGCAGAGAGGGGCACACATGGATATGTGGTCACACATGAACATGAACGTGAAGGGGCAGCATGCACAGGCTGTGCAGAGAACACTGCCAAAAATGCTCTGACTTCTTTGATCACGGAATAATGGCTCCACGACAGATTCCCAGCTATTCTGCTGTTATACATCTAGTGAAGAAAGACAGAAAACAACAAAGGTAACTAAATTGTCCCCTCTCAACTAAAACAATGCAGACTAACAGTCAAAATCCAGGGAAGTGATGGAAAAAGGAAAAAATGAGCATAAACTGTGATGAGGGGAAGAAGGGAAAAGAGATACTGGAGTTCACTGTAAGGTCACAAAAGGGACAAGAACGAATAGCAAACTCTGTCCATCATATTAAAAGCCTGTGTGCAAATAAAATAGCCATGAAGAATAAACCAGGAGGAACCAGATGTCTTATTGCTAAAAAAAAGGTAAATGATTTATCTGGCACAAGAGAAACTTTCTTGGAATTCCCACAACTGAAGTACTAATGTAGAAAATGTACAGCTTGTTTGGGAATGATAAGCAGGAGAGAGGCCTGCGATTGTATTTCAGACAGAGCAGAAAGTCCAGTTAGTTTGTGGACATTAATAAGGGAGGAAAATAACAAAGGTTCTGATATTGTTCAACACCTCCTACAGATGACTACATCAGGTATAAAGGAGGTTGAATAAAGATTTTTCCTGAATAGTATCACAAACAGCAGAACCTGCTGGTAAGCAGAAAGACCTAACTACCCAAATGCTGCTGAAACACAAACACCACAGGCCACTAAGCATATCTTTGATATATGAGAGGAAGTGGTCATGGCAGATGCAGTTTGGGCATGAGACAGGAGAGAGACTGAGCCCTCTCACTCCAAGGGAGGTCACTAGTGTGGTCTGGGTTGATGCAGGTTTGCCAGCCCCTTGCAGGGCTGCTCCATGCTGTCTTTGCCCTCTGGCTGTCATTGCCGTGGACAGCAAAATCCTCTTCCACACAGATCTGGACCGGTCAATAGCACAGATCCAGGCACAACAGTGCAGAAGACAGAGAAAAGGCAAGTCAATGTTTATCTCTATGAGCCAAAAGTAGGTTTCACAGAAGACCAACCAACCTTTCAGTCTGACCTAAAGTTGCAGGAAGAAGTGCTTGGGAACAAAGAATCACACATATTATTTGTAAGTACGTAAAGATTTTGAGGTCACTTGCCTTTACGAGAAACTTTGTAAATTCTTGTCAAATAAAGTTATTTTTTGTTCAATAGTTCAATAATACACCTTACAAATAAGAAGGAAGCAAATAAGATATAGCTCCATTTTTTATGGTTCCCAATGCTGCTTCACATGGCATAATCATGAAGAGAATCATCTACATGAAACTGTGCAGGACAAGGAAACCTCATCTGAAATACTTGTCAGTAGCTCCTCATCAAACTTGACACTATTCAATATTTTTACAGCATACTCGTTTAGGAACTGTTAACATTTTGAGTCTTTTGACCAAGACACCCATTTTGAGACTCTTCTGGGGCCTCAGTGTCCTGTCCAGACCATGGTGTTCAGCAAAAGCAAATCTGCAAGATGTGCCTGAGCCTGCAGAGGAAAGCAGAAAGCACTGAAACCCACGAGGAAGAGACAACTATGTCCACTGATGAGGATGATGCCACCTGATTTTTGAGTTTTCAGACTTCAGAAAGCTAGAAGGAGCTGCAGGAATAACAGGAAGCAGATTAGATTCACAGATGGATATGGAAATTGGAGAAATGAGCTAAGACAAAGGAGAAGCAGTATGCAAAAAGGACATATTGTTGCAAAATACTTTACTTGGGAATAAATAAGTTAGGAGGATGAGCAGTGCATGGGAGACAGCTGGCCCTGTGGCAGTTCTCACTAAAGATCTGCATGCTTCAGGCTGAATATGAGTCAACTTCTTGCTTGCTGTCATAGAAAAGCAATCATTATATAAAGATTTACTAACAGATGGAACATAAAAGAAACCTTTTGCTCTCCTCAGCATTGCAAGACCTCCATCATCTGGGCTATGAGACTCATTCCTGACTCTGCACTTTAAAAAAATCTGAACCAGTCATGAAGAGTCCAGAGCAGAACACCCTAAATAACCTAGAAGCCTAGTTATTAGGGCTATAAAACATGTCCTTCTGAAAAAAACAATTGCCTGGGAGTTAGCGCTAACTCAGCTGGAACATCTTCAACCTAAAAATTTATGACAGTTGACATTTCCTTGCCCCTCTATAAACACATGAAGTTATGTAGACTTTTCTTCTTTTTAATGGAAATGGAGAGGAAAGCAGGGATTTTTAGTCCTCTTGATTTTACCGTGCATGAAATTACAATTTCAGCATATTTCAAATACTGAAAAAATCTACCAAACATAAAAAAGAAACCAAAAATGTATTGGGAGAGAGTTGCTTACAGGAGAATTCCCATTATTCAGGAAGCCTAACCTAAACTTGAACAGCTGAGATCAAGAATACTGCCTATTTACAACAATCTATAAGAGGAAGAAAATTGAAAGCATTAAAGATGTTCTTATTTTATGAAAACCTTAGAATAAGATTCAATTTATTTAATTTTTTATTATTTTTTTCTTAAAACAGACAATCTGCACTTAAAAGATCCTTCCTCCATAGTGATACCTTCATTCAAGATACTTCAAATGTTGTACTTCAAATTCATTTAAAGCAAATGTATAACACCACCACATATATTTCACTTTTATTAACTTTATCTACTTTCTCCTTTCAGAGGAATAAACTTTGAGATTCAGTCCTCTTTTTTTTTCCCCATTTAAAATTCTTATGTAACAGAATATGTGAAATGATCAACTTGTGGGAACCTACTTATTTAGTTGGAACAGGGGTCTTAGCTGGAACTTTAAAAAGAATTTAGTTCAGTTCTACACGTAATTCGAGGAATTAAGAACCATAAGATCAATTTTTATACCATCTATTATAAAGTGTATATAAAGTACTATAAAGTACACTTTATATTTTCAAAATTTTTAGAATTCCTTTTGCTGAAGTACAGTCTGAATTTTTTTGAAGTTTCTGAGTTAAAAGTTACAACTGGCTTATACAAAAGGCACTGCTATTAAAATGGTGACAAGATTTCAATGCCAGCAAAGAACCATAGTATCATAAGCTTTCACACACAGAAAGTTTGTAAATCATGTAAAAATTCCAACTGAAAACCAAATGTTTTCTGATTTTAGTTCCCTAAAGGCCTTTGGTTTGATACCTAATTTCATTCCCAGAGACTGAGAAGGGAATATTTTGTCATATTGTGCTCTGGGATCTTAAAGCTCAGCATGTTGCTAACATCCGTGCATCATTGGAAACAGGCATTGGATGCCCCTAGGTACTTTTTTTCACATCTTGACTGCATTTTCTCAACTGAATTACCCCCACCCATTTGGCAGACAAAAGGCTCAGAGGTATGCTCTGATTCAAAGGCTTTACTTTGTAAGGGAAAGACACTCTTAATTGAGATTTCATTTCTTGTACCATCCCTGGGGAGTACTAACAGCTTCAGCCATTCAATAAGTCATTGAAGTTTGTTAATGTTCTCCCATATGGGTGCCCTGAACAGAAAATTAGGTCAAAACTAAGTAAACATCTTGGGTGCAACATTCAGTTTCTCCTGCCTCTAAAATAATGTCAAGAGGTGACTAATTAGAAGATGTAGCAAATGGAAAACAACCTGAATTGAAGCTAAATTCAAGAAGGAAGTTTTCACTAGCATTTAAAGCAGAGAGAGAAAACAATACCCTGCACAACTAACTTTTTATGCACATCCTACTACTCAAAATTTGTATTTATCACTCTCTTTCCTTTAAATTTAAACATTCCTCATATTCATATTTATCCACAAATTTTATTCTAAGGGATAAATTAAAAGTATAAACCAACACCTAAATCTTACCTGTAATGATAACTAACTGGCTACTTTAATTTCTTACCTTTTACAATAAGAAGACAGGAAGCAGCACAACTATAATGTCTCTATTTCTCAGGTGAAAACAGCTTGAAAGTAGCTATTTTCAATCAAATATTCAATGCCAGGAACTACTAAATTCAGCTATAATTAACTATATGATAGATTTTTAGAAAGAATCAATGTAGTCTATAGTTTGAAGATACAATATAGAAATATATGAAAGTGGAGTGATCTCAGTGACTTACCATCTGACACTGATGAACAGCAACTGCCTTCACAGGGATTATTAAATTTATTCTTCTTTACAGCCTAGACTCCAAAGCATCTGTACCACTCACTTCTTCATCAGCTTCCAGACCCAGAAAGGGCAAAAACCCCATCAGCCATCAAAGCAGTACTTCATACTCTAGATGAAAAGCATCAGCAAGCCAAACAGTCCCATTCCTGAGGAAGAGCCATGTGTCCTAAAAATACTGGGTAGCCACTCCTTAAAATACGAAAAAGTATATTGACAGGCACATACAAAGGCTCAGAGGAGCTCTGCCAAAGGCCTTGCTGACTCCCCAGCACTACATTCTACATTTCAAACAAAGGCAAAACCACCCAGCTGCAGTTGTCTGGCTGCAGCTCCCTCTTTGAAAACACCTTCTTCCTTTTCTGCTAGACATGTGTCACTTCCACCATCATGTGCCAGCTGCTGCTAACACTGACTGCCAGAGCACTGGGGTGGCAGGTCTGAGCCTGGAATACATGGGTTCTCTGGCTTGAGGAGGGAGCAGCCAGCCCTGCTCCTCTGCAGCACTCCAGCATCACCCTGAGGGTACCCTTCACCCAAAGACTGCAGCTTTGGCCCAGTGCAGGCTGGTCCCTTCACAGCTTCCCCTCCAGACTGGACCAACCCAAGTTCTGCTGGTTATGAAAACAGTTGATAAGATTGTACTGATAATTTGTTGTGGCCCTCTGAATCTTATCTAGGACTAAAAACAGCAGAAGCTTTGTAGCTGCACAAATGAAAGTGAGCTTGGAATGCAGAAATCAAGCAAACGTGTTGAAAACTGTGACTTGTTCCCATGTATACATACCCAGAAAAATTTCTTCTAGGCATATGCCCACCCACACTCATGAAAGATTTTAAATATTAGGCCCTTAGCAGGATCCCTGCATATAATTTTCTAAAATACCTTTTTAGCTTTATTTGGAAGCAAATTAAAGAACCTAAGTACTCTATTGAAGACATATCACTGAAAGTCCAAAAGGGAAAAAATTATTCTGAGATGGAGTGTCAGATGTGAAGTCCCCCCATACTGTTCTAAGTCAGTGATGCTCTCAGACTTCACCCTTTCAGGTTAAAAATGTCTTGATGTCTTTCTTAGAAGAGCAAAAATGGCATTGTTGTGAAGTTTAGGAAGTGGCAGAAAACCACCTTCTACGGATGATGGTGACTGTGATGATTTAAAATAATTGCCCCACATTCCATTACTTGCATAAGCTAACCTTTGCAACTCAGCAATTCCTGCATTTGCAAAGCTGTGCTCTAGCAGCATTTCTTTCCTGCTCCTATAGGTGGCCTTTCCATCTGCAGCTTTAAATTGGGCAATTCCTGGAGAGTCTGGTTCTGCTACACTCCTATGAGGACAAAGACGGCCTGACCTCAGTATTACAGGGACAAACAGCAGAGGCTAGAACTGCACATCCCGAACCCACTAACCATCCCTGCTGCTGTGGAAAGAGGAATGAGGGCTGAGATTAGGTGATATGGATACTACAAATAGCCACTATCCTCACAGTACAGGACAGGGATTTACACCCACGTTTACGTTCAGTGGAAATGGCCTTGTGGCCAAAGTGAGCAGGAGCAATCTTAGCCCATCCAAGCACAATGCACACCGTCCATGGGAGGTGACAAGCAGAAGCACCAGGGAAAGGATAGCATGTGGGAAGAGGGTGCAGGAGGGTTGGGGGTCAAGCCCAACAACTGAGGGTCCCTGGCAGAAACAAAACGAGAAGGAAGCAGGAAATAAGCTGTTGCCTCTTCTCAGGGCTTCAAGTCTTGAAACACCTTCTACGGATGATAAAGAAAAGGAAAGAAACCCCCTTGTTTACTCCTTCTGGTATCAGAGAAAATGAAGAAAGTGAGCTAACTTTAAATTCTTCCATATGCCTCTGTAGGTTTTAAAATTTAGAAAGTAAATCTGAAGACCTTAACAATCTATTTTTAACCTCATAATACAGTCCGATTCAAGTATTCAAATGTTTGTATATAGTCACAAAGGGACTAAATCCTTCTTAACAAGACTTCCATGTGCTTTGTATGTTTGTGAACTTTATAAATGTTTAATAACAAATATCCGATTAGAAATCAAAGTGCATTCACAAACCTGGGACAACTAACCCCCCTAGGAAATCTATAGCATAAAAGAACAGTATGCACTGCACTCTGTCTTATTGGTATGGCAGTATCAGACAGAGAAAATTTTCAGTTTTCAAGCTGATCGATTTCCCCACTGAAAGAAGTTTTACAACCTCTGCTGAGCAGCCACAACAGAAAGAAAAGGCTTAAGCTTCCAAATTTTAAATATAAGTAGGAAGTAAGCCAGTGAATTACCTTTAGCTGGTTCTCCCACCTTATATTCATTGAAACTAACAAATGTATTAACATGTTTTCTGAGGAAATTGTATTGTCATCAGTCTTGTGTGGTGCACTGCTGAGGACAGTCTCACTGCATATGCTGCCTCTAATATGCATCAGACAATAAAGACATGGGGAGAAAGGGACTGAACTTCTTCCAGGGCCACACAAGAAGTTCCTGCAGCTGATGTCGTGTCCCCATGCCAGCAATGCTGTGTGTACCCTGTGTCTTCCCAGTGTGAACTTCTCTAATGCCTCCAGGTACCTGGGTCTGTAAGCATGAGGCATTAACTCATGTGTGACCCTTTTCCTCCTGTTGTGCCTCCATCCCTTGACTCTCACTGGTTTCCACAGTCTGCTCCAGATAAAATATGTGTGTGTTCCCCTATGATCCCCCTCCACATCTCCTGACCAGGACATTTTATTGCCCTCCTGTAGCAGAATCTATGTCTGCTCCCATTTGCCTCTTTTGCTGGATGCCTTTGTGAGCTTGCTTCCTCATTTTTCCATGTCTCTCAGTCAATGACATTTCAATTGCATCTGACTTGCCTACCAGAGTACCTCAGAGTGCCTACTCCTCCTCCTTCTATCAGGCACCCTCTTCTTCTTGCTGCTTGTCCACTCCATTTTACCACCTCCTGCTGCAAGAGGAAAGCAAGAGGCAAACCCGGGCATCAAGGCACTGACTTCACAAACTATATCAAGAGACTAAGTGGGGAAGATGTTTGCTGGTTGCCATTAATGGATGTGACTCTCAGTCATTTATTTATTTATCTGCCAGTAAAGTTACTCTGTTATCTATTACCTGTCAATAATGGAGAGATATTCTGTGGTTCCCCTTAATCCCTCCACTGTCAGTTTGTTTGCTTCAGGCCAAATCCCCCACTTATTTAAGACCATGAACTGAGTTTGTCATGCAATGTTTATGCCTTTAAACAAAATCTATGTATTGTTTATACATTGAAACATAAACATAAATGCACTAAATGTTAAATGCATTTAAACAATTCTGCAATGTTTAAATGCTACAGACATCTAAACAAAAATGGTGTCTAGTGGAATGAAAGACCTTTCAGGCTGCCCAGTTAAACTGAAGTTTACACACAGTCTTGAAAAGTGGAATTAAGATTTATGCCATGTGTACCCCTAGAAAATCAGAAGTGCAGAGATAAAACCAGAAATGGTATGGAACAACTCAAGAAATTATGTTTTTCACACAAACAATCATTAACTAACAATTTTTAAACACAGAGCAATTTTCTACTTAGTCTTCCTGGTGTACTCTTTCCTGAAGCAGCATCAGGACTGCTAATTTGATTATGGTAACAGTGCATCTCATTTCAGTGATGATGGTTTTATTGATTTTTCCCTTGCCATGGCTGTCCAGAGACGAAAAAATCACCTTAAGAATATCCCATAGGCAAGCACAATCCCCTGGCTGTCTCATCGGTATTATTCCTTGTTATGCTTTCTCTTTCTTTTTAAAGAAGGCCCAATACAAAGAAAGACACCTTAAATTCCGAGTCATGTTGTCAGGAAGAATAATAGACCTATTCTGTACAAAAATGCCTGTATTGTTGGTTTGTTTACTTCATCTGTTGCATGGTCATGCTGCTGTCAGAGGTCTGGAGACAAAGCCCCAGCTCTGAGCCTGTTTCTGGGTGCTAGGCAGGGAGATATTTTCCCTCTGTTGCTTTTACCAGGGTGACAGCAACAGTGCACCCCACCCACTCTCATAAGCAACACTGAAGGCAGGAACTGTGAGATAAATCAGAGACATCCAGGCTTTCCATTTAATGCAGCCCTACTACTAAGATGCAGTATCTCAGTAGCACATGGGGATTTATAGGCAAAAAGACTATTAAACATGCTAGGGAGTCAGGCATGGCTAGTACAGCTCTGCACATCTGTGAAGATGGTTTAAAGATCTGTGTCTTTCACTGGAAGGGCGTCTCCAGAAACACACTCTGCTTCATGTCACTCCAGTAATGACTAATACACTGTCAGAAGGTCTCTATTAGATTGATGACAAGGAGGGGATTTTAGAGAGTCCCAATTCAAATAAACAACTTGACCAAAATAGTCTGTTCCCATACACCTATACCAGCCATAATCTGCAAGAAACTTTCTCAAGGAAAAAAAAAAAAGAGAATAACAGCACTACATGAAATCTAAACAAGGAACAAAGAAAGAAAACAAGAGCAATGGGTAAAGGAAGGAGTAGATTGCACAACCTACAAAGACTCAGCATGGTGGGGTCACATGCATATTAATGGCTTGTCTGTTTTTGTGGGATCTGATATCTTTTTATGTCTCTTTTTAAGCAACTTTCTCAGTTTTTGGAATGATAGCTAAATAAAGAAAAAGTTCTAGTGGTGGGTTACCAAACTACAAGAAAAATAATTATATCTGACTGTCAAGTTTAAGACCAGAATGGAGACAGCAATTCCTGAATCTCAGAACAGCCTACGGAAAGAACAATCCTGCTACTTTATTCCAGCAATTTTTAAAGTAGACATTCCCATTCTGGTTAAGCAATCTAAGTTTCTTAAAGAAATAGTGTCATAGCAGGCCATTTTAACTAAAACAGGAATATGTGCATTTTCATAATCAGTTTCTTAAATTGCCAAGAGAAAGTCTAAATCTCACCCTCCACCCCCCAAGCACACCCTCCACCCAGCACTGATGAATCAGCTGTGCTACTGCCACATTTGTGATAGAATTCGTCAACAGAGTGGATGGAGATGATCCCTGCAACACAGAGCCTAACACAAAGGAGCTGTGAACAAGGCAGGGACCCAAAACAAAAACACCAAACATTTTGATGGTAAATTCGATTTAGTTGAGCCAGCTTCATGTAATGTTAATTTAATTCAGTGTTACAAAAATATGCCCTCATGTGAATTATTTTCAAATGCTTGCAACAATGTTAGTGTGAAAAATTCTTTAACTCATCCAGCTCATTTCAGACGATCTCTCCTGCCAGCTGCATTCACCACAAATGCTGTCTGGTAAATAGCAGCTACAAAAGAAGGATAAGTATGCCAGGGTACACTTCAGTAAACAGTCTTTCTCAGTGGCTCACTAGATCCTGGGCCAAGCAAGCTAATCACATTCACAGCCATGTGCAAAAATCCTCAAACTTTGCTTTCGCAACTTCCCGAAGGTGAGGACAGTAGATGAAGGGCATGCCCGCACTCAACGCTGCCTTTGTGGGAAGCGAGGCGCAGCCCCTGGGCCAGGCGGGTGCTGTCCTGGCGCGGCTGTGGCTGAGGCTGCGGAGCAGCGCGTGCTTGTGGGCACGCTTCCCATCCCGGGCTCCTCGGGCTGTGCCCTGCCTTCTGACTGGCAGCGCTGAAGTGCTCAGGAATTAAACCTAGCTGTTCTCATGCCTCTTCTTGTTTGCTCACCTAGCCCTTCTTGTTCTCTGAAGCCCACACCTTTCCCCACAGGGTGCCAGGCAGCAGGGAGGAAACGGGAGTGCGGGCCATGCTGTGCCACAGCCAGGCTGGCTCACCACATCCCCCTTGGCAGCGCCATAAAGGCACCTGCGAAGGATGAGGCTGCTGTTGAGAAACACTTCCCCGAGATCCTGCCCAGAAGAGGTTCCCCAGGAGAATGGCTGGAGCCGGACAAGCTGTGATGACCGGTCTGGGAGACTACTGCAGGCGCCAAAAAGCAGAGGGAGAGACAGGGTTTCCAGGAGCCACACCTGCGGGGATAAACACACATGCAGGGCAGGCAGCTCTCCCTGGGGACGAGATTGCTGCCTGCTGGCGTCACTGCCGCTCCGCCAGGGGTTATCAGTCTTACAAAGGCACTAAGGAAATTGCCGGTGTGAATGGCCCTAATCTGCTTCTTCTGCAGCCCCTGATAACCAGGGAAGCAGCCGGGCAAACAGGACGCTTGCCACAAGGAGTTGAGGGGAAACTGCTTTTCATCAGTACAGAGGATGCAAAAGAGCAGGATCTATTCATACGCCGATTCCAAGTTATTCTAGAGCTACAGTGACCAAGGACCCTATAGAGCACTCGCTTAAGAGTACAACTCTCCTCCCCAGTGGTTGTAGCAGACCCCGATTTATACAGGAGCCAGCTAAGGGGATGCTAGCAGGCCTGCAGTGCCATCCAGCAGCTCATTCATCCCACATTGCTACTGACTGTATACTGCTGAAACCTCCCCTGCCTTCTCCCTGGTCTCTGCAGCTATACAATTGTTTCCCAAGGGGCTGCATGTAAATTTGTTTGATTAACCAGGCAGTGAGCATGTTAGGAAAACTTGCCTGCAAAAAGAGAAAGAAAAAGTAAAGAGAAATATTGTCATCAGAAAGTTATATGACAGCTTCTGTCACACAGAAGGAGATAGGCTGGAGTGGCTGGAAGGTCTGGTCTGTAACAGTAACAGAGGAATATAAAAAAATCTTAAAAATTAAAACGAAGATGAAAAAATTAGGAAGAATTAAAATTTTGTTGCTGCTTTCTTCCTTTTCTCCTATCTTTCCCCTCTTCCCCCACAAAAAAAAAAAATAAAAAAAAATGAGGGGACAGGAAGCAGACAGATCAGCAACACTTCTAGAAACTCACAGGGAGAAGATCACACCTAACGTCATCACAGCATGCCTATAACCAAGTGAACTAAACAAGGGAAGAACAAATGGCACAAACTGGCTATTCCAACTTGACTGACTTTTGCTTCAGAGAACCCTGGTACATCAAACCCAATGTTGAGTAAACCTTAGCTCCACCCTCCCAGCAATAGTCTTGGAAAATAAATGGGAGGTGTCAAAACGAAACTCTGTCATTACTAGTGCAGCACCAGTGCCTGGCTGAGGTACCCTGGTCATCAGTATTGCACTCCATTAATTAAACCACCTAAACTCACACTAAAGAAACCCATGCTCCATGGCTAAGAACTTTTTAGCAGCAATAGCCATAGTCATTTCTGGCACTGCTTCAATAGTACCTTATGACAGATACTTGAAAAGCAATTGACAGCAGCCGTGGAAATAAGAACAAACTTCCCCACATACAGCAAAACAAGGTTCTCATTCATAGGTACCAGGGGAAAGCAGAGAGGAAAATGTGGTGATATCATCACATAAAATCAAATTACTTCTATGCTGCAAAACTTTCCAATTTTTTTCTCCCTTTTTAGCCACCTCTCATATTTTAGGTTGAGGTGGTTTAACCTATTAAGGATCCCATTCCTAGCCTGTCACCTCTTCCATAGTTTACTAACATTTATTACCTAAAATATAAAAGGTCAAACAGATCAAAACAAAGAAAACACAGGTCAGGAGAACTGAACACTACTGAGAATGTGGGAGGAAAACAGTCCTGTGAGAAGCTGCTTTGGCACTAGACAAATAAAATCCCCTCTCCCTGGATACAAAGATGTAACTCTTATTTATGTGAATGGGAAACATGCTCATGCACTGAGGGGGGAATAACTTCCATAGATCAGCAGAATGACTGCACTGGAGATAGCTAAAACCAGACTACATATGCAATGAATGTGAAAATAATTTCAGCCATCTGGGCTATGTAATTTTTCACAGATGCTTTTGGAGTTGAATGGACTGTGTTACCTCTCTTTTCCTTGACATTTCTTCAATGTTTGCAAATTGCTTTCTGTGACCTGTCGGACAGGATTCCATAAAAATTTGGTTTGTTCCTTTCTGCCATCATCCCAAGTTTTCAAACAGATCTCTGTGACCAGTTTTCCTTCCAGAAGGATTCTGCAAAATACCCTGCTCAGTCGGATGGAGACACCTGCCAGGTATTCAATAATGTGTCCACACAGACTGCGGTACAACCATCTCCAGAGACATCTTCAAAACCCTCAAATTGCAAAGATCTCAACTCATCATGTAAAAAGCTTTTCCTGGGTACCTAAAAAATACCCACTGACTCAGTAATGTACAGGGATGCTGCTCTCCACTGCCGTAGCTACCAACATTAACAGTCTCCTCCTCCATACAAGACCACCATGAAAACAAAACAAGAAGCTGTTAGTACTTTTCATTCAGCTGTCTCAGAGCATTTTGTAAGTCTGAGGCATTAAAAATACAGAAAACATGCTAGACTTCATGAACTGCTGGTGTTTTAGAGTTTGTTAGCTGGATTTTAACCAACTGAATTTAGCTGGGGTTTTTTTTATCTGATTTTTTTCCATTACTATTGTAACTCATGCGTGCAGTATCAGATTGTTGTCACAAAATGTGCTAACTCTGGTTCTAGGGCACATAGTACTAAATAAAATAAAACCTAGCTATTTGCCATAAACCACTAAAGCTGTCCAAACTTACATTTCTGGTTATAATTTTTTTGAAATATTTCTGAAGGATAACATTTTTTTTGGTCTGGCAGGCATTGCTCCTGACTAGGAATAGTCTGTCATCTGAATCCAGCAAAACCAGAAGTCTGAAATACATGATGGTTTGTAGGTTATTTTGCAGGCTAATTGAGTAACCATGCACCCAAGTCTGATACAGGATGCATCTATGTTGCCAGTTGATCTGGATCTGGTGTTGTACAGACCTGACCTTAAGGGCATGGTATGGTAAGAAGGATGGATGTTTGTGACACCTCAGTGCTTGCCCCACTCATTCCAAAGGTTACTTTAATTTACCTTTGAGAGCTGCTTTTTTTGATGCACAAAGCTACTTCTGGATGATATCCAACAATATAATGTTGAACAACCAGCATGGTCCATAGCACTGAGAAGAGCCCCCACAAAAGAAACAGATCAGAGCTGGTCTTATATTTGTATGCAGAGGCCTCCTAGATCTGGACAGGTTCTTCATACAACTGAAAACAGCTGGCAATCTAGACTTGTGCTTTTGGACTTCATGCAGCTGGGACTGTGATTCTTGGAGCATTTCTCTGATGGCAAGGATAGTTTAAACAGCCCTGGCTCTCCTTCTTTGGATGTTGGTGCCCACCCCACTTCCCTCCCTGTGCTCTGCCAAAGCCAACTATTTATGCAGCTGTGTGGTAAAATGTTTCAAGGAGCTGATCTGGGTGGGGAGGAAAGGAACTTGAAAAAAAATTTTTTTCCATCCTGATCACTTCTGTGATCAGGTACATCAGGACGCCACATGAACACTTTGTTGGCTTAGCCTGGGGTGGACAAGAGCAAAGAAAGAAGGCTGCTCATTGGGAGGTGTTATTTCAACAGTGCTGCTCCTTGATGAGAAGTAGCATTTATGGGCACAGTTCAGGTATTCAGGTTAGTAATAGCTTGGCCCCCTTTTTAAACTTTTTCTCTTTCTCATAGCAGTGTGTGGGGAAAACAGGCTCATACAGTTCTGCTAGAATGAAGATAAAGCCTTGTAAAGCTAAATAAAGCTGGGCACGATTTTTTATAAGCTTGGTAATAGTGCCCTGTGGAAACAGGCCATGATTATGACCATGGCAGTCTCTAACTGCATCTTTAAGTGGTGTCCCAGGTTCTGCCACACAGATATTTTTGAAGGTCTTTGAAGTGAGAATGATCACTGTTGTTAAGACTAAACAGTTTTATATCTTCTGGACTGCAGCCATAAATGAGACAAAACTAGGCAGGCATTTCATAGAAATGAAGGTAGCCAAAGAAGTTAAGTCTTACTCTGTGACCTCTCACAGTTTCTATTGATCTGAGTACACAACTACATCTAACAGGCAAGCCTGATTCATTGTATTCCCTCCCCTTATTGCAGAAAATTGTCTTGTGTCTACCTGTGTAAAGAAAACCTAGAGGTTGCTTACAAAAGAAAAGATCTTTCTCTCAACTCCAAGACTTCAACTCCCAAATCAATGCTTTTTGAAATAACTAAAGGTGATTAGGAATAAGTCTGTGACTCCTGAGATTAGCCAAGCTCTGAGAAGTGTAATTTCAAGTCTCTTCTGCCATAGGGAATACTGCTGGGTAAATCTTCCCAGTATCTCCCTGAAGAAGGATTCCTGTCTCAATGGCAGGAACTGTTAAAGGGACAGGCTGCTTTTCTTGTACAACGTCAGAGGCCACATGACCACGTACAGCTGAAACCCAAGCAGCAAAAAGAAAAGGTGGAAGTCTGAATTTCCGTTCAGGGATATGGAAACAGACTTTCATTTAAAGGAAGCAAAAGGTGTTGGATAGTCCAAACATTTTACAGCTAACTGAATTAGCTGCTCTCACCCTTTGCAATGTGCATCAGTTTTGAAGCTAGGACCTAAAATAATATGGGAAGAGGAGGGCAGCAGAAATACAGAACCCAATGGGACAAAGATCAGGAATCCTCCAAGAGGTGCACTTACAGTTGTTTTAAACCTGTGAAGCAGCAAGACCATATAAATTCAATAACTAAAAACCTGTTTTCCTTTTACCTCAGTTTACAAACAGAAAACAAATAACAAGCACTACAAGCCCCTGCTGGACCACTTTTAACTTTTTTTTTTTTTTTTTAATCCAGAAACAATCGCAATCATGCAAGCACAACACACTGAGAATTAACTGCTTTTCATTCATGTTGGCTGTCTTCTTTTTGAAAATAAAATACTTCTCTCTAAATAAACCATCACTCCTACAACAATCTGTGGCTTGTAAAAGGCAAGCAGTGACTCTTGGAAGTGTATAGGACCTGGGCAGAAGAGGCTGCCCCTGAGATACTGTATTTAATGTGGGACTGCAAAGGGGCGTTTGACAGCGCTTGCAGCAGAACAAGGCCCTGGCTTGCAGCTGGTGAGTGAAGTGAGCATCACTTTTGGCTGCGCAGGGCCCCCTGGAGCACGGGTTCAGAACTGGGACAGCCGAATAGCGCTGTGCTGAGGATTCTGTTCCCTGCTGCTGGCCCGTAATTCCTGCACTGGTTCACATCAACACAGTTTCTTGAAGTATTCAGCTGGATTTTAGAAATTGCCTTGCTCACCCACACCACTTACTTCATCGAACCTGCATTTTAAGATTTTTTTTCTTTTTTTTTGGTCTTGTTTTGGTCCTAGCAGACAGATATGACATGAACAGTCATCTTCTCAATTAAATCTTACTGGCTTAGTATTTAAAGTTTGAATTTTTAATTTTTTTGTGAACACCACCACCTTCTGATTTCAAAGCTATTTTAAAAGAGCAGGAGAATGCTACATATCACTTTTAACATGTATCTGGTGTTATCTGCAAGTGCCTGGTCCCACAGTGACTTCATCTGTTCCCATCTCACTTGGCAGAAGAGATTTTGCATAGATGTGGTGAATTGGTAGTTACTGGTTTATGCGTTACTTTCTAGTAAGCTAGTAAGGAATGGGTGGTCTACAATGCATTTGCCTTAAATTGTGTACATCCCATTTTCAAATATTGTAGCTTGCACTCCCCAGTGTCCTGCAGTAACTTAAATTACTGTATAAATAGCAGATTTCAGGGTTCTTTTTCCATTTGGAGTTTTACACCTCCAGAGTATATGTTTTCAAATGTTTCTTTGCAACAGCAATGGCTGAATTTTGCCCCTGATGCAACTTCATATTTATTTTATTTAAATTAAAGTTCTTTCCCATATAATCACTGTATTCAGCAACTAGGGATTAGTAAAAATACCAAATATAATGAGAAACGTAATAAACCAAAAAGAGATAACCATATTCACCACTTGTTCTACACTCTCGCTATTGCTCTTGCCAGTGGATCTGGGCCAAAGTTTAGATAATGGAAAACATTTGCAAAGAGGTCTTCATGCATGAAGAACACTTAACTTTTCATATAATGGAATTCAGCAATATTTTCCTGACAGTGTGGGGCAGTGCTTCTCCAGTGAGGTTTGCTCTGAGTGCTTGCAAAACCTTACGTGACTGACAGAAGAACTGCTGGCTTAGGCAACTACTGCAGTAGCTGAGTTAGTCCACTGTATTTTTGCACAACAGAAAGGAAAAACTGTTCCAAAGGGGTCTTTTTTCTCCCCTTAGGGATGTAATGTCTAGTGCCCAAAGAATAAACAGAGGTATCAACCATTTCAAAAAGAAAACATGCTTTTCCCCTGGTATCCCTTCAAGACTACCTTTATAAAATTATCTTACCACATGAACTTTGACATGCAAAGAAATAATGATGCATACCAGGCAAAAGGGAAAAGCTATATAAATATTTTTTAAGCAAGACTCAGAGACACACAAGTCAAAATGTAAATTACTCTGTGGAATAATTACTGGCTTGTGAGTGGGTAAATATCTTTGCTGTACTTACATATCTTATACTTGAATCAAAGTGCAGCCTGAGCTGTAAACTTCCTGTGTTTGGAGGCCTAATAAGAAAGCACAGTAGATGAACTGTAGGGACCAGGAAATGCTTTGATCCACACTTCAAGAGAAACCTAAAGCAAAGGTGCACTGCAGAGACCACTAATGCATGTAAAGATTTTGTTGTTTCTCCTTCACTAACGATGTTAACTGTTATCAGGTGTCTAATATGATTACGGTGAGTGACAAAGGGGTGAGAATTCAGGTCAGATTAGGAAAAAGAAGAGGTTACAGACTACTTAGGTAAATTGCACTTTTTCAAACAGTCTAGTTCAGGTTGAAAAAAAAAATTTACCCTAAGGAAGCCAGAGAATTACCTGAAGCAATCTTGATGTTATTAACACTGCAGTGGATCCTCCTGAGAGGAGGATGACATTGAACAGCCTGTGAAAAGGCAAACACGGTGCTCCATTTTGGTACCTTTGCTTTAGATAGAACTTTATTATCTGTCTTTCTGTCACAAACTTTAAAATGTCACCAGTAATTCCTTTGAAAGCTCTCAAATTTAAATTCTCTTTGGGTTTGACAGCATGAAAAAGATTATATCCCTTTGCAGACCAGAGAAATTTTGGGTTTCTTGCAGAAGTAATTGCAATGATGTGCACAGTAATGGTAATAGAGAGAATAAATGTAACAGCGTCTACATGCACTCCCAAATGTACATATGTACTGAATTTTAAAAACTTAGTATATTGCCAAGCAAACAGAGATTGAAATTACAAGACTCTTGAAACATAGCAGAATGCAACAGAGTGTGTAAGTCTCACCTGAGTTCTTGACACTTATTTGTCCTTTACGTCATGTTTTCTATAACCGAATAAATAAAGAAAGCCTTTCTGATAGCTGCCTCTAAGGTACTAACCTGCTTTCAAATAATTTGTCATTGCTGCTAACTAATAAAAACATATAAGGTATTAATCAATACACATCACCTCTTTCCCTTTAGAATGCTCAGGTGACAGGAATCCTTCAAAAGTTATAAATAAAATAAATGCCTACTTCTGCAAGTAATGCATGAAAAAATAAGCACAAAATAATAATGCATGAAAAGTATGTCTGGGAATAGAATAAATTTTTCCCATTGAAAATGAGGATTTTATTTTTTTCTTCTGAAGAAAGCTTAAATAATGAAAGCACTATACTAGATATGTGTATGCATTGATACACAGGATATAGAAAGTTTTGGTGATACAGTCAACAAAGAGTCATGATCGAGTTTATTATTCTTGTTCTCTTCTGCTACATTTGCCAGTCAAAACTAGACAGCTACTCTTTATTGAGTATCAGCTTTTTGAAAAGCTGAAAGAATGCATGTTATTAGTAATGGCAATGTGGAAAGATCCTAATCTCTGGGGATGGTCACAAATAGAATTAAACATTATTTTTCAGCCACTCAACACACATGAAACAAAAATTCCTTCAACCAGCCAACCAATTAAATAAGAAATAATAGGCCCATAATGGTGGACAAAACCTGTGGTCTTATAGCTGGATGTCCTGAAATGGTTCCAAGTGTAGTGTAGACACCCATGCATGGCTTATGTTACTTTGTTTTGCTGAATAATAAACCGATGTCTTGTTCTGACAAGATGCTGGAAAGTGCTATGGTCTCAGTCCAACAGGACAATTATTCATGTATTTAAGAATAAAAATGTGGGTCATTTTAATTCAACTATTTATCTTATTACAATTAAATGCATTCTTAAATGCCATATCCTGCAAGAATGGGCTCTAGTTTTGTTAGATGAAGAAATAAGAGTCACTTGAGTATATAGTGAAACCTTCTGAGCCAATCAGCTGGTGGATTTATCATGGTACATTTATCAGAGCTTGCAACAGGCCACTCACCACTGCATCCTGGGCAGGGCTGGTGCAGCCAAATCACTACCACTAAATTTAAGTGGAAGTTGATGTGTTTTTCTACAAAAAAAGCTTCATTATCTAATCTAAAAGATGACAAATGCAGATTTCTCAGGGAGAAGGTAAGGATCTTCCCTGATCTAACAGATACCTAGTAACACTAGTTGGTGTGATGGCACAACACCTGCATCTCTGCATTGTTCTGTTTCTTCCCTAATCTATATGGCACTTTTCTTTGTTCTATAAAGGAAAATCTATTTTATATTAATAACTTGTATCTAAAAAATTTAGTAAAACAATACTGCCACTTTTTGTTATTTTTCTGCTGACTATTTCTCCTGCTCTCTGATTATAGAATAGAGGTGACTAATGCCTGGTAATAATCTGCAAAGCATACCAAGGTCAGGAGTAAATTGTGAAATTTTTGGGATTTTGCTAACATTTTAAACTCAAATTCTGTGACTACCAAGTAATCTTACAAACACACACAAACAAGATAACTGTACAGAGAAAACAAAGTAAGTGCAGAGAGGTTATTTTTTTGTCTTACAAATGTTGCCATGTTTCTTCTGTAACAGCATATACGTAAGCCTAAATTAATGATAACAGTGCAGTACATCTTAAAAAACCCACCTTGTGCACTGGTAAAACATTTAAGCAAGACTTTTCTTCCTTTTACATAAGTAATGCAGAAAGATGTATCCAAGCACAAAGAGTACATCCCAATCTCACCCCTAAGACAGCACTGTCTCTCTGGCCTTTGTGCTCCTCTGCCACCACAAGACTGGCAGCAGCATGGCCAGTGAGTCAAAACCAAGGAATGTGTCTTTAACTTTTATGAAAAACAAATTGAAGGGCAAGATCTGGATTTTCAGAGATGAAAGAGCTATCTATCAATCTACTTCTTTAACTGACCCTTGATGGCCCATTGCTCAAATGGTTTCAGATATCGGTAATCTACTAATTCTATTAATCAACAGTTTTGATGTTTCAGTGTTAGGTGAAGCCAAACAAGCCACCAAAGAACCCAAACAAAAATTTGGCTGATTCTTAGGCAAAGACAGTCCCATGGTACTCTGGAGTAACGTCTGGCATAAACAAAAATCTGACATCATTTAAGAGATGCTGGCAGGTTCTCAAAACAAAACAAAATTTTGGACGATCTAAAGAACACATCACCTCCTGGCCAATGCATCATCACTTCAGTAATGTGAGTCTCACGTAACGTAAGTTTTCTTAAAACCATCACAATATTTATGATCAATGGACTTTGGAAAAAGAAAGTGGTTGGTAGCAGAGTAGATCAGATTTTTCTCCCACTTTTTCA
This sequence comes from Phainopepla nitens, assembly GCA_013400175.1. NCBI lineage: Eukaryota > Metazoa > Chordata > Aves > Passeriformes > Bombycillidae > Phainopepla > Phainopepla nitens. The sequence goes on along the minus strand of VXBQ01003638.1, from coordinate 92,309 downwards.
ACAGCTCTAAAAAAAAGAAAGAAAATCTCCAGGTGGCTATTGTTCCAGCTTTCCAAAATCTTTTTAGCTTTCATAATGTCTCTTATAATGAATCAATAAAAATTTTTTTTTTTTTTTTTTTGCTTTTGTCAGCTAATTGGTTCCCTAGTCTTCACATGGTTTTAGTCACTGGATGTAACTCAGGCCTCCTGCAGAGAGTCAATCTTTGATTCACAGCCTCATTTCCTTAAAAATTAGGCTTACTGCCTCCCACGGTCTTATCCTGTCCGAAGCAGACCATCCAAAAGCAATCAACAAAGTGGTTGTCCCATCTATGCTAACCACTTTTTGAACTCAACCTATATCTAGATGATTCAATTATAATTTCTATCACTGTTGTCCCAGATGCCAAGAAGAGACTTCATTCACATAAAAATGCCAAAAGAATGGACTAAAATAGAAAAGTGGTGTAAGTTTACTCTTCAACTTTTTTTAAGGGAGGTGAAACAGTCAAGGCAGCAGATTTGCTACATGCAATGACTGCTACAGCAGAATTCTCTGTGCTTTGCTTTGTCACCTCTGGCATAAGCTGGTCCTTAAATACATCCTAATTAGATATTGATTGCAGTATGCCTTATATAGATTTTAAATTTTGAGATACTGACATGTTGCATTTTAATTTGTTAAAATGATGCTTCCTTTCATGAAAAAAAGTTAGGTCAATCACACATAATGTTTAAAATGTTCAAAGGCTATGGAAAACCTATATTTCTAAAGGATTTTAAAATACATTTTGGTGTTTATCAAGAAGTCCTAACTACTGCGTTCTCCTTGTTCCTCGAGAGCTAAAAATGCTCGTGACGTTAGTAAGTTTTTTGTTTGTACCCACATAAGCTCAATCCTGAGAATTGTATTATATGAATTAAGAATATATTGGCAGTACAGAGTTGTAGTCTCTTGCATGGTGAGAATAAATCTAAAATACATTTTAGACCCTGACATGAGGTTATCAAGGCACCAGCATGACTAGATCTGTCATGCTGTATTTTCAGCTGGAGGAGGAAGCAGTGATGATCATTTAACTGGCTGTACATCCACTGCTTTCATGGGTGAGGCTGAAGAAGTCCCTGACATCTGCAGCACATATTTCCTTGTTACCTGCCTAGTCCACTCTTTAAGCACATTATTCCTGTCTAACTCTCTAACTAACAGCATGAGGTATTTTTAAAGAACAAAACATATATTTCATATATCTCTGTTATTCAAAGAAGGAAGTTAATTGCTTGTAATTTCATTGGATTTTATTTGAAAATGTACTTCCCAGCTGACTCATTTCTAGTGTATCAGTGATACTGAGGTAATACTCTTTAATGTAGATCTGTTTTCAATTTAGGACAGATGCAGATTTTTTTTTTTCAGCCATAGGGATAATCAAATTGCCCTTAGCAGAGTGCATAAAACAGAGGAATTGACTCCCATGTAAGGCTTATTTAAAATTCTGTCAAACTGTCAGTAAGCACATGGAAAAAATAAAGCTTATATAATTAACCAATATTAAAGAACAAAGATAGAGTTTTCAATGCATCCTCTTAAAAAATAAACAAATTTTACACTCTGCCATTAGGTGCCAGACACATTGTACATTTTAAACATATTCTAACCAGATCCTGTGATTCTGGTGTAGTGTAATTGAAGAATGCAAGACATTCCAGAGGCAACATTGGTCTTGCAACTCAAGTCCTATTTTCAAAATGGATTTAAATACTTTCAGTTTTGAAAATCAGGAATGGACTTCCAAAAGCTCTGGAATACTGTTTAGTTAGGTTTCTCTGTAGTTTGACTAAAACCCAAAACTCCCAAATGGGACTCCAGAATTCCCATTTGTGAAAGATGATATAATGCCCTTGCACTGATGGATATCGAAATACTGTCATATTTCCAAAGGAACACCCTTGTGGGCTTTCTGCCTTCCTCCTCTCTAGGACGAGTCAGCCTCATGGTACAATATGTGCAAGAAAAAAAGGTTTTGTGGAAAATGATCAGAATTTCTGAAATTCTGCATGATATTTTCTGATTTTTTAAAATTAAAATAGACAAATCATTAAGAACTTGTATACACTGAAAAAGGTTACATAAAAAAGGAATATAAAATTGAAGATGGGTCCATGTCTCTTCCTCTAATATGTAAAGCCCTTGTATTTTAAAATCAGCCATTTGACTTTCCATACTTAAAAATTAAACAATGAATACATTTGTTATAGCAAGGTTACATGATCAACTGAAAAAAATTACCTATTTTTGTAAAAATTACAAGCAATGTGCCAGCCAGTTCTTTTTCTAAAATAAAACCCCAACCCACTCCAAACTCCACAAATTTCCCAAGTTAGAAAGGAATTATGATCTCTTCATTTAAGAATGCGATTTTTGAACACCATTCCCGTGGAGCACAGACTCTAGTCCCGAAGCCTGAATCACGTCTCCCGGGTGGAGCCTTGCTCTGGCCAGCACAGCCTTGCTTGCTCCCCACGGCAGGCTGGAGCAGGCTCCACACGTGCTCTCCATATGGCTTCAACACACGCTCGCTTTCAGAGGCTCGGAAAGGATGCTGAGCTTCCAGAGAGGAGCTTGCACTTGTATCCTACTCCCTGATGCACATGAAGAATTTTGTTTATCTCCCTCTTGAGATAATCTCCTCTGCAACAGAGCTGGCCTTAATTTGCTGTTTGTGAAGCCCTTCATTAGCAAAACCAGGATTTCTCTGGATAAAAGAAGTATATATATATAAAATCTTCCTTTATTATTATTTGCTTGTACAAACCCATGCCAGCATTTTTTCCATAGGGCTGGATCACGGCCTTGAGGAATCTTGTCCCCAAACACTCATGGCCTACATCAAAAGAAACATGGACTTTGTGAAGTGCAAATTTTAATGGGGTCCAGCCACAAAAACCTCAGTGTTTATGCACTGAAACAAAAGACAGCTGTGCCCAGACAAAGTCTGGAAAGAAAGCAGTTCCAATAACCTCATTTCTACACTGCAGATTACTCTTATCCTATCATTTACCTATTTGAAAACACCCACTACTTTCAGGTCTTGATGCCTCAGCATCCAAATTTTTCTACTCTGATGGGCTTTTGCCTGCACTGGAATTTGCAGCTGGGAGGACTGGACCATGTATTAAGTCCATACAGCAAACTTTGGAGTAGGGCAAAGGCAGGAACATCTGCTGCCATCATAAACAGCTTGTTGGCTTTGTTAAGACATGGAGGAGTGCCAAGCAACTGATCTGCTTTCCCATCTCTCTGGTTTGGCTGGGAGACTCCATGTCAATTAATCTAAACCACCTAATACACTGAGCATCATCTATTTGCTCTGGGAAGGACTGATCACAAAGGCATTATTTAGACTGATTTCTCCAGAAAGTGAAGATTTAAGAATCTGTCTTTACATTCTGAGAACCACATTCCTCAAATCACAGCTTTTTTGTCTCAGTCTTTTAATTTTAGATTTACTGCCCATTTTACTGCTGTTTGATTTTTCTCAAATACAATTTGGAGGTGTTTTTTTTCCTGTAAATTGCAGTCATTCTAATATTAAGACAGAAACCCTACTTTCATTTGTGAAAATGGAAAAGATAGTTTTTTATTTTATGTTGTAGTTTATTTACTCTCTACTAAGTGTTTGCTTTTTAAGGCAAAAATAGGAATCACTCATAACTTAAATACACAGAATACTCACACATTACTCAAACCATCCTCAAATGATTTTGACTAAAAGCTTAAGGATACTAGATTTAAAATACACATAATCTATAGCTTATGTGACAGATTGCTACATCACTTAGGAGGATTGTTTTCCTTAATGTCTTACTGCATGGACCTCTGGTAAAAGTGGAACCATCGTGTCTCAGTTTTCCCATCCCCTCTACAGTGGTCATGTTTATCCCCCTACCTTGCTGAAGCATTTGGAGGAATGATAAATTAGCAGACCCTTGTGTCGAACAAGTGGAATGTGGGCCAGCAGTGCATCCTTGCAGTGGTGGAGATTAGCTTTTTACCAGCTTGCATGAGCAAGATAATACCCAGCAGGTCTAGGGAGAAGTTTTTTCTCTTTTCTCTAGAACCTGAAATCACATCCAAACCACCGTGGCCAGTTTGGCCACACATCACAAGAGAAATACTCATAAAGTAGTGAAAAATTCAGCAGAGGCTGGGCCTAAGCAAAATGATGCCATGTCCGCTTATCCTGGATTGAAAGAAGGCAGAAGGGCAACCTAACCAGTCTTCACTTACCTAAAGCAAGAATGTAGAGAAGACAGAGCTAAACTTTACTCAGAGCTGAATGACAACAGGACAAGAGCCAGAAGTCACAAATTGCAACAAGAGAAACTCTGATTAGACAGAAAGATAAAATTCTTCACAGCAAGAGTGGCTCAGCAGTGAAATGGGAGCCCAGAGAACAAGCAGAATTAGCACCTCTGAAGGCAGTCAAAAGTGGACAGGGCTTGATCCATCTCTGAAATTAGCCCTGCTTCAAGTATGCAGTTGGACTAAGTGGTTTCCATAAAACCCGTTCAACTTAAATTATTATATGATTATATAATATATGACTAATAAGAGGCATCATTAATGTTCCCATTATTTGTTCTCTCCTCTCTTTCTCCCACCCCCTCCTTTCCCTAAGGGGGACATTGGCTCACCAAGATGCACATAATTGTGTAAGAATATTCTCAGAAGCACACACTGTCCCACGTAAGGTGTCAAGTATGAAACACTAGTGCTGGCGAGGAGCCAGGTGCCAAAATATAAACTTCTAGAGCTCAGCTGGATTTTTGACTTGTCAGATGTGTTTCATAATTGGTGTTTATCCACATTCTTTTTTGCTGACATGTATTTGCTGTCTTGCAGTCCCCACTGATCTAGCGGGTCATTCTGTGACTGTAATTGTATCATTAAATGCTATGATTTAATCCCTTGAAACACATTAATGTTATTCACCAGAAAGTTAAGCATGGGAAAGATGACATTTCCAAGGTCTGTATTTATACATTAACTTTCCATGTTTAAATGACTATAAGTGTCTTTTTGGGCTTGTCCTCAGAGGCAAGTATATGAAAAATGAACATCATTCAGGAATAGCTTAGTAGAAAAATTTACATTCCAAAATCAGAATGCCTAAGTTTTGAAGATTACTTAAATGCACTCTCCAAAGTATGAAGACTTGGTATTAAGATGACACTCTTATTTTGAATAAGCATGTATACCTTTAGAAATTTGACCAGGAATATTTATCTGAAATAACTACTCCTTCATTATTGCTGAGACAATTATTATCCAGACATGTAATACTACCCTAGAGTCTATATATTCAAATCCAGTTAAAAAAAAAAAATAAACAACCAAACGAAATTCAAGTATAAATAAGTTAATCACATTACTATACTTTAGCGCATTGTCTAATGTTAAAGGTTGGGTAATACACTGCTTCAGTTCCTCCCAGGGCTAAAAGAGGATGCCTCCTCCAAAGGACTTCCATGACTTTTCAGGCATTTCCAGCTCTCCCATTTCAGCCTAGGAAGACAGATGACTTTTTTTGGCATCTTACAATTGCCAGATAAATGCAATTGCACTATTAACAAAGCACAAGCAGACTCTGAATAAAAATGTGGAAGTCAGACAGGTAACAGTTGTGTTTTATTGAAGAAACCCCAGTCTGATATTTTGTATTCAAGTTCTAGCTCAGAGATAGGAAAACTTTTATGGCTGAGTTATTAACTTCTGAAAACAGAGCTCTGTAATAGAAATGCTGACAGATGGTTTAGTACAGCAGTGCGACTGGGCACTGCTATAGTCATCAATTTTAATGAGAGATGTTAATACATCACCTCAATCAAAATGGTTGCCTTGAGCTCACATCTCAGGCTGTGCACAGGTGCTTTCAGCCAAAAATGTAATGAAGGTTATTACATTATCAATGAGGCAGAGATGCACATCCTGTCTGAACTGAAGGTGGTGTTAGTGCCAAGCAGCATCTCTTTCGGCAGGTCCCAGGTCTGTTTATATCAATATGCTATTGCAGCTCAGTGAACCCAAGCACAGCCTTCTGCTTCTCTGCGGCACTGCTAGGGAGAGAAAGAGCAACTTTTATGAATGCAAGGATGATCTACTCCTGATGTGCAAGTGGGTCACAAAAATTAAAACCAAACGATAATATTGTAGTCTTTGAACATAGAGTTATGCATTCAGGTCTGGACTGCTTCAGTATTTCAGGACAGTTCCTCCTTTTCAACAAGCACAGTAACAATATTGGCTTGATGGAAAATGCTCACATCTTTGCTGCCTCTTCTTTTTCTCACCTGAAATCTGTGATGTACTATTTTTTGATTTGCATGTTTTCCAAACAATTCTTTACACTTTGCTCATCAGTGCTCATGCTCACTTACTTCACAATACAGATCATGCAAATAAGCCATGTGTCTATTTTTTTAAAGTATCTCTTGGTTTTACAGTAAATATACATAAAATTTTAAGTCACCTCCTGAGTAATGGGATCTATAGTGGCAGAATTGGATACTAAGATGGGTTACATTTCTACTGACATAACACCTGGACATTCAGAAGCCAAGTTGAGATGAGCCAACCCAGAAGCTATCCTCCCTCTTTTGCCTTCCTAGGACCCGGGCCTGAAGGATGCAATACTGCAAGAGGGATGATGTAAATGAGAAGTGGCATCTTATCAGGACAAAGAGCATGTTTGTTTAGCAGAGACTGATGACTGCTCACTGATCTCCACTAGCACAGTGGCATTTCTGTGCTCCCAGAACCATATGTTATACCTGGAATCACACGCAGGTAAAGGAGCCGAGCAAGCACCACAAATTCTATTTATATGAAAGACTGAGGGGCGTGTGTGTGTTTGTGTATGTGTGTGCAAATACATATGTGTACGTGTGTGCATGCATTCAGGAAAGAGACAGAGCTGGAAAAAGCACCCACTATTGCTCAGCCATTCTAAATGTAATTCCTGATAAATTGTGCCTGGAGAATGACAAATGTCCTGCCTCCCGCACAGCATTCCTCTTCATCTTTGTCCACTTCAGTCTTTACCAACAAATGCAATCACAGTGCTGAAGTCGAACTATTTGTTGTTTCACAGCTGTGCCTCTGTAACTCAAGGACAGACAAAGACAAACCCTCTCCACCACACTGCATCTGGGACCCCTAGCACTGATCCAATATAAATCACAGACTGAATGGGCTCCATGCCAAAATCCCTGGCACGGTATTGTGCAGGTGATGCCAGTGATTCTCTGGCATTAACATCTGTGCACTAGAACCATGCTGGAAGCTGAGTCACTACAACCACAGAACAACATGAAGCATGAATTGTGAGGGCAACCAAAGCAGAGCACAGGCTGCAGTGTGACAGCAAAAGGTAGAGATCGATACCATACATTTAGAGGTAGTGGTTAAGACATGACTGGATCATTCAACTCTGTTCCTGGATACTACAAGCACATATTAAGCTCTGATATTCTACCAAAAAAATGTTTGGAAGTGATCTGACAAGTCAACCTGAAAATGCAGCAAGGCAAGAAATCAATGAGTTTGATGGTTTGAGCTTTGAAATAGAATGTCTTTAGGAGATTATTTTCCTTAAAAAATATCAGCCTTGTTTTTGGTAAAGGATTGGATGACTGTGATAAGCAAAGCTATATATAGGTAAGCAATACTTAAACTGGAAGGATACAAGACAGGAGGTACTGCTTCAGCCAAGCACAAGCCACAGCGCACTGTTTTTGAGTCAGGAGATGAGGGCTGCTTTATTTCTAACAACAGTAAAGCTGCGCTGCTTCATGCCTCCTTAGTCGAACGGTTGAGTGGAAAAATGTGATATAAACGGAGATGCTCTCTGCATTTCTTAGCAGCAAGTATAGGGTAATCTAGTTACAATTTTTTCTGGCTACCTTAGCATGTTCCTTTATTCTTGTCACTGTCCAAGCGGAAAGAAGTCAATCTTCTCAATATGCACAGACCTCTCATCTGCCAGCACGCAGTCTATGTAAGCAGGACTACATGGCTTATGCCTGGTCTCTGTGAACATGCATGCGCAAAACAGTTCCCCACAAGATTTTAATGTTCTTGACCCATTTCTACATTTCATGCAAGACTTCATAGCAGGCAGGTAGCAAAACCCACTGCAACTGACCCAATTACGTCCTAAAGGAAACTTATGTTGGGAGTAATTGCTACAAAGGAAATAAATTTTCAGCTCTCATGGTCTGAATAACTTTTAACCTGAAGCTGGACGGGTAAGGACAGACCTTTGTTGCTTCTCTACAGCTGCCACTTTTATTTGCTCTCTGCACTTCTGACTGCCACAGATCCTGTACACTGTCCCAGAAGGGGTGGAATAGCACAGTCTGGTTCATAAGGAAATTCATCAGAACATTCTAAAGCACCTTCTCCCTAATCATTACATACATACGAAACAGGCAACTCCAAACTTTACGTATAGAAAATGCAGACCAGCACTTCAAAACATCAGTAGCAGCAGCAGTTAAAGCTTCCTCTCCACCCCAATATAATAGATTGCTTAGCAGGAAATTGCACTGTGACTTCCTTAAATGAAATATAATACCCTGATTAGAAAGCAATGCTTTGTTTAAAAATGGGGAGTTTCCAGCTCAGTTTTCTTCAACACTAATAACAAGGAATACTGTAAGTTGATGATAGCCTACAGTAATGTCAAGGAAAGCAAAACTCCTGATCACAGAATCATCCAGATTTATCCAGGTATACAACAGTCAGAGCCCTTCCCTCATCCATGAAGTATGTCACCTTATCATGGAAGGAGACAGAATTGGCCAAGCAGGACCTGCCTTTCACACACACAAGCTGGCTCAGCCTGATCCTCTGGTTGTCCTGTATGTGCCATATGATGGCACTCAGGATGATCTGCTCCATGACCTTCCTTGGCACTCAGGTCAGACTGACAGGCCTGTAGTTGTCCAGATTCTTCTTCCAAGCTTTCTCGTAGACAGCATTGCATTTGCTGACCTCCAGTTTAGCCAGGAGTTCTGATAAATAACTGAAGTAGCCTTGATGTTGTGCAAGGAAATACTTGCTTTGGGGAGGGGCAGGAGGTGGGCTGGCTTTCCTAAAACATTTACTTTTTTAATTTCCTTCCACCTCCCATGTGCATGTTTTTCCTCTAATAGTTTAGAAATAAAGGATGCAATCTGTATTCCAGACATTTTGCATGAATAATTTTCTTTTATCTCAGACCAGGCACTACTGTCCTTGAGTAAAAGGAATTGCTCCAGCTCCCAGGTGGAGGAAGCATTAGTTTTATAAATACATTTTAACATTTTAAACTCAACCACACTACAGCCTCTCTTTTGCACCAAGAAAAAGGGACCACACTCAAGAATTTCCATCTGTACTGTCACAAAGTAGACCAGTGACTGTGAGTATTCCACTGGCATAGGAATCTCTTTGCCATACTAATTTCTCTGCTTCTAAAATGACATGCCTTTGCTGGCATCCCAGGTGTATCCCTGTGGAACTTTACTCTGCATGGCGCCTGACAGAAGGAACAGAAAGAAAGTGTGGCTGCCCTCACACCTTCCTCAGGAGCGGGGGCTGCTCTTACCTCCCCAGAAGGAATAGCCAGGTTGGCATCAACAACACTATCCTACTTTGGGAGCAGACAACAGCAAAGAAAGAGAGGAAGAAATGCATAATTTACTAATTTTTCAGTAGTGTGAATGCCACGATCCTATTGGCAACTCATTTGTTCAATGCTGTCTATCAGCTGAGTCAGGATGGTGCCACTTTATTGATGCATGTCTTGTCAAACAGCTGTCAGGCTCTTCCACTTGGGTAGTCCACAATGGTTCATTAGGAGGTGATTTCTCATGGATACCCTAGACCTGACACCTGGCAGAAAACAAACCTTGCTGTCAATCCTGAAAGAAAGAACCACGACTTTCAGCTATATAGACTAAAATTTTTGTTTCACTGTAAAAATCTTTGGAATAAACAGCTCTATGTAGCTGTATCAATAGAGGCAAAGAAACAGCTTTCTTATGAACTGTGGTTCAGGAAGGCATCAAGAGCAATTCTAGCCATGATATTTGGATGAATAAAGAACTCCTGTTATTACTTAAGCATAAGCAGGAAATACACAAGATATAGAAGCATGGTCAGGCCCCTTGGAATGAATATAGAAAGGTTGTCACTGTCAGTAGAAATGAAACAAGTTAGGCCAAACCCCATCTGGACTGCACAAAAAAAATGCAGTACTGACAAATCTATGTAAGGTTGTTTTAAAGAAGCTGGCAACTGTTTCAGTTGCTGGGAGCTTATGCTGTTAATTCCATGAAAAAAAAATAATTGTTCAAGTATGAATGAGCTATCCAAGAAAGTCCATAATTCTTTTTCATTTTTGATGGGTTATGGCCAAAAAAAATTTACCTCTCCTCACAAAACTTTCCTAGTCCTGTTGACAATACCACTTCTATTTTGATTACTCTATCCCACATTTGGGGATTGTGTTTGATTTCTTACCCCTTTGCTACCTCCAAACGATCTCCAAGTCTTGACACTAATCTCTTCAGCATCTTCAAAATTCACCTTTTCATCTCCATCCTTAGAGTGCAATCCTTCATTCATCTCTAGCACAAATTCCTGTTTTCATTATTGCATTCTTCCGATCTAACTTCCTGTGTGCACAAAATCATACAAATCAAAGTGCTGCCAACTAAATGTGTTTCTTGCTTGAAAATTTAATCACCTCTTTTCTTTCCTTCTACCACCTCCATTTTTTGCTTCACCATTAGCTTTCCTTCAGAATCAAAACACACTAGCATCCTTTGAGCTCAGTATATTTCTGGATCCTTTTAATTNCCTTCCCCCTTCCTCCCAGACCTCCAGACCTCCTGCCTACCAGGTTTTTGGAGTTTCCTTGTTTTTTGCCCCATATAATAAAAATTTCCCCAAAAGCTCTGCTTTACCTGAATGTGGCAGATCCATTTCTGACATGCTGCTTTAAAAACACACTGATTTTTAAACTGCCTTTGGAGTTTTCCAAGCTATCATTCTCATTCTCAGGCAACGCCAGGCATACAGCTGGTACTCGAGCAAACACTTAACAACAGCAACCTGGGTGTGACACTGAAAACTGATTAAATAATATGCTAGGGGTTGCAGCAAACACAGCCATCCTCAAAAAGCTGTCAAACATGTGAAGCAAGCAAGTTGGAAGAAATATATAGAAGGAAAAATACTTCATATGCATTTAGTTATGGAAGTTTTCTATCTTTAAGGCTTCTATCTTTAAGAAAAATTGCTGTTTATTTTTCTAAAGAATATCAATGTTATCTCTACCCCCTCTAGCAAAATTACAGAGTTTACCACAGCAACTAATTTACCTCCATATCTTAACCACGCCTCTTCCAGTACCTGTTCCCCTTTATACACCGGCAAATTTCATGCTAAACCACTGCCTCTAGAAAGCTACTCTGGGTACAAAGCTTCACAAGTGTTAACACAAGCTGACCCACACTCTGACAAGAATGGGACCATATGTCTGTAACTCAGAGTATGTTCTCAGCATTTTACTTTCAATTAACAATCTGATGCAAGTCCAACTCAGAAATTGCCTGTTTACAACAATACAAGTATGAATGCCTCCATGTGTGTAGACGTTCAGACTTCAGCCTCTCTGCCAGACTCTTGTCAGGTTGTACTACTGTCTGTGAGCAATCACTAAGAGTCAGTCCTATATCAGATCAATATTTGTCTCTACCTTCCAATGGCATTGGAGTAAAACTTGAGCCATTATAGGACAGAAAGACATGCATCTTTTTTTTGTACTTCTTATTTTTAAGATATTTAGGGTCTCAAAGGGTCAAAAAATTATATATCTGCTAATATATAATATATCAATCTCCTAACTATTAGTGGATATGTGAAAAAACCCACCAAAGTGACACTTTTAGATGAACAAGCTTAAAGTACTTAGAGACCTTGAAAATCTGAACATACATGCCAGTATCACATCACTGCCATCCTTTTCTCAATACAGCTTTTCAAATCTTGTTAAGCTATATGATTTAATAAGAGCTGTCCACTTTTAAGACCATTGAGAATCTGCAGAAGGTACCATCTTTTACTCAAATAAACAAAATTTTATGGTAGTCTTTCAGCCCCTGACTGTAGCAAGAGATGAGTTAAAAACTGTTTGTGTTGTCAAAAAGGAGAAACTGCATCAATCCTCCAAGATTTAATACCTCAGGAGCTTTTGAATATTTCCTCTTTTAAGCATGAGGCAGCTGCTTCTCCTGGGAAGGTTTCTGGAAGACATTTGAGATGAATGCAGAAGGCTGGAATGTAGGATGGATGAAGGAATGCCAGCACAGGACTTCCACTCTCAGGCAATATCCCCAGCTCTCCCTTTAACTGCTTTCAGAGCCCTGCCAGCTGCTCAGCTTCAGCCTTTCTGCACTCCCACCCACCCCAGCAAATTGCAAAAACAGCTAATCCTGCTATCAAGGGGCAGAGCTCTCCAGTGTGCACCTTTCTCCAGAGCCTGAGGGGCAAACAGAGAGGGTGGAAGGAGGCCAGCCTTGGCAAGGGTCCTGTTCTGACACATCCTCACATGGTCACCACTGCAGCTACCCAGGGCTTCTACTAGGAATCGCACAAAGGAGCTTTTTTAATGAACTCAATATAGCTGGTTCAGAAGGTTCAGACACAGATTTTATATGCAGGGAATATAAACTGTACATGAAACACAGCTATGCTGGTAAAAAAACATTGCACACATTCTTGAGGACATTGAATTTGTGATTCTTTTAAAACATATCTAGAATGACCTAGAAAAGTTACAGACACAACTAGTGAACTGGGATTAGAATACAGTTTTCTATTATAGTAGCGTGCCTCATTCTGACTGGATACTGCTGGCAAAGAGAACTGCAAAAGCGAAGTGTGTGCTTTATGACTGTAGTATGTAGTAGGTTATTTAATTTCAGGAGGAGAAAAAGAAAACCAATGAAAAGATATAAAAACTTGTCTGGAAAGTACAGTATTTGAAACGACAGGAACAATTGCTTCTAAATTTGTGTCCTGAAAGGCGACTCAAACATTTGCTGCCCAGTACCATGGCAAGGAGCTTGCTGTTCTCTGCAGCAGCTTCTGCGGGAAGGCAGCAGCTTCTCCTCTGATCCACCACTAGAGGGAATGACATGGAGGGAGAGAATGAAAAGCTTTTTATGATCTCTTCGCTTGTTTATTTTTAAGCATCACATGGTGATAACAACATGGGTCATTTATGTGGCACACTCATAGTCTACAGTGATCCAAAGAACAGGTCTCCTCCCTTATCCCCTTTCCACATCACAGAAAAAAAAGCTTTCATCAGAGGGACTGATGTCAACTGCTGCCAGACACATATCCTATAACTGAATATTTAGGCCTGGTTTGGGTTGGCAAAACTCTGTCACTACAGCCAGTTTCACTCTTGTCCTCTCTGCAAAGCATCACCTTCTTCCACATCTGAACTGATGGATTATGTTAGCAGAGGGTTAGAGGTAGGATCCAAAGAGCCCACTGGAGGCATGAAGATGGGAATCTGTGTACAAAAATGACTTAATAAGAAATTGCCTCATTTTCTCATACAAAACATATAAGAAATTCTTCCTGCAGCTTTAACAATGGAGTGGGAAGCTAAACCCCATAGGAGTTCCTCCCTCTATTTACCAGAAAGGCAAGATATGGGCTCCAGTGATGAAGTGATTCATTAATATTAAAGCTAGAGGAAATAAAGTGACTTAATTGTAAACTAACAACCTCATCCTAATAACCAAATTCTAAACAGAAAAGGCAAGAAAAAAAACCCCTACTTTAAGCCATGCTGCCAACTCATAAATTAAGCAAATGACATTGGCATTAAGACTATTTATGGATATGCATTCACTTCATTTCTAACCCCAGAGCCTAAATGTGGAGTAGTAGCTCAATCAGCACACTTTGAAAACTCAGTGTAATTGTTTATGCCATTATGGATCTAATTTAATCAATAGCATATTCTCATTAAATGCAAGGTCTGTTAAAAATGTTTTTTTCACAGGCCCTACAAATGAACTCTATTTGATTCATTTCATTAGGTTACTGCTTTAGGCTTAACTATGCCTCATTAACAGAAACAATACACAAGTTAAGTATAAAGCTCTATAGAGCACCTTAAATGACACAGCTGCACATGATTATGGTCATAAGTAATTGGAATGATAAAAGCTGGTATCCACATTGATTGTCAGATGGTCATTGGCTGTTTCACAACAAAAAGGGATACCTCAGTGCCTGGTGTCCTTTATTGTGACAAAAGGGAAGATATTGGAAATAGGTTCTATTATCACATTAGTATAGATGCTGTACTACACTATAGGTTGGATTTTTTTTTTTTTGTTTCCTGCTGCCATTTGAAAACTCTGAAGAGGTCATTTCTTTCTCTGAGTCTACAGCTTTTCATGTTCCAGTCACAAAGAACGGACTTTAGCTACTACAGTGGAGGGGGTTTTAAGTGGTCATCACATGGTAGCTCTTCAGTAATATCCAGATGAGATCAGTGAGCTCTGTATCTTGAACTATTAGAAATAAGCATAGACTAATGTCTTCTCTTACTTCTTCCTAATTAATACCAAGATGCATATTATACACATGAAGCGTGTAGCAGCCTTATTTAGCTTTGTAGGCTGCCTCTCTGTCTCTCCTTGCTTTGAGAAATACTGTACATTTGCCACACTTACTACTGCTCTCTGTTTGTCTGTGTGCTGTTCAGTGGCAGAGAATCACACATGACACAAAGGCCTCACTGGTTAACATCTGAAACAACCATGTCTAGAAACTTGTTCATTCAGTTAGTTATGGTGTTAAGAGACAGTACTTAAACTTGCACTGCCTTGCCAGCATCCATTCACTTAACTATGCACTTAGCTGTAAACCTTCAGCAACTTCATTGACTTCATCAGGTTTTGGTTTTCCTCTAGGTTTTGTTGTTTCAGCTTTTTATGTTCTTTGTCTTTTCCTAAAGCTGTCCAGCTAGGTCTGTGATTGCCATCTAATTGTTTACTGGAAACATATATATGGATATAGAGAGAGCACATGTAGAAAACAGAAGAAAATGTTTCCTGGTCTAAATTCTTTTCTTGATATTTCTGCTGACCATTTCCATGTAGAGTTCTTCACTGATTATAATTGCTAGAAAATTGCATGTTTTTGCTTGTCCCTTTGGACAAATGGGCTGTAATTAGTGGTTGCACAGATCTGCAGCTGACTCATTAGAACATAAAGCAGCTGACTGTGGGACTTGGGTTTTTTTTTGGATCTGTTATTTTGAGATGGAAATTGCTGAGTTGGCAGCCAGTCTGACCATATAAATCAACAGCAACTGCATACTTTTAAAATGACATGGTGCACAATCAATTTAATATGTGAGGTTTGAGGAAAAATAGCTTTATTGGGGAAGTACTGATAATAAAAATTCAACCTATGGCTCCTCTCAGGTCAATAAGGGCAAAGCCATAAGCCAGTATTTATAACATCGGACAATTGGGTATCTCTTAATCAGCCAGCCTTTCTTTGGATTGCTTCTGAATGAACAATAGCACCAAAAAGATTTATATGAGTGACAGAACAAGGCCACTTGTATATAACAGAGTTATTGCTGTTATCATCCCTTGAGGAGACAATAATATCAGTGCGAACCCAGCACAGATAGTCCTGCTGTGACTCTTGAAGATCCTTCTCCTACTTTGCAACAAAAAGATTTTGTTGCTCCAAAAAGATTTTGATGGTCCAAAGCATCATCCCCTAAGTCTTCTGGTTCCAAGTTTGCTTTTCGATTAATGCTTTAAGAGAAGCAGAAAGCCTGGAGAGATCATACATAATTCCACTCTCCCTGAGGTGCAGTGGCATGTACTGCAGCTTCTCTTTCTGAAGTAATCCCAGGAGGAGCATGGAGTCACAATGTCATATCACACTACAGAGTAACAATTGTCAAGTCAAGTCTTGGGACATGTTCTCAACATTTTATGTGCGGGGAAAAGCTCAAGCCTCACATTTACACAGGATACTCTGAGGCAGAAGTGACATAAATCTTCTTGGGAGGGTCGCTTCTGGAGGGGGGGTAGGAGATGTTTGGAATGAACGCACTGAAAGATGGTGCACAGTCTTGTCAGTTATGGATGCTAAGACACTATCTGAAGATAGGAATTTTCAGATGGAAAGGTATAAAACTAAGGAAACCAGGCTGGGGGCCTGCAGAATGTGCAGAGCCACGGCCCTTTCACTGTGATTAACTGCAATCGCTCACAATCAGTAGGGCTCATCAAGCTCTCACTGTCCGTCTTGCGATCAGGTCCTGTACTCAATATCCGATTAATGGAATTGCTTATCCTCATGCTGCAAGTAGAAAAGCAAAAATCTTCTCATGTGTAAATGGAACACGTTTTCTATTCAGTTATTTTATAGGTCTTCCCAAACATGTCTGGAAAACTAAAACCAAAATTTTTCAAGTATTTTTCAAGTATTATTTTTCAAGTGTGATTGAAATTGGCAAGGTTGTCTAAAATTTGCCAAAGGAAAAGAGCAGAGAATTAACATAAAATAAATTCTTTTTTCAGTGAATTTTTTTGAAAATAGATTAATTTAAAAGTACATCCTTTTCTATTAATTGAGCATTATGGAAAACATAGGGACAGATATGAGACAATATAAAACTGGCTTCTCATCTTGGAGACCAAGATTGCATTCATTGTTATGTCCCTTGGGTTTGGCCATCAGAGGCATCAAAACTGAACAGATTAGATACAACCTATTTCTTGAATTCAAATATTGGAGTATAGAAACAAGTCAAAAATCCTGCAGTCATCAATGTATTTCTTTGAAATGCTCCAGAGATTTAGGGGAGGGGAAGACGGAAATAAAATCAAGGGAACGGAAAAAGTGTGCCTGAATTAGAAAGGAAAAAATGAAATTGCCAGGTTTTGAATTTCAAAATATCTTCTGGAGTAATTTATTTATTTCTAACACTGATTGAACAGTACCAAATAAATATTTAAATATATGGAAGCGGGGTTTTTGGAAAGTCTTTTGGAAAAGCAAAAGATACTGGGAAAAAACAAAGGAAAAGGAATTCAACAACCTGTTTTGCTTGAATAACTTCTTTTAAGCTACCATGTTCGGTTAAAAAAACCAAAACAAAACGAAATGAAAAATCTTCACTTTTAAGCAAATGAAAGTCCTCCTGAGAATCAGCTATTTGCTTTAATTTTCCAGAGAGCCTAAAAATGCATAAAGTATATTTTAATGAGGAGAAAAGGTTTATTTCTAAAATATAATTCCCAATTTGCCACTCAGTTTTAGTGTAGGTAATGGACATAAAACAAATGAAATGTTTAGAAAATAGCTTCTAAAAGTAAACTGCTTGTGTACCATTTTTTTTTTGCATTAATAACATTCTTTTCTGTTAACCAGAGGCAAAATAATTTTAATCTAAGAGGCTTCCTTCATAATCTAAACAAAAAGGGAGACTTAAGAGCAGATTTGTCAAATGCTGTGGGAATACAGCTCTGACTGATTAATGAAAATGTATAGCTTTTAGCCTTTAAAATTGTTTGATGACATATCCCCTGAATAGGATGCGATTACTGACAACCACCAATATCTAGGAAATCAACTGTCACCACTCACAAATTTTAAGTCTATGCAAAAGCTACTAACTTCTCATTTTTTTTCCAGCACTCAACAATATTGCCTTTTGAAACCATATTATCTTTTCATAGCAGTTGCTTTGCAACTTCTGTTGCCACTAAGAATATGTACCATGAAAAACAATGAATTGGTAAAATGAATAAAATGTAAGAATCCAATGCAGGCATATCTTGTTCTTGGAACTGGTTTGATCTCAGTTTTTTTAAATTAAAACTTCAAAAAGACAAAATAAGCAGTACCTGTTGATCAACATTTGCTGACTCTGTATGGTGCAGTGGAAATTACTACACATTTGTCATAAACTTGACACTCCAGTTCAAGGAGTGTAATTAAACCTGTTATTTAAATTACACTTGCTTAGTGCATCAGCTCAGTTTCTGCCCACTCTACAGGATCAGACATGCATGTGGATAAGCAAGAAGGCAGCTGGCTCTTGCTCACCTAGGTGGAGACCATTTTTCTCTAAGTTCAAAGGAGAAACGCAGGCAAATCATACTTGTTTTACCTGCTTTTAGATGAGATTTCCTCCCCTCTAAACTACTGCACTGACAATAGATGCAGAATTCTCATTTGCTACAAATGAAACTCAACAATTCACATATTTTTTCCAAACCTTTCAATTGAATTCTCAGGATTGTTAGATTCAGGAGGATGAGTTTTACTGTAACTGAGTGTATGTATACATCCAAACCCTGATGTTCAGCCACTGGCATCTGTTACAGAGGGAAATACAGCAATCATCACATCGCATGAATACTTCTAGATCTTGAAGTTTCTTGATCTTCATACCTTTACAATTTCAATTTCTTTTACTGCTACACCCACATCATTGGTACTTCTTGTTCTTGGAGGATGACTTTTCCATAGTTCAAACATTTTGGAGAACTATGAAAACCTAAATGCTATTTTCATAATTATTACCATTTTTTAAAAAGAGATTTTGTCCCCAAATACTTGGTAGGAGAAGAAAAATATTTGGTACAAAAATACTATTTAAGGAGGAATAAGATGAAACTTTCAGTTTTCACGTGAAAATATAGTTTGTCTTAGATAAGTCTCAGATTTCAAACATACTTAGTGGTGCAACTTACAGGCCAACCAAAAGGCAAAAAGTTTAGGAAAGCTGCACTGGTGAAAGCAAGGTTAAGTAAGGTGGCTCAGAAGGTGCTCAGGGGAAGCAGTGTCTGACACAAGCTCAGCATTGTGTGTTTGGATATCTCTTCTCAAGGCTTTTCCCACCCAAACAAAAAAACTGTGAATTTTACTTGGAAATCCTGTTACTTGAAAAATGAATTTTAAAAGATCAGGTATGTATGCATGCCATTTAAAAGATGTGTTCAGCTGAGAATGTCTGGACTAGTGATTTCAAGAGAAAGGAGTGGGGGGAGAAGGAAGAGAAAGAAAAGGTTCTGAGAGTTATAGAATCATACATCCTTAAAGATGGAAAGAACTTTAAGATCACTGAGTCTAACCATCAACCTAGAAGGGTGTCCATCATTAAACCATGTCCACACATTCTTTGAACACTTCCAGGCATGGTGGCTCAACCACTTCCCTGGGTAGTCTGTTACAATGCCTTACAATCCTGTTTATTAATATTTTTTTCCTAATACCCAATCTAAACCTCCCCTAGTGCAACTTGAGGCCATTCTCTCTTGTCCTGTCACTTGTCATCTGGGAGAAGAGACCAATCCCCACCTGGCTACACCTTCCCTTCAGGTAGTTGTAGAGAGTGATAAAATCCTCCTTGAATCTCCTTTTCTCCAGGCAAAACAACCCCAGCTCCCTCAGCTGCTCCTCCTAAGATTTGAGCACCAGCCCCTTCATACCAGCTTTCTTGCCCTTCCTCTTTTTTCTCTAAGAGCCTTAGCTGTAAGAGGGAGGCATTTCCTGACTTCAGTCTATAAATTGAGAGAATAAAAAAATCCCCATAAAATGAAAAGTGTAACCCAACTGGTTATGTACCTCAATTTTTTAAGCCTTGAAGTAAATGGTGGGAGATAACTCCCCTTATTGTGTCACTGTTGTTATAAATATGGATGAAGAAAAAAGTGAGGTGGAGGGGGAGGTAAGAGACGGGAAATGAAAACTAAAGTTATTTTTCTATGCACTAAGGAGCAGATATATTCTCTGTATGCCATGAATTACAGAGTCATGACAAGCATCCCATTGTCCGACAATGGGGAGTAAAAGCATTAGGGAAAAAAAAATCTTAAAAAAATTGATCATAATAGATGTGTGTGAGAAATCGTCAGGGTTGACTATTTCGTCTTCTCAAAGAACCGGTTTCTTTCTTGTGCTTTTTTGTAAGGTAAAAAAAACCAGGTCCAAATCATCACACTGATTTAAACAGAATGAGGATATTGTGTGGGGTTTTTTAAGTATTATTAACTAATAAGTTTCTGGTATATGTTGCCATGCATAAGGCAGCACCTGAGGCAGTCTTTTTGCTCTCAAAAGAAGAAAAGGGACCACATCTAAAAATTTACAAATTAAAGAACAACAACAAAGTGATTAAGAAATTTAAAAGCACTGGCATGGGGGGAAAAAGCAAGTAAACAGAAAAAAGATTTTCAGCTATGCTTTGAAATTAGATGGTGAACAGATTCTTTCGAAAGATAAAGAAGGGCTTCTTTCAGGCAGCTCAAGTTTTAGGCAGCCTTTGGTAAGACCAAAAGGCCTCTGATGCTAGATGAGAGAGGTGAGATCAGACAAAAGCTGTGTGAAAGCAAGGTGACTTAGCAAATGAGGGTCTTGCAGGAGAAAAAAAAACCTTTTCAGAGAGTTGCCACACATCTGTCCTGTTTATGCAGTACCAACTGCAACCTGCTGCCTTCCTAAGTAAAGGATGGATGGAGGGTCTTTGACTTTCTCTGGCTCAGCTGTCCTGTGTTTCCACCAAATCTATCCTGACAGCTCCTTGTGCTTCATAGTTTCACAGGAATCATATCAGAATGGCGCTTTTTTTGTCAGTTGTACCTGAAAAAGACTTTTCAATAAGCCAAAGTGATCTAGTGTGCACCTTGGAGCAGAGGCTGGGACCATTACACATCTGCTTCCAGAGCATATGTGCAGGGCTTCCCTTCTCTTGACTGGTGCTTGCTCAGGCTACAAACATCTGCTTGAAATTTTTGTACATTGCATCCAAGATCTAAATACATTTTCTGCATGTTTGAAAGGTAAATGAAGCTGCCAGAAAGCCCGTCAAGATTCAAAACACCAAAATCCTCTCGAACTGATGACAATTCCTTCTCTTGCTTTTCATTATATTACTACACTGCACATAATGAACTTTCCTGCTAAAAGATAACCAATGGCAAATAAATTCTAGGAAGAAGCAACTTGAGGCTATTCAGTCATTTGCAGGAGGTGTATTTTATAATTAGTTCAGAGCAAAACCTGCCCTTTATTAGCATAGTAATCTTTTTGAACAGTATTCATCTTTTTCACATCATTTTATAGTATGTTATTCCTTATCATTCATTCAATTATAACACAGTGGCTTACTGGAAATTAATCTAGGCACTTAACACAAGGTTTCTTTGCTCTCCCTTTGCCCCTGGATAGGAAATTCTGGAACATTTTGGGCCACATGCTATAAAAATCAGTGCTATTGCTCAAGATAGATTATACTGTGGTCTAGTCCATATAACCATTTTCGTCCTGTGTTCTGAGCCCACAGGACCCAGACTCCTTAACCACAGTCCAGGGAAAGAGACTACCAAAGGGCCTTTGTCTGCATTCTGCATGAATTTAAAGGGACTATTTTCAAGAGTAAAGTTGAGTTAACTGCAATTTTTTTCAATAAACACATCCTATATTTATAAAATATTTCAATTTACCAAGAACACCGGTCATTGCAGAAATTTGTATTTTCCATGGCAATAATTTTTAAGGATTAGCAATTTTAAATGCCTAAACTGGCAGAACAAGGTACAAAATGGAAGGGAAAGGGGCAGAAAACACAAGGACATGATGTGATTAATTTTTTATTTAATCACTTTTAGTTTGTGAATTTATAATGCTTCTCAGGAGTTAGGCTCTTCCTCCTGCTTGGAGAATAAAAAAACGTGTTGCAATACTATAAATTCTCACTGCATTAAAGGATTACTTCTACCATGAGTAGAGAAGTAATCCTTTAACAAAAAAAATTTAGAAAAAAACCCTTTTCTAAGTTCAGAAAGCTCTCAGGATTTGTCTGTGTTGCAGCAACCCATTAACACAAACCTTGTCTTGTTCTGACATACTGGTGAGAGGATCATCCCTTCTTCTGATTCCTCCTCCTATACTGAATACTCCTCTACCAGCAGTTTTCAGAAGCAGCCCTGCTGCCAGCCTCTCTTTCCATTTCCCAAGGGAGCCTTAAATCTTGGCTTTGCTTCATTTCTTTTAGTTTGGCAAACATTTTAAGTAAGCATTCCATCACACTTTTTGAATAAAGATGCCGGCCACGCCTACGGGTGGCCAGATGTGACATGTTAAATGTGGCTGAGGAGTTATAAAGGGCTGGGCAAGATTTAACACAAGCTGTGTGACTTCACTCTTTAAGTGCAAGGAGTGACCAGTACACATGGTGACAGAGTGGTTCTGTCACCCTTGGCTGTGACTTTTTAACAGAGCAATTTGGAGAGAAATACTAAATGAAGTCCAAAGGCAGGGTATGTCTAAGAAGGCAGGGATTCTGTTTTGATTTACAGATTAGAAGGATAGCTTGGCACCCCATTCTCTGCCTGAGGTTCTACTGCAGCACATCCCTGTGGGGGGAGGTGCTTAGACGGAGTTTCGCCTCTGTGTCTCTGAAAACAAACATGTAGACCTGGAAATGGGTAAGACAGTGTGGGTTTTTTTGGTTGCTTTTTTTTTTGTTGTTGTTGTTGTTGTTTTGGTTTGGTTTGGTTTGGTTTTTGTTTTGGTTTGGTTTTTGTGTGGCAATAGTAAAAAAGTACCCCAGAGTTCCTGAACAAAGGTGCATGAAGGATGGGGTACATCCACTGAAGATGGCAAAAAAATTCAGCATCTCTGAGGGATTACAGCTCTGCTTTGTACAGGGATTGCTGTTCAACAGTTAAAAAAAGCACACACGAGTGGTAGTGTGTCTCCTCACAGAGAAATGTTTGCTACAGCTAGGACAAATTAAATGACTTATCCCAGCACTTTCTTGCATGTCAGTGTCTAACTTTTTAATCACAGACACCCTGCATAATATGGAAATTAAGAACATCATCATTTCCAGTAATTACCAGAAACATATACATTTTCCAGCAGGGTGACATTATGTCATGAATTCCTTTGTCAAGAAGAAGAAGAAGAAAACATAACATATCATACTTGTTTGAGAAGGCAAAGTGATTGATTTGTCATGAGGGTAATCATCTATATAAAAAAAAATCCACTATTTTCAACTTCCTGAATTTCTGAAAAGGGATTCATTTTCTGCCTGAGCTAATAATGAACATTTTTCTTCTATTCATCATCTTCAGCTTTTTTCTCTCTTGAGATTCATTTATCACTAGCTACTGAACCTGAGAAATAAAAAATAGGCAACATCCCTCTTTGAAGTAATGGCTTAGAAGACTATTAAATCAAGAGGCAAAAGATGGATTTTGAAGATGTACATTTGAAATTCTTGTAACAGCTGCAGTTTTCTAACAGAGGATCTATACCACTGGTTTAGTGTAGGTATTGGAGGAAGTAAGTTTATCCAGTGACAGCACAAAGTAGGGAATGGTAATTTTTTTTTTTTCAGATAAAATTCCCAGTAAAAGGAATGAAATTAAAGAAATAATGAGATCAATGGCACTATGAAGTGCAATTCATGCTGCAGGAATTAATCTAGATGATCATTCAAATGCATTTTAAATCTAAAATGGCCTGCATTAAAGCAGATCACGCAGATGCTTGAAATCTTCCCAGCCCATCTGCCCATATACAGCTCTCAGCCTGTCAGACCCTTACTTGGGCCACTGATTGACTGTTTTGTGCTACTGAGGTATGGAGCGACAGCCATGCTGGGGGAAATGGCCCAAAGTGCTTCTCCTATGGTACAGTGGGGTCTGAGGATCCCAGAATCTCAGCCGTGCTGAGCTTTCCCTGCTGCTGGCATCCCTGCTCTTCGGCAAAACTAAGATGGGACATTTCTGCAGGGAAAAGGAAGAAGACACAGCATCTGCACTTTAATTCTCCTCTTATAAGATTCTGCTGTCACATTGTCTTACTATCCCTACCTTGTATTTCCCAACAAAATGAGATCTCATATCATCAGCCTGTGGAAGCACAGGAAAGAAGATCCTTTACACACATGAGATGGAAGGAGTAAGACTTTCTATACTTTAGAGTAGGACGCAGAGAGAAGACTTCCCCAAATGCCCTTTTACCTCATCCCTTGCTCAAGGTTTTCTGGCATGGCAGGAAAAACCATACAAACAATTGATGTTGGAGATGCTTGCCTGATGCTACTGGATGTGCTTTCACAAGGTTATTGCCTAAGTGCATTCATATCTCTCACTTGGGTCCTGGCAGAGGTCTCTGGGCAAATTAATGAGTCTGACTTCCAGGAGGAGGTTTCTGAGAGGTGTGCTTCAGCAGCACTACCATTCACATCAAGGTACAGGTTTCTTACATTAACTGGTTCCATACTTTCCATGGTGTCTTACTGGGATGCTGTCCAAATACAGCTTCTTGCTCTAACTTGCTATGCTAAGCAATTGTATAGGATTTGAGAGATTACTCTCTGAGATTCTAGATTGCTGGTCAGAAGCCAAAAGGCAGACAACACCTATGAAGTCCCAAAGCTAAGCAATTTTAGTATGCAAGGCTAACTCTGTGCAGGACAGACAAATTTCACTGGCTTATAAAGCTGGTAGATGTGGGAATCCAGGACATAGGAATATCTCCTGTGCCTGTCCTGACAGGTTTTATTCCTCAGGAGAGCACAGCTTTTAGTCTTTGGCCATGGAAAAGGCTTCCAGGACTTTGTGAGAAGTTGAGTTTTTGTTAATGTATAAAGTAGATAATATTGTAGTTTATCACAGGGTGAAAAAGTAGATTTTGGGTTTTTAGTATGGAAGGTAGACAAAAGATAAGATGGAGGATTTTGGGTGTTAATTTAGTCTTCCTCTTCTTCATCTACTCCATTTTCTGCAGTGTTGATAGCAGAGTGATTGGTTAGACAAAGTCACAATGCAGATGTTACGTGACTGACAAAAAATTAGGAATTGGTAGAAAAATAAAAACATACTATGTGTTAGGTACGTTGTAAAACTCAATTGGATAAGGTATCTGTATAAGAATCCTTGAAATCATCCATTTTGTGTCTTTCTGGCACATGGCCTGGAAGGGTCCAGGTCTTGCAGTGCACATTTCTCTATGTGTGCTGAGCCTGTTGTCATCTAAGGCTCTGAACAGCAATAAAGAAAATAATAAACATCTTTGAAGATGGAAGAGCAAGGCCCATCTGCCTCTTGCCTCATTTCTAAGCATGGCACAACACAACACCATCACAGAGGTCAGGGTGAAGACTCCAACAGGTAGTGAAGAACAGACCCTCTGCAATTTATTTCTGCAGTATTTCCAAAGCCAAGGGGCAGCAGAAAGGAATGACTGTAAATTCAGACTCCACTCATGGGTTCCCTGCTAGGAAGCAGAGACAGATATCAACAGCAAGTTCTTTTTTCAGTGTTGTATTAACTAAAAGCAGGACTGGAGGAAGAGCAGAGGCTTTAATATCTGGTATTGAAAGCATCAAATCATGTCAGAGGTCAGCAAAACAATTCTATTCTCCAGGTGATTTCTAGACAGAGTGCTCTAACACAGTTGCCAAAAAACTCAGCTATCCCTAGGCAGCACCCTAGAAGTAAATACTCACAGCTGTTTCTAGAATTTTGCATAGTGCGTATTGAAATGGATTCTCTACTTAACACAGCAGACAGCTAGCCAGAACAAAGCATGAAATCAAATTCCATCAATCCCTTAAATTTGTTTATGCAACCCATTGTTACTGCTCACAGAACAGCTTTGGCAAGCAAAGGCTATGACAAAACAAAGCTGTAGTTTATACAGAGAAATTCCTCCCATCTGCCATTTTTGTTTTCAGTTTTTTTATATTGATTTCTCTCCATGCAGTTCCAAGTTTAATCTGGGCACAGCTGCATTGAACCAAGGAAGGTGAAGTAATTTTTCTCTTCTAATGAAGCAGAAATGGGGGAGAAAATGGCACCTATCATGTATTTCTTCTAGTAGGAATATGTTGGAACTTCTTTGCTGTAACACTGATGTAGATTAAGCTTGCACTAAGAACTTTTGATACAAATATTTCTGGTAATTTCATTTTATCTGTGACAAGCAAGATGAAATTCACAGGAGCATGTTCTCAAGTAACTTCCTTCCTCACATGGGAATGAGCTGACTCTGCAGATGAATTATGGAGTCACAACTACATGGTGCCATATTACAGTGCTTAGATTTATAAAGATATTGCCTTAACTATAAGCAGCATTGCTTGGACAATAAAGGGATTTGATCTGTATCTACCTGGATTTCCACTTTACTTATATGCTGAAATGGCACATGGGATGTGCCCTACAGGTCATTATCAGTGGTCACAAAGGGTGTATTCATTCCTGTGGGGTCTCTAGTTCAAAACTCTTCTGGTTGCTGTGGCAGAGAAATTGTAGGCAGGCAGTGTAATAATGGCTGCAGGGCATCTATCGTACATGAGGAGAGGAGCAGAGGCTGTTGACCCTGGTAAGTGGAGTCTGAGCTGGAGACTCGGTCATCCCAAGCACAGGGAAAAAAACTGTTTAAGTTAAAAACATGTCTCTGTAAGATGACCACAAGGGAAACTAAATTAAAGGATTGCTGAAGCAGTGAGGTTTGGGGCTGCCAGCCTAACTACCAGTAAAGCTCAAAGTTCCTTTTAGTTCTTTTGTTTCTATGGTAGCTGTAGCCTTGACATGAAAAAAAATCCCAGTGGCACAGGACTACTGCAGATACATTAAGAAACCTGAAATGCAAATGATATATATATTTATATGCTGTGAGGGAATTAATCTCCTTTAATTTTAAGGCTTTTCAATCAGAAGGGTTCAGTGTAACAGAAAATGTTGCCTGAAAGTGTGCTCACTTCTATTCATAGCCCCTTTCAACACACTCTGAAGTTGAAAAAATCCACTGGGTTTTATTTACCAGCAAACCTTCATGGCAGATAAAGCAACCACTGCAAGAAACCTTCAATTCTTCTCTGCTAATGAGCATTGCTAGATTAATGTGTGACAGGAAGAGTATGTCCAGGGAATACCCTGCTGAACATTTCATCCTCCCTGGAATATGCTTTTCTGACATAAATCACAGTAAATATAATCTGCCAATTGTCTAGCCTATTGGGAAGGAGCAGGTAGATGAACAACTTGGTGCAAATATGGGAGAACATGCTGACAGGCGTGGATGTGGTTCAAATGCCATTTTCAATGAGAGCACTATAGGTAAAGGCCAGGCATGCAGATCATTTGTGTGTTTTCAGGAAAGTGTCCTCCTGCGGTTGACAGATAGGACTGAAAATGGAGTCTTTTCTTACAATGCCTGGTACAAAAATTCAGGAGTTACCAAAATGGCCTGCAGAAAAATGCAGAAAAGAAAAAGAAGTTCAAACAAGTAATTGACAGGAATTCAAAATGACTGATGCTATATGAGGAATGCAAAATACATTGTTGTATTATGGAGTTCCAAACTTTAAGCATGCCATCAATGAAGGGCATGAAGTGACACATATTTTAAAGTTCTAGGGACTACCTGATTTATTCTTCCAACTAGAAACTTCTAATTTATTGATTAGGAGATTCAACTATTTAGAGAGTCAATCAGTTTTTCTTTGAAAGGTGTTAAGGGCATGATTCATCTTTTCATTTTGCCGAGCACCTGACCGGAATGTCCCTGCCTTCTCCCATTTGGATAGTCATTATTGAACACATCTTCCCTATCTGTTCCCAAACTCCTAAACTAAGCTGTCAAAGCTCTCTCTATCAGCTATGAATATAAGAAAAAAGCTCCAACGGTTTCCAAGAGGAGAAAGATAGACCGGACGTTGAGTGGTAAATGAGGATATTTGGAATACATCTGTGGATACACACTCTGTCATTCCCTACTCAGCGCATCTCCAGCTCAGAGGAATGGATTCTCTTACACAGCAGCAGCTGTTACTGTTTGGATTGTCATATACCATATGGTGTGGCAGGAGAAAAAAAACTTCACACTTTCTCACATGGACAAATATTATTGCAAAGCATAAACACGTCAATATATATGCCTTTTCTCTGGGGAAGAATATAGTCTTCAACCTGATGCTAAAAAAATTACTGGCTTCCCAATGAGCAGATTACCTGTTAACATTTGGTCTAGATTTTTAGAATTTGGATGTCTCAACAGAAAATAAACATAGGTGTGCAGTACATACAGCACTTTCAGATTGATAGATGGGATGAAAGAGACACAAAATATAAACTGAGGTAGTGAAATGGGAGAGATGATTAGGAGGGAAAAAAGTCTATATGCAATTACTATGGAAGAATATATTGCTATCTACTAACTAACTACATAAAACCAGCATGATTGTGGCTTATCATGCAAATGGATCAGCAGTTTCTTCATGCATGTGAATTTGAACATTCCACCTGGTCAGTGGTGCATAAAGTGTTTCAGATGTTGGTGGATAATATCCAGACAAGAACAGGCCTTTCAAAAATGATGGGACCTCTACTTGTTAAGGGAAGCTGACACAATCAATGTGTCCAGAACTTGGAACAAGGAGAAGATGCAGTCCACTCCCTTGCTGCACCCGAGCTGAGGGTTGCTTTCATTTTAAGCCATGATTTCTTCAGCATTCATGTTTAAAACCAATCAGTGCTTTTATTTATGTTATTGCTAAAGAACTGTTTAGCTTATCTTTTTGCTTCAAGCACTTTAATTAAAGTGTGATCACTCTTCCCATTGTGTGCTGAAGCTGGCAACACACAGAGTTAACTTACAGTTCTGCAAAGCCAAGTTTCTGAGCTACACCCCAAAAGTCTTAGCAGAGTGACACTGCACTTGCCAATAGCAAACACTGGCACATCCTATTCGTATGGTAAGACAGATCCCATACCAGAACCCAAGAGCTGGCAATTAACACTCCTTTTGTTCTGTGCCTGTCTCAACCTGTATCAAGTGCTACATTGGCACCAACTGGCACAACAGAGCAGTTCTGAATTTACATAAAGAAAATCCCCATCAGTAAGAGGCTTTTTTTGTGACTAGCTGCACCCCAAATGAAATGAGCCACTGATAAGGATGGCAGGGATCTTCTGAGCCCATAGGAGTGACTCCTGACCTCAGGACACCAGAAGCCATGAAGGAAGCCAAGAGACCTTCCACATTCATCATCCCTTGATGAGAATCATAGTCCAGACACGACTCATGGATATAAACAGAGGTGGCAAATCAGCATCTAATATGAAACAGAAGAAAAAAACTCCATAGAATTTGGTGTCCTTGCATCAAACAGCTATTTTGCTCTAATGATGTCACTTCCATTCCCAGTTTTCAATGAAAATGACTTTATGGTTAAACACTTTTCTACCACTGTTACCATTTCTATCCTGACATCATAAGCCACATTCTGTTACTATGTGTTTTGTTACTAAAACTCAAAAGTGGGAGCAAAATGCCTGTGGATCAGGAGAACAAGCCTACTGCTGCCTTGGAAATGCTCAACATGCCTCAAAGTGTTTTCTTTTACCTTTGACAGGGGATGTGGCTCAGACCAGTGATCCAGTAAGGATCAGATATCCTGACTCACTCTCACGAAGCTGGCTGGACAACCCCATAGTCAAGACACATGGGGAACCAGTTCACCAGGTTCCAGTGCTGAGACACTCTGCAGAGCAACTTGAGAATCCCCTCCAGATCTCAGCTGAGCACAACAGTGTTACTGCAAAACTCTCTACCAGTATGAACACCATCATTTCTTCTTCATGACAGTCAGTTGGCTTCCTCTACAGGAACGCAAAGCATTTGCTGTTCTCTTTTGAAATTACAACCAACATTTCCAGGCACCTTTCTTTTAAAATACTTCTTTAAAATCACAATCACTTCACACAAACACAGCCCCTTTTTTGATTTCAAGAAAAGAGACATCCCACAGACAGAAGATTTCATTGCATCTTTTTCGTGTAGTGTTTCTAAAGTTCAGTCTTGAGTGCAGGGCTCTGCTCTTGGAAGAGAGAGCTCATCTGAGAAGAGAGTACAATCAGAAGATGATGGAAGTGCTACTGTTCTGGAAGAAAGATTGTAAAAAACCCCAGTTACTGCAAAAAAAGAACAAACTGAGGTTTCATCCTAGTTTTATTTTTTAAAGAGATAGTTAAGCCACATAGCAAATCAAAAATGCAGGAGACGTTTCCAAAGTGGTCACTGGACTTGAAGTTGATATAACTAAGTTGCAAAAGTAGCTTCCATGCATAGGAACCTGTTCAATATATATATTCAGACAACCACAGAGGTTGTCTTTACCCGTAAAACTCTTGGTTTACAACCACATTACATGATTGAGGCCTAAAGGTTCAACAGAACAATAATTTCCACTTGCAAACTTGCTGTTGATGTTAGCACAAATCACATATACAAGACAAAAAGAATTAAGAACTTCATAGCTTGCAGACTTCAGGTAAAGTATATGGAAAAGTGTTAGCTTAACTCATACGTCCCTAACATGCAGGTTGTTTGTGCACTCCCATATTTGCCGCAGTGGGACAGACAAACAGCTACTTTAGTCGCCTTTTTTAAAACAAGGAACTACAAATAAGCTCTCAGAAATTTGAACAAGTTTTATATTAATCATGCTCTCCCAGCTGCACTGCTGCCTGTGGAGGAAAGACCTAGAGACACCTGAAACAGTGTCATCAGACTAAATACACCAGTAGAGTAAGAAAAAATTACTTACATTTTAAGAATATGGAAACTGAAAGATTTTGTGGGAATAGTGTACCACACGAACAAAGTACAATTCACTTTGTAAGCAGGTGTAGTAAAATGCGATGTACTGTGGCTTCTTCAAACTGATCTAAGGCTGCCTGTGGCATTGCCTGAGACCATAAGCTAGTCGCACTGATTATAAGCTTTACCAGATAGATCAGGCTCCCTTTCTCCCTCAGAAAAGAAAGTGTTCTTTAAGATACTTTAGAAAGCCTCCAGTTGATTTTTCCTTTTCGTCAGGCTAATATGAATGTCCTGATTACCATCAGCAACAAGAGAAGGCACACTAAAGTTTACTTGTCCTAACCTGTAGCTATGCACGTAAATACCTCCCTTTACTTAAGCAGCATTATTCTGTCTGGCCTTTCTGCTCTTAAGGGCAAAACTTGGACTTAAAAAAACCCACAGTCTTTCTTTGGATCAAATCAATAATACAATGACTGACATATTAGTTGCATTTTGATGGCAAAAGAAAAAAAAAAGAAAAAAGAAAAAAGAAAAATGAAAAAAGAAAAAAGAAAAAAGAAAAAGAAAAAGAAAAAAGAAAAAAGAAAATGACTACTTACAGAAAACACAGAATACTGTTCTCATAAAGAGAACAGTCATAATTAGTCACCTTTTAAAATTTTTTCCCCCATCAGAAATAAAATTAGGTTATGATTTTCTTTTTCTTTTTTTTTTTTTTAAGTAAAACCCACCTCTTTAAATATCAAGATATCAATACCACAAATGATTTTGAAAATCTCGGTTACACTTATCTTAAAAGCAGCTGTTTAGACAAAATACATCTGTTTAAAGAGTTGATGTGTTTCCCTTTCAGATTCTTCTGAACGCCATATGAGCTAACTGTGAATCAGATTTGTATCTTGATATTAAAAGGGAAATCACATTCCACTTCCCAACGGAACAAAACAGCCAACGTGCCTGTTACTGTCTATAATGGCTACGTGATGTTTTCTGCTTAATAAAAGGCATATAACCCTGCAAAGAGAATAGCAAAATCACTTCCATTTTACTTTTCAGAAACTGCTGAATAAAACTCAGAACAATAAAAATCCCTTTCCCCATTCACATGGTTTACTCACCATCACTTTATTCCAAAACTCAATTTCACTTGAAAAATGATCCATAACAATGAAATTATTTCTTCCTTGTCAAAAGTATCACTCCAATAATTTAAATTACTGAACGCAGAAAAGGAAACATTGTGCTCCACAGAGCACTCTAAACACACACTGTTGTTTTTGCTGATGCAATGAGGCTTCTAAGCAAATGAGCAAGTTTGCAAGCAAGCTGGGTAGTGGCATTTTCCTTATGATTCAAAAGTGAAGTATGCCTCAGCTAACTGAATGCTCACACAACATATAATAAAGGAACTCAGGGATTCATACACGTCTCTAACACAATCATTTGTAAAACTTCTACTTGTATTACCATCTCTAAGTCTGCCACACCTCAAAAACGACAAGCCAGATACAAACCTCTACCAGGTGCTATATGCGGCCAAGAGAAAGACAGTTTCAAGCCAGAGGGTTGTATTTAAAAGTCTCTGAAGTTTAAGTCCCTAAGGTGTATGAAGTTACATTCCATGTATGGAATGTAACTGTGGATTCCTGCTGGCTGCATATACAAATATGATAAAGTTCATCATAAGCCACACACTAAAATCACAATGCATTACCAGATTAATGCAGAAAACTACTGTGATAGGAAGAAGCTACAAAAACGTATTTAAATAGGTTTATAATTGCAGCTTTTAAAAATTAACACTCTCCTCCCTCAAGTGCCAAGAAAAGCACAGAAGAATTTGCAGGGTAATTTTCTAAGAAATGGGGATAACAAGATGCGGGGAAAATCTAAGAGCTTTGTCTTCCTTTCCACAGAGGTGCAGACCTTTCTGAGCCCTGAGAAGAAGAGTTTAGAAACAAACCTCTGACTTAAGATGAAGAGGGGATAAATCCATAACAACCTAATGACTGCCTGATAAGTGGGAGCCTCCAGTGCAAGATGTGTCATTTATTTAGTGAATCTTTAAATCATACATCAGCTGCCTTGACAGGTAAACCTTGTGAAGGTTCAAAAATCTTTCAAGCTCCAGATATCAGCAAATAAATGCTGATGCAGACCTTTACATGACCATCAAGCCCTCACTGGATTCATTGAATAACCTTTTTTCCTTTGCCAGCTTTGACTTTTTCTGACACACTGAGGTCTGAGGTAGTATTCCCTCTACATCACTTGATGTTTCCTAATGAGCTGGGAGTGCTGCACGTGCTGCAGCCCTTACTGCCTTGGAAATTGCATCAAGATGAATGTTCTCCATAGCTTTTAGCATTTAAAAGCTCATGTTTTCTTCTAAACTTCTACCTTTAACATCTTCCTCTGATGCCCTTGCTATGCTTGCAGGTTCTTCTCACATCTCCAAGAAGCAGGCAGGCAAAACTAGGTAAAGACATGGATTAAGGCAGGGAGTGGCCCTTAGGGGAGCCCTAGCACCCTCTGCTGGGGCTGGAGTGGTGGGAAGTAGCTGGGCTGGCCTGTGGCAGTCCATCCTCATGGGTAGGGTGACCCCTCAAAGCTGGGGCATGAAACTCCTACCCAGTGGTTTTCACTGGGTGAGAGAGCAGTAATGCTACTGGTCTGTTTAATTAAAAACATAAGAAAAACCTTCAGCTTTCTTACAGCCTAGGAAATTCTACATAACACCTAATAATATATATATAAAATGGTGTAATATCTATGCTACTATAACCTGAACTAGTTACACAGTCTCAGGTAGCATTTAATTAGATCAGTGGGCCAAAATGTAAAGGAGAATAGAAATGCCAGGTTTACAACCAATAAAGTTTCCCAGACTAGTGAAACATCCATACTGGACTCTGACTGCACACTTCGGCCTGATATACTTGGGCTGTTTAACACACTGATCAAATTTACAGTCCAGCTGCCCGATTTCAGATATCCTGATTTGTGCCATCCCCAAACAATGTGGAATAAATTTAGATGCACCTTTAATCAGCACTTTTTTCTCCAGTTAATAGTTTCTGTGTACTACTTATACAGACAAAATTAAATAAAACAGGATACTGAATGTGCTGTATCTGTCTAGAAATAAATAACTTCAAAGGATGTCATTCAGCCATAAATCTATTATAAGTGCTTTTCAAGCTCTTTGAATTGCAAAAATTAGCAAACTGTTTGCTATCGGTATGTACATTTTTCTTGCTTTATTCTCTGAATTTTGCAAATTGGCAAATTAATATCACTCTGGCATTTTGTGGAACACAGATATCTTTGTGCTTTTGCAAAGGATCCTTAACCCTCTGAGCTTTCCAGTTGTGAACAGAATGTCTCCAATACCTTATCTGTTGCTTTGAACCATGTCCATCGAACCCAGTGGGTTGGAAATATGTCTCCACTGTAAGCACTAAGGAATTTTTGTAGATCCATTACTTTACCATGATAACGTTGCTTTATTTTAGTCATTTTATTTTGAGCAGCACTTGAGACTGTGTTATGAAATCTATTTTACATTGAGAATTACCTCAGATTAGTTATTTTTAAATCTAGGAAACAATTTCCACAGTTAGAAATATTGTTGTGAGAAGCTGTGATGTAAATGCTAAGTGTCTGTGTTCTTAGTTTTGTACTAATGTTTGGAAGGGAGCGTGGAAAAGGAGAATAAAGGGTGAGTGATGGCAGGGTACTGCAGGATCCTGTAAGCTGGCACTTGGCATAGATACAGCAAGGAAAACCACAGAGGTGAAATGGTGCATGATAGAAACCATCTTTAGAAGTTGATTTTTTTTTTTTAAATATCTTGATTCTCATGCTACACAGCATAAAATCTTTCATCGGGATCATAATAAACATCTATCAGAGATCTTTC
This sequence comes from Phainopepla nitens, assembly GCA_013400175.1. Taxonomy (NCBI): domain Eukaryota; kingdom Metazoa; phylum Chordata; class Aves; order Passeriformes; family Bombycillidae; genus Phainopepla; species Phainopepla nitens. Next base: position 57,658 of record VXBQ01003638.1, on the reverse strand, counting down.
TCTTCTGCTTTAACAGAAGGCCAAATAATTCAGAGACCAGTTGAAGCTCAATTACATTTTTCTGCAGTAAGCCAGAGAAAGGTGCAAAGTAAATCATCTTTATGTATCCTTTCTGAAGTTCTTTTATATTAATCCCCCCCAGAAAATGGGGTTTGAACATTTTCACATGTTCATCATCTAGCTTCGAGGTTTGGTTCCAGTAGTAGGCACAAGTATATTCTGTTTTTTCATTCCCCATTTCTGAACCAGAGCTTGTTCCTGCATTCACATACTCCTTTCTGAGCTGTGGAAGTGTAGCAGTTCACCCCAGTGCGGGGCCTTCTTTACCCACTGCTGTCACACTTCAGAATTCCCTTCAGAATTATCCTGTGGGTGATTAAGACAGTCCACTGTAATATTACTGTTCTCAATACAGCGTGCACACATTTCTCTATCCCAAAATTTAAATCACATTATTCTCCAGAATCATCACTCCAATCTGATAAGCAGAGGAAGAATTCCCATCTGATTTACTTCGGGAGGTCTGGGTTTTGCAATATGAAATAAGGTTGCAGATGGACTTCTATTGAATGAAGAAGCATTGCACCAGCACAGAAGCCCATCAGTCTGAAAGTTAGAATCTGAAGTGAAATTCTAGCTGCTAAAACAAGTCTATGCATTTGTTAACATGATAGTTAATAATTTTGGACTTCACTAACACCAAATTACGTGCTCCTTTAAGGCAAACAGGTGACTTGCAGCTAACTTATAGGAGAGTTCTATGTCCCCTGCAGCCCTTTGAAGGAAAACTCTGATCACAAACAAAACTACTTTTAACTGCCCCACAGATAGTAACAAAACTGAGATTATCACTGTATAAAGTATCCTGTCTCCTATTTTTTACACCACTGTGGCTCTGAATTTGCTCACTCAAAATGCACTATAATTATGACTTGAATACTGAATGTTGATATAAACCAATTTAAACTCACCCATCCTGGGCACAAGCAAATCCTCTTGTGACAGGGCAACATCCAACACCATCATGATAAAGAGCCGGGCCAGAGCACTGCCATGTATGTGTGACCTGCCAGTGTTCTGCTTCCTAATTGCAACTGTCTGTTTTGTGACTGCTGATCACACCCCCTGAACAGGGCTTGAGGAAGTTATTCCAGGATGTGCCATCAGTACTCTGATGTTCTTTGTCTTAATGCTTTAAGCCCAAATCAGTGCTGTCAGGTCAAAGCCTTACCAGCAGCAAAGCAGGGTACATCTCGCTAAGGGACATGGAGAGGAATGTGAGGCACATTGTGGCCCTCACTTCACTCTGGTTTGTAAGAAATGCCACTTCACAGAAGAGGAGATTACAGATTTGGAAATTATAGAAAGTAGCTGAATTCTTCCAATGTACACTTTAGGGGAACTATAACACAAATACAGACTATTCCACAATAAGAAGTAAAAGCACAACTGCAAGATTTATAACTTACAATATTAATTTAATAATCAAGTCCTTATAAAATAACATCTAACACCATGTGACAAAGGACGCTGACAGTACCTCCACAATCAGTGCTAAATAATGCATCCATAACAATTGCCTCTCACTTGATTATGGTAATGTAGTTGATACTAGACGCAATTCAAAGATTATTGAAGTCAATGAGTGTTCTTCATTAATGCCAATGGAATTTGAATGAGACTCATCAAACTAAAATATAAGAGAGGAGCTCAGTGTGCAGTATGGGCATAAGAAGAAACAGTGGTTCTAATCTTGGATATTAAAAATTGTGTTCTCAGTATGCACCACTGTAGAAGATTCTTGAAAATAATTAATTTTGAATCTTTGTGACAAACGTAAATGGTTAAACACAACCCTGTTGTTATCTGCACACATGATCTCCTTTGACACACCAAAATACAACTTGTTCACAAAATATCAGGTTTTGATCATAAAATTGCACATTTCTAAACCCTAAGTAAACTCTCTAATACTGGATTCAATTTTATAATTGAGAATTATTACATGAAATGGTAACAGCTCTAACTAAAAAGTCTGAGGGGTGAGAGGAATTATTTTCGGTATTTATTACAGAAGAGTATATGAAAATACAACAGAAAGACTCAGGTTATTAATAAAGACAAAATGGGTCAAAAAGGTCTCCAATATCTCTGATGGCTACTCCAAATGCAAACTATGTAGTAAATCTGGACACAGCTGTGCTAAGGGAACCTTAAATTTTACCATTTGTTCTTGCTTGTTATGCTGCAGAGACTTGTAAGGATCAGAAAAAAATTTGCTTAGGAAAAGCTTTACAACCCCTTTACTCAATTTTCCTCAGTTCTTGTTTTCATTAATTTGTAGCACTATAAGAGCATGGAGTCTTCAGAGGGGTTGGGACAGTAATGAAGATGGTAAAGTTCATGGTGGGTTTAGGAATTCAAAGCAGAGGTCAGCATGTTCACCCTGCAGGAACCTTACATAGCTCTTCAGCATTGACAAGTATTAAAACTTTGTCAAGTTCCCAGATTCTGCCAAAATGGAAGAGCAGGGAAGGCTGTTTTTAGTTTTCTAGCTATTTATGTTTGGTTGGTTTTGGTTTTTATTCTCTCTTCCCTTGCAGGAACAATGATACTTTCTGAAATCGGGATGCTGACAGGAGGACCTCCCACTGCTCTTTCCTTCTTTATAGATTCTGCAGCAGAAAACTCTGATATGAATAAGACTTTGGAGTAGCAGGTAACCTTTCCTTGCTGAAACGAAGCTGAAACCTCAAGGTCAACTCCTATGTGAGATGTAAGAAACATGAAATACTGCAAGCAGAGGAGCACAAAGTCATTTCTCTGGATCAGATCTATGCTCTTTGGGGCTGTAAATTAAAGGTAGCAGATGACATCGCTCTCCCTCTGCAGCCAGACTAACGCAAGAAATGTATCTGTGCACATATGTCCCATGCACAGACCATAACACTTGGGCATCAATACAAGCAAAGAAAGGATTTGTCTTGAACAAAGCAGTGCAATTAAATACTTATTGTTTCTTAAAAATGTGGTTTTAGCTGTTTTCCAAGGAAGTGGCTTAGTATTTCTTCCTTAGCACAGTTTACCATCTTGGACAGACTGACAACATCAATTTTAAGCTTAGGTAAAGACCAAAACAAACCAGATCAGAACGAAAAAACTTATTTTGAAAACACTTGATGTCTGCTAGCTGCCTTATTTTTATCTGACCTAAGTTCTGTGTACTTAGGTTGTTGACAATGTACAGTTGCAGACAATGTGCACAGAGTGCTGCCACTTCAGAGGGGGTAGAGAAAATCATTATACAGCTCTGTTGGTTCTGCAGGGGCGATGCCAGCAATCTCTGGGAAAAGTGGGTTTGTGCTTACATGGATTTCTTATACAGCACATTACTCTATAATTTGCCCGTGCTAGAAGACAGAACAGAAAACCACTGACACTCTGCTCAGTCAGGCCTACCCACGCACGGACATTTTGTGTTTATTGGAAAAAATGTAGTAAAGGTTGATACTGATTTTTTAAAAAAAGCTATTAGTTAATTTTACAAAAAAAAGACAGAAAGAGGAAAATGCCATTTTATTCTGAACTTTCCAATGGCTCTGTAAATTATGTTCATCATGTTGCTGGCTTCCTACCCTACACAACCTTCTTACCCATTATTAGGAGGCTGCTTCCAATTACTGGGTTTACAACCCTAAATCCTAGAAGGTAAGGTAGACTTCAGTCAACAGATCTTGACTGGAAATAAAAAGGAAATTGATTTTTTTTTTCTGCAAAGTCCCCAGTAAACAGCAGTAAACAATGTTCTTCCTCTCTCTTGCTCAGACTTGCAAATACAGATTTTTAAACACTGTTTTCTCATGCAGCACCACTTTCTCTCCATCACAAGGGCTGCCAGACAGTCCTTGTGTTCAACTTAACATTGGGCAGCATGAGAAAAACATTTATAGCCTAAGCTAGGTTGCAGCAAAGACTGATTACTTGTTAAAAATAATCAAGAATTACACAAAGTATATAAATAATCAGCAAGATATTTATCAAACTTCTTGACAGTACTATTTCAAAGCTAACTCAGGGTTTGATAGCTGATGGGGGAAAAAGGGTCCAAGGCTAGATGTCTATATAGTTCCAACCTAGCTCTTGGCAAAAGCAACGGCTGTCCCCACGCCTCCCCCAGCATTTGGCTTTAAAAGAACAGGATTTAGCAGTATTTTTGGTAAGTGTCATTCCTGTTTATCTATATTTAATATACATAGATGCTTTCATAACTAAAAATGTTACACAAGTCCCACGAACAATACTATCATTTAATCATTATAATTTTCATAACTTTGTACTTTCTCATAAGTACAACTTAAGTACAAAAACATTTTTTTAAACTTCAGTTCCTGGAATCACGCTATTTATGAAAAGTTTAGTTTTCACGAAGAAAATCAGGTTGTTTTAAGTACTCAGGATCTCAGAGAAGCGACATAAACTCTAATACCTAAAAGGTATAAAACGTAATAAGGTAAATAAATTTGGTTTTTTTTTTCATATCTGGCATTAGCAATAGAGAAATCAAAATCTCTTGGCACCAACAGAACCCTTTGGCATTTTGTTTATATCCACAATTCTCGATCATAAAACACAATGGTTGCCTCATCTATATTTTGTCCAGATCTGTGCAGAATATCATAAAAGTTCAAGATGTCCTATGTCTTCCAGTGTGTTGATTTCAGAAAGGTAGTGCTGCACAATTGGAAGCACACAAGGAAACAACTATCCTGTGCAACAAACAACCCAGCGATCTTGCAGCGCTTAATACTAAAATACAGTGCCAATGCTGGCAACCTTACAGTAGGGATGTATTATATGAAGCAACTGGAAATGGCTAATAAATCTGTGGTTTCAAATCTAGGCTTTGAAAAAAGCCAATGACATAACTTCAATTATTAGATGCCAGATAATTTGAAAGAACAGTTTGAATTGCTAAATTCTTTAAGCCTCACCATCCTGATTGGAGGTATTTCATTTTTTGAAAAAACAAATTGCAAGTAGAATTATGATTATTAAGTCAGGACAAAATATCAGCTCTTTATGTTGTGTTTGCGTTGTGATCTTGTACATTGCACCTAAGCAAAACGTGATTTCATTTCTTCTTCTGCCAGTTTAAGTTGTTCTACAATTTTCTTCCTTTTTCTTTCAGTCTGTTGGACTTTGGCAGGGAAGAAACTATTTGACATGGACTTTTTCTGGTAGGCTTAGAATATTCCTTCAGCAAACGTCGACTTCATCTGCAAATACAAAAGCAAATGGCAAAGCCGATCTCTCACCTGATAATGGAGGAGCTCCCAGAAGACCCCACCACAGGGTGGGCAGCACCCCCACCACCCAAGGAAACACGCACAGCGCCCGGGGAAGCCTGGGCAGTCTGATTGGGGTTCGCTGCCTTCTAAAACTGATTTGTTGCTATTGCTGCGCCTCAGCGCGCCTGAGGAGGTGCTCAGGCCGCGGCGCGGTGTCCGGCCGCTAGGTGGCAGCGCGCGCTCGCGGAGCCGCCGCTGGATCGGGCCCTGCCCGAAGGCCCGGGCTGCGCACGGAACGGGGAACACACTCGGGCACGGCCGCGCCGCACGTGTTCGCGGAAAGCTTGCTAGAAAACTTAGCAGCCGTCCGAAGACAATTATTTATACGCCTGCAGAAGTACCGTGTGTGTTTGTTTTTGCCTTTTTTTTTTTCCCCAGCAAAGCAATTTTTGAACAGAACATCCCCACCATCGCTGCTTAAGCCAACACAGAGACCAAGTAAGGGCACTCATGAAATCCTAAGAAACTCCGACTATGCTGTGGACTTTCCCTTAAGTAGCTTCGATTGCAAAAGCAGCTCTAGTTTTATGCACATATCAATTACAGAATCAATTAGGTTGGAAAAGACCTCTGAGATTGTCAAGTGCTATGGTATGACCGAACACCACCTGTGTCAGGTATACCATAGCACTCAGTGCCACGTCCAGTCTTTTCTTGAACACCTCAGGGAATGGTGACTCCACCACCTCCCTGGGCAGCCCATTCCAGTGTCTCATCACCCTTACTATGATGAAATTCTTCCCAATGTCCAACCTAAATGCCCCCTGGCACAGCTTGAGGCCATATCCTCTCATCCTGTCACTGGTTGCCTAGGAAAAGAGACTGACGCCTACCTGGCTGCACCCTCCTTTCACAGAGTTGTAGAGAGTGATAAGACAACCCCTGAGCCTCCTCTTCTCCAGATGAAATGCCCCCAGCTCCCCTCAGTCTCTCCTCATAGGGCTGCCTCCTCACAAAAAGCAACAAACGTGTCACTGGCCTGAAAGCACAGAGTGCTGCTTTGCTTTGCACCTTGAAAGAAATAAGATAAACTATTTCTGGAGAAAAAAATTCTCAGCAGAGTAAGAAAAGCTATTAAGAGAAAACAGAGGTGGGTGCCCCTGCCCCCACTTGGTAATGTGGAGGGAGAGAAACCTGATCAAGTTCTGGATAAGTGAAAGGACTGGACCCAACAGTTCTCCCCTGCTAAATATTCTCCATTACCCCATCACCCCATTCATTACTCTGTCCAAGGATCAGACTGGAGAGCCAGCCCAATCTACGTACTGTTAAGAAGCTATGGCTTGTCTGTCCCACCACCAGACATCCAATGCTGAAAAAGTGGCATGGCTGCTGGAGAGAACACAGATGATTATAGATAAAGCATTAGCCTATCCCTTCCTTTTTGTGTCAAGGATATTGTGTGGCTACAGTGACACAAGCAAACAGAAATTCTGAAACACAGAATACCTTCATTTGACATCAGCATGTATGTATGTTCGTGGGGATCTCTTTCTTTCTAGGATTGCAAACCTCAGCAGAGCACTTCCAAGCCTTTTGTAGGCCAGGGAAATGACTGCCAGATTACAATGTAGACATAAAATGCCATCTAACTTCCAACGCTGTATTTGGAAGCCTTTTTTGCTGTGCTTTATGACACAAATTTGAGGCCATATAAAGTCATTTGATTACCCTCACTGTATATATCCTTGAGCTAAACTCACAATCTGAATTGTCCCATTTGAAATGAAGGAAAGACTGGATAGTAGGACTCAAACAGCTGCCTTTATCAACTGTATAATAAAGTTGCCACATAAGATATACTTTTTTTTTCTTTTCTTCTCCTCAGAGATTGCTGTAAGATAAGTAAGAGGAAATTATGCAAGATGATAAACACAATTATTCAGCAGTTCAGTTCTCCAGCCAAATCTCACTGCAAGACAAATGATCTGAAAAGTTTCATGAACCTTCCTTCTTTAAAATCAGTTATTTCTCCAGGCTGTAATAATCAGAGGTTCCAAAGGGTTCCAAGGGGCATTATCTTTGTTAAGAAAGATACTTTTGAGTGCATTAGGGCAAACAGAAACATGCTTTGGGCACTAAATGCTCTGGACGACTGCTCAGTAGAAGGAGAGGGGGGCACTAGCTCTGGATTTGCTGCAGAAAAGCAGCCTGGCTGAGGAATGAACAACTTTTCAGTCCCTATCTCCTGTGAAATGCAACACAGCTGAGATACTGACACAATCTCTCATCTTGCACAACCTGTTTAACTCACCTTCTCTGACATAATTACCACAACCTGCAATTCTCCACAGAGTTGCAGACATGCTGCTCCTCACACTTGCAGGACAGAAATCAAACTGCAGAGAGACTGTCTCATCCAAACAGAAATTCTGCAGGAAAGCAAACTCTTGGAGCCAGGTAGCCCATGCTTCCAGCTAGTCACCTCATGTCTTTCCTAACCTTTTCTACAGTCAGAAATCATTCTGTGGCCAAAGGCAAGGTGGAGAAGAATGGTAGCAAAGAGGGGTGGTGAGAAATTCAGTTAAGGATCAAACTTCAGAAGCCTTGTTGAATATTAACAGTTAAATTCATCTTTTTCTCAAATTGAACTTCAAGAGAAAGCTGTAGCTTCTACACTTAGGGAAGTAATTTGATTTGTGATTTAAAATGTTTGTTTTAAGGGCATTGATGGGAATGTGTGTCCTGCCTAAGGCCCTGGCACAACTCAGCAACTTTGTTCACTATGAGCAGTGCTGTCCCGAGCATCTCTGACGGCAACCACCTGGCATGCACCAGCTGGCAAATGGCCTCACTGTATTCATAGGGCAGTGTGCTACTGTGGTTACTCTGGAGTAAACTCCCTGCCTGGGTACTCCTGAGACCGGAGTGACTGAGCCAGGAGTTATACCTGTGTAACTAGAGCAGTTTAATTACACTGACAAATTTTCCCTGCAATTAAGCACCAAGACAGCTAATTTTGACTTTTCCAGGAGAAAACCACTTTGGATGTCTCTGCTCCTTTGTGAAGTCTTTGAGTGTTTACAGTGCCTTCACCCATAGCAGGAATAACCTGCAACCCTGGACTTTACAGTCGCTATCACTTTGAATCACACCTGAGTTTCTCATGCTCCCACTTATGCAACAAGTATCGAAAAATATAAATACTAAAAAAATTTGAAAATATCCTCCAACAAGTACTACATAACCTCCCCAACACCGCATAGTTGGAGAAATGAATGTAATTTTTTTCACTATTGTTGTTGCAAAAAGCTAATTTATTACCTATTAAAGCTTTTCCATTCTTTTCCCAGAATTACAGGAAGCCAGCAGAGAAACTAAAGAAACTGATAAAAAAATCCCAGTCCCCCAAAAACCAGCCACACAGTCCTACTGAGGAGGATGTATGCAGCTTTTTCACAGCAGCCCCAACTTCTCTTCCAGTCTGGCAGTGGTCCAAAGCAGACTCAACTGGAACAGCATGTGCCAAACTGTGTCAGAAGCTCCTAACAGGTCTCAGGTGATCTCCTGACAGTTCCACTTGTTCCTGCTGCTTTAAAGGCAAACCAAACACATACCCCCAGATCTTGTGCCTGAGCCTGTTCAGCATCTTCTGTCATGATCTTAAAAGCAGACAAAGTAGATTTGAAGAAATGCTGGATGTTGCACTGACACTGGCATTTAAGTTATGACAGAGGATTTGACACCTTCGCCAGTCAGCAGCTTTCAAGCAGTGCTGGGCCTACCCAAAATCTTGAACTCTAGAATCAGGCACACCAAATGTATCAAAGATAAAATTTTATTTAATTTCATCAGACTACGTCAAATCTAATCCTGTAAAAACATGTGAAAAGAATTCCATACTTGTATAGTTCCACTTTGTTATTAACCAACTTGAAATAGCTCGTAGAGACTGAGTGAAGGAAAGGTATCAGGCTTTACATAAAATAACCCTTTCAACTGGAATTCAAAGTATGAACCCTTGATCACCAATATGTGCAACACAGGGACTACTTCTTTCAAATAATAGAGATATTTGAGGGGGGAGAAGAGTGCCGATTCCCATATGGCCTGGGAGTTTGAGCAAGTAAACTGCTTATTCTATAGTGCCAGAGTTTCCTGGCACTATTCCTGGTTTGAGATGATAGCTTCTGTGCTAGGAAAACATAAGAGAATATTTGCTTTCTCTGGAAACTGGGTTGGGTTTGTCAACAATCCACTTTAAGGAAGCTTTATGGGACCCTTTTCCCTGTATTTATGTTTCTTTAAAGGTGAAGATAAAGCCTGCCACCATTCAGCCCTAAAAGAAAATTTAGAAAATAACAGAAACAAGCATGACTAGGGCTAGCCTGAAGGAAATGGCAAAACTGACTGCATGCACTGTACACTGACAAAATTACAAGAGCCTTACATGCAATTACCAAAACCTGCAGAAATACTCAGACTTTAGGACAAATCGTGATTCATACTATAGTAATTCTGCTCATTTCATTGGATCATTCCAGTTCCAAATGAAATTTCTTTTAAGGTTTTTACATTTCTCCCCATCATTATGACACTCCATGCATCTTCCATATAATGGCAACAAATTTAGACAATAGTCTTCAAGTTCTCAACTATCTGACATTTTCTTTTCAAAATAAAAACTATTTTGGCTAGAGTAAAAAGAGCTGAGTTTTATGAATATAAGGCAATGCCAAGTAAATATCTTTTGACAGAAAGTAGTTTTTCATGGTGAACAATGGCCAAACTAGATGTTCACCTAATACTTGCCTTTCCATGACCAGATGTTCTTGACTTTCTCAAGAAGAAAGCTCATTGATTAATACAATTTTTAAGATGATGACATTATCAAAAAATGCAAAGTAATTATTGCTTTTGAACACCCTTCCTCTTGTTTAGGCTTTGAACTGGAAGATTAGAAGATTCACCTTATTAAAGCAAGGAAAACAGACAATGCACATGCCTGCAGTGGAGAAGGGAAGAAGAAGGGCTGCAACTATGACCTCTCAGATGCCCCTTTGAATTGGGGAGGGAGTTGCCAAACAGCAGTAAACAAACTTAAAACTAACAAGCTGTTGCTGCTGTCACTACACCCTTCACACAAAAATGGGCACCAGATCCTTGTTAGCAGGTTTAGCAAGGGGTGACTAAAGCTGCTGGAAGGAGTCCAGCCTGAATGCAGTCCAAGAGGCTGTCCCAGAAGGCAGCTGCACCACATTTTCACATGCTACAAAGCCTATAAATTAGGATTGCTGAGCCTGGAGTTATCATGTGCATGACTCACAAATATTTATTAGGGAGGAAGGAGTGACATCTCCAAGACAGCCTGAAGAGAAAAAAAAAAAAAACAAAAACAAAAACAAGGCATTGAAGTTTAGTGGAGAATCAAAAAGGAGGTTGTGCTTCTCACTGCTCAGCTGAACAGGGACCGAAGGACAAAAGTAAAATATTGGTTTAGTTCTTCAGTGTTTCGCCTTTCCATCTAGTTATTTTTATGTTTGCTCCTTTTCACCCAAAGCCTGATTTTGTGTGTATATTTTAACATGCTAGAAGTGGGGAAGATTCCTGTAATTTGGCAACTTGCCTTTAAAGTCTATGTGTGTCTGTTTTAGTAATTTGTGATACTTCTATGAGTAATCCACTGGCAGTTGAGAACCAATTTTTTTCACTAGTTCTCCCAATATACATGTAGAGAAATTAAAAAAGGAATTATTTTAATTTACACACCTTGCCTTTATTTCAGGGTTACCATTCACTCTCTTTAATGAGACTACAGACTTAGTTGTTTGAGCATGCACTTGTTAGTCTGATGAATTTCTTTTAGAACAGAACAGCTTACACATGTATAATCCTATTTATTTGAGGTGTTTCCATGAAAAGTTGAAGCAGAATCTCTTCCCTTTTCAGTAATGTTAGAAGTCTCTCCATTAGCTAAATACAAGGAACAAGATCCTGGCTTTTTCCCCATCAAGGTCAGTTGGAGTTTTACTATCAGTCAGCTTCAGTAACAATTTGTTACTGTCAGGTAACAATTTTACTCGCAAGACCAATTGTACTGCAGAGCTAGGACCCAACTGTATTGTGCACTCTTCATTAGCTGATCTCAGTTAATGAGTAGTAGAAATTATCCAGAAATTTAACTACAAAGCATTTGAAAGAGAAGAATTATTTGCAGTTCTTTAATTTTCCATTTTCATTATTCTTCTGCCATTACATCTCATACTTCAATGACTCTTCAATAACAGTACAAAGGTGTCTATTGTAATGAGGGTCTAGTGTTTTTAAATAGTTGGTCCTAAATATTGCTGTCACTATGCCTAGGTCTAGGCAGCTCTAAGGTAATGCTTTCATTTTCCTAATACATTTAACCACTCCTCCATCAGTTTAACAGTCCTACCAATTTAAGGTCCATTTTTTTTTTCTTTTTCTTTTTTTTTCCTTTAAATCAGGGCTGTGCCCACCTAAACTATGCTATCATGCTATAAGGCTGTTATCTTTTTTTCTGCAGATATGCCAATTAATCTTCATATATCTGATAAGTACATTAAAATTCATCATACACTCCCCCCTCTCCACCCCCCACCACCCCTCCCAATTTGGGTTTTTTTCATCACAGGTGCTAACTGGTTAGCAGATTCACTGGCTGTAATAGTAAAGTATCCTGAGCTGGAAAAAGAGCCACAAGGCTCATCAAAGTCCAGCTCCTGGCCCTGCACAGGACAGCCCCAGGAATTACACCATGTGCCTGAGAGTATTGTCCAGACACTTTTTGAACAAGAAGAAAGACAGTAAGCAGCAAATACCAACTTAAGGCTTGTAACTACTTGCTAAAACAACCCCAACTATTCCAATAGATATTCTCTAGATAGGCTATAAACTCTGCTCTCTCCATCTTGCCATCAATGCTTTTAACTTTGTCTGTCCTCCCAAGAACTGCCATTAGGTTAAGTCCCGTTCAGTTTGTTAAAAGAACATATACATCAAGTTTGGAAACTCTGACCTAATTTACTATAAAAAAATTTACTTTCTTATTAAGAAAAAGAAAAATCCATTCTACTGAGATAAAACTAAGACTCAGGAATAAAGATGCCACATTTCTTTGCCCAAATCACTGTAACTGCACAGACTTTGCCAATGTTCTGTGACCAATTTGCTTTCAAGAGATTTCTTCCTCCTCACCCTTACAGTGTATTTTTTGTCTTGTAGCAGAAGTACTTCAAGGCACTATACCACGTGTGAAATACATCTGTAGATCTGTAGTATCTAAAATAAAGTTGCTGCTGTAATGCAATGACCTTAAGTGCCCATGTGTGCAGTAACCTCTGTGAGCATGTGAAATGTCTGCAGCTTCAGTGCTGTCTGAGCCTGGCATGAGCTCTGCCATTCTCCTGACAGCCTAATCCATCTCCTTCTGCAAATTATCTCTCTGCTCAAATACAGAATAACATAAGCAAGTAATGGTCTCGGAACACTTAATTAGTTGTAAGAAAGGTATAAAACACATATATTTTCTTCATATAGTTTAAATGTTGGCCAGTCTGGGAATTAAAGAATACCAATTAACTATATCTGATATCTGAGATATCACTGATAACAGTATTAAAAAAAATAAAGAAAACCCGACAGGAAACTTTAAGCAAAACCATCTCAGCTTCATTGCTCTGAAAGTTCAAATAAAATTGAAATAAAAAACTTTGGTTCACTTGGAGTTTTTGCAAAACCAAACCCTGACTGACAAGGTTTTACAAACATGAAAGCTCCCTTGAGGCATCCTTAAGTGGTCTGATTTATTACAGCTTTGTAGCTAATAATAGCTTTCAGAGGGGAAGAGAAAGGTAGTTCCAGTTTGTAAATTGTTGCTTTGTGATGTAGAAGAGTAACAATAGCCAATATGTTTTATTTAGGTGTACTGTTAATTAAAAAAATTACAAAGTTAGTTAGTTAGTTAGTTAAACCTGTTCCTATAAGGGAACAGCTTTAACTCCAAGCAAACACCTCAGACCAGAGAGAGCTGCTGAACAAAGAGCAGTACTGCCTACCTCACTGGAGATGAATGCTTGTGGGTAGGGTGACAGCAAGCCATAAAATGGAGAACAAAAATTACAGGTGCTATAGGAATCCATTTGGTTGATCTACTTCTAATAGTTCCTGAAAACACAGTGCACATCAAAGACATATAAAAGCTGCATCCAGATTATTTTCTCAAATAAGATCTTAAGAAACATGATTTTTAAATCGGGATCTATGCACTAAACATATCAAAGATGCTGGTGGGGAATGTGCAGTGCTGTTAAATGAGTCTAACCTTCCTGCCTCACATCAAAACAAGTCATGTTCCTGAATAACAGCTATGGAGTTAGAAAGGTTTTGGTCATCAAATGCATCATGAAAGAAAATGGCATACAATGAGGTCTTTGCCCAAAGCAAAACACTGTGTGCAATCATTCATTCCCCTGTGTTATGAGGGTGACTATTACACAATCAGAACCATTAATAATATTGTATTTGTGGCAGCTTGATTCCAGCCCTACCACTGGTACAGAGCCCTGATAAACACAGTGCTTAGATTTGATATGGTATACATAACTTGCTGATTTTAGAATAACTGACAGTAATGGTTTATAAAATCCAGTATAGAGGCTGTTGCATAGTGGTGCCTGACTGATTGATTTATAGAAAAGCAAACACAAGAATACAGACACTACTGGAAGAAGCACCAGCAGCCTGTTAATTGGTGTTTGTACATCTAAACAGTTTTAAACTGCATGAACTAATAAACGTCCATCTGCCATCTTGGTGTTTTTTCAGATGGCAAGGACACATAGTTTTGATTTACTGTTTTTGAAAATGTGGGGTTTCATTTCTGTATGAAAATGCTTAAAGAGTTCATAGCTTTGTGTAATGGCTTTTGTCTGTTATCCATTGGAACACAGTCACATAAATTATTCCCAAATCATTGGGCAGCCTGTGTATACTGAACTGCCTATTGGATTCATCACAGAGCTTTCCAATAACAAGAATAAGAAAGTGAAATAAAACTTATTACCACTAAAGTAAATACTTCCCACCTCAAAATGTCAAGCAATCATCTAATCACTCAAGGGAGGACAATAATTGCTCTGAAATAATTCTTATTCCTTTATTTCTTGCTAAAAAATTGCTTATATTGTACCAGCAAGAACAACACTTTTCAGATAGCATCTGTAAGAACTGCCTTTCTCAAAATTCTTGTGGTCATTATCAATTTGGCTATAAATTAAATTATAAACATCAGATAAATATTCCCTTCCACAGAAAAATGGCAAGTCCAACCAGGCCAAGTAGATGAAAATGTGGCAAGCAAAGCATATATACACATATATATATATATATGTATATATAGGTCCCATGGGAAGAATACCGCCACTTTATCTTTTGATTCTGCCAACCCATGACAGATCAACCTCAAACCAGCACATTATCCTTCAAAGGCTGCAGCTACAGAAATGTTAAAATTTTCTCTTCCATACAGAAAGCAGCTCTTCCCAGGACATGCCATGAACCACTACAAATAAAGCTCTAACTCTTTGCTATGGGCCAACTGCAAAGGGTATTCCTAAAAGAATTACAAAGCTACAAGCAGTAGATAGAAATGAGGTATGTTTATATGATAGACAGTGCTACTTAATAAAGCTTGCAGGCTGGATAACAAATATTTTATAATCACAAACTGCATGAAATCCAAAGAATTAAAAATAAAACAAAAAATATCCCCATAGAAAACAGTGCAGCAATTCTAAAAAATAACCAAATTTTCAGAAATTACAATATGTTTGAGGCTATTTGGTGAGCAGACACAAAGGCTAAATTCATCAAGGAAATTATTCACTCAGCATTAGCACTACAGCTGTGTTTTGTCTCCCAAGACTTTTGCTTTTATTTGCAATTGTGTTGATTATGCATATGCAAAATATTTTATCTATTCCCTTTCCCTCTAAATGGTGCACTAATCTGTAATGACAAGCATGGTGCTGCACATGGAAAACTCATCTTCAGGGCAGGCAAAGGCACTTGGTTCATATCTAGCAACTCTAAAGATCTGAATGTAGGATGAAATGGGTATAAATTTTCTCTAACAATATAAATGTGGCATTTTACACAAGAATAATGCTCCGGTTTTAGGAAATAGTTGTGGTATCTAGCTGAATTCATTACTGATTATTCCAAAAGCATGACTGCAACAGCAAACCAGCACTTCAGTTTTAATTTGTGAGCCTTGTGTGGGGTGACAGACTTTTGTATAAGACTGACAGTAATTTTAATCCCCCATACCCTTGACTTGTGCCTTGGCTTCTTTGAAAACATTTCTAAATCGGCAAAGCTTCAGCCAATTAGGAATTATAATACTTCTTGGGAAAGAAAAAACATTTTCAATCCCAATACAATTTCCATGAAATAAATTATTTGCACAGAGCACAGCCAGTGCAAGTAACTGTATTAAAATGCCATTGCTAATTAAATTGTATCCTTTAAAGCTCGGCAGTTTGGAGCAGAAAAGGAGGGGAAAGTGTTACATATATGTGTAATTTTAAGCAATATTCTAAACACACTTTACTTGACAAATATTTGCTGAATATTTCCTGACTAAGACACAGAGTGATAGCTATTTTCCTATTCCCTCACACAAAAGGGCAAGACAACAAAAGCAGCTGTCTGATTAGGGGCACTGTTGTCCTGAATCAATTACATCCCTGCAGCAGAGAGCTCCACTTATGCACCTGTTTTTAAATAAAAGCTTCTGTAGCTCCCAAGTGTACAAGGGAGATGGGGGTGGGGTTGAGGAGGAGAAACTATGAAAGAAACAATAATTCTTCTGAAGGTCAGCCAGGGCATCCTTCATCCCTTGCTCTCCAGATTCACTGATTGCCTCCGAATAGGAAATCTGCCCAAATCTTCTGTTACAATCAAGAAGAGGGGAGGAGATCAGTGTTGAACATGTGCCACTTTCAGTGGCTTTTGAAGGAATATAATTACTGTGTTTAAGCGACTGACTTATCTCTTTCCCAGAGCTTTTCAAGTTGAAGGGTGACAGAGCTGAGTAGCCTGAGAACTGGCTGCTCATCCTGATTGCAGTGTGCCTCCAGGCACCCATTAGCGCCCTCCCCACCTCGCTCCCCTCCTCTCCTACCCTCCGCCCCGGCCAGGGCTGCTGCTTCAAGCTCTGCTCCCAGCAGCAGCACCCGGCTCCTCACTGCCTCTCTGCAATGCCTGCTGACACAGGTGGGACCTATTTACCTTCCAGCCTTAGGTGCTGCTCCCTCAAAAACGGTTGCGGACTCGGAGCCCACAATCTGGTTATTTTGATGAGCTCAAATCCCAAACAAGAATCTTTCTGCAATTTATCCTGTCCCATAGCTTCTGGTAGACACCTTTCTATAAGAAATTCATTACCATTTACCACACAGAATAAAAAGGAGCCTGTTTATGCAGTCTTTTACAGCATGAATAAAATTTCCTTATAATGTGAAATATTTCTCTGGAGAATTTGCATTTAGTACCTCTGACCTGTCTAAGCATACTTTTTTCCTTCAATATTAATAGAATCTTAATCTTTGATGCATACATACTTCTTTTTTAATAGAATGAAGAAATTAGAATACATTGTTTTCTTAATATCTGAATACATGAAGAAAAATGCAATTGAACTGATAAAACAGAGTGGGTTTTGGCCAAGACAGCTGTTCCGCAGTTGGTGCGTATGTTTTGTTTTCAATTCCAGCTCTGAAGTGAAAAGTGTCCAAGCTCCCGTCTTCTTACATGCATAGCAGAAGACAACTAGATAGCTACCCTCATAAAAACTGCCACACAAACACTACAAAAGGAAGATCCCCTCCAATATACAGAGAAGTATGTTTTTACATAATTTATGAATGCTTCTTTATTTTTTTTCCATTTTGCTTTTACATGCAAAAAAAGTCTGCAAGGTCTTTCAGAATTATAGGTCAGGATTTTGCAATAGGTATGGACAATAAAAGCAGGGCTGAAAAAGTTCTTAAAACATGATTTTATAAATGCTTACAAGCACTGGATTTTTCGGGCCTTAAATATGAAATTACTAAGTAGATACAATAATTTTATTTGGGCAAAAATACAATTTGATATTTAACTGCAGCAGAACTATCTAAAAGTGTATAGAGCACAAGCCATCCAGGAGGTATCTGGATTGCATTGAAGAATTCACTTCGTGATGGATCTGTCACTCTCTCTGGATGGCTGGGGAAATCTAGGATACTCTATTTGACTACATGCTTAAGATGACTGAAAGTTGAGAGAAGTAAAATATTAAAATATAAATTTAAAAATTATGTAAAATGATGGAGATAGATAAACAGATGCTTTTAACAATCTCAGTGCTTGCATAAATCCTTTGGTACCCAGGCAGCTTTAGAAGCCTGACCTGCAGTGTCTTCCATATTGGGAAATTAAATTCACGTTCTTTGGTATTTTGGTCTCAAAGATCCAAGTTTTTTGGATATGCATGTACATACAGACATAGCAGAGTTTCTTACCTCCAAAGATTACATATAAATCCCTAAACTACGTAATTGAGGGACTGCAATTACTTAGAAATTTTGTATTCTAATAGGACTTAGCAGGACAGGATATCTGAAAGAAGAGATGCAAAAATTAGCCTGAACATGAGGTCTGCCTGAAGGTGAAGAATGACCTTTTTAAAAGATACTGCTATGAAAATAAAGCCTTCCATTGGTTTTTTATTCTAATTTGTCTTTATAATTAATAAAAATAACTTCCTTTATAGATAGGCATTTCTTATAAGACTAAAAGAGAGTCTGACAGTGCAAGTCATTATTTATTGAACAAGCTATTAAATTTTAGTATTCCTTTTCAGAACAATCTCTGTTTACTTCTTTTATTGAATGATAACTCTCATTCATTCTGATTTTCAATCAATAAAATTAAAGTGAAAAGTCATTCATTAGAAGAAGATATTCTGATCCAGTCAGTCAAAAGAGCTGCTTCAAAAATTTCCAAATAACGGGGACACAGAGTGTCAGCAAACAGCACTTAAAATATGGAAACAATACAGATACTTCTGAAGTAAAGGGCCAGACAAGGAAACAATTGGGCCCTTTTGACTTCAGTAAGGCTTGCAGTACATCTCCCACGATACTCCTGAATCCATTTTAGGATGCTACAGCCTATGCAGGTACAAAGTTTAGTGGCTGGTTGGGCTCAGAGGATTGGGTCAATGGGCTGTGCTCTGCCAGGAGGCTGATTAGATGGAGGTGTCTGTCCTGGGACCTGTTGTGGTTAACAGTGACCCAGTTCATCAGTGACCCAGAGGAGGTGGCAGAGCTCACTGCTATGAGGTTTGCAGCTCACTCCAGAACAGTGGGAGCCATCAATATGTTTGGGAGAAGAACTGCCATTCCAGGAAACCTAGGCAGGCTGAAGGAGAGAGCTGACAGAAGCCTTATGAAACTCAACAAGGGCAAATGAAAACCCCTTCTACCTGGGAAGGAATAACTCCTGCAACAGTAATGGCTGGGGAGCAGCTCTCAGGACACTGGCCTTGGGTGTGGGCAGCTCACCAGAATCCAGCAGTGTCCGGGCAGCAAAGACAGCCAGCAGCACCCAGGGCTGCATGTACAGGAGAATAGGAGACAACAGGCATAAACTGAAATGAGTAATCCAGATTGTTTGTCACACGGGTTTTTTTAACTGCTTGGACAATGAAGCAGTGGAACAGACTGCCAAGAGAGGCTAAACAGTCTCCATCCTTGGAAGATTTCAAGACCAACTGAAAAAAATCCTGAGCAACTTCATCTGAACTCATAGCTGCCCTACTATGAGCAGGAGATTGAAGCAGATGCTTCCTGATCTGTCTTAAAACTTAGGCTGTGATAGTTCACACTTCAAAAAAGGAAAACAAGACCCATCTATTCTTGAATATTAAGCCAATTCAAATTTTCTAAACTACTGATAATATTCAAATCTCTTGTCGATAATACTTACCAAGAAATAAAGCACCTTGCTAACTTCGCACCAACTGTCATGCAAAATCTCACATTTTATTCAGAACTTAGGCCAGAGGCAAGACAAATGCACTTCTTAGAAGGAAGGATGCATTTTAACTTTTGCAAAGCCTCATAATGAGATTATTTTGTTCATCCTTCTTTGCCTAGGAAACCTCAGTAAGACTGAGACCTTTAGTGAGTTTTAAGTGCCACATATTCTAAATTTGTGCAGCATATACAAACTACATGTCAAATTACCTTACAAAGGGTTCCTCAAAGCTCCTATTATAATAACTGCAAATTGAAAGAGGGGAAAGTCTGCTTGACTAGACAACAAGAAATGAAGTATAAATACCTATGCTTTTATGCAGACTGACAATTTAAAAGAAATCTGTAAGTATTTTGCCCCACAAAAAACCAATTCAAATATTCTTTGCATTGTGTTCCTATGCAAGAGTTTTTTTTCTTTCCCTGCGGGGGGTGTTGAGTTTATTTTGTCTTTTGGTACATCAATCTGAAATGTTAAAAGTTTTGGGCTTGGGAATACCACACAGCATACAGCCAAAACTAATAAGCACAGACCAGAGACAGTTCAAACAGTGGGTCACTCACCCTCCCACAGACAAGTCTAAGAGGCAATTGGTACTGCACCTGTTTTAACACACATGATAATCACAATGTTGCCATATATATACATAATAATTTAGAAAAAATGTCTTATTGCAAGATAAGTCCCCAAATTACTTAAAATATAGATCAGTACTTCAAGAATAACATGTATTTGTATCATTCATTCACTGCAAAACGAGCAGTAGCTACAAACGCTAAAACGAATTTTGTAGCTCTCTTTGTAAAGGCAAACTTCTAGTTGCCTAGTTAGACAATTTGAGCATCAATCTTCCTAGCAGATGATAACCAACATTCAGCACTAACTGCAGCAGTCTAAATTAGGAAACATTCATTATATTTCCTGGATTATTTGTTTTGCTCATCCATAAATACCGGTTATAATCCATGCATATGTTCAAGACCAGATCAAGTGATTGACAAATTTATAAAAAGAGTTATAGTTCTAAAATACTTGACAAAATCTATTCACACCAATCCTTGGAGAAAAAGAATCCCCATGATGCAATAACCCAGGTATTATTACAATTCCCTGAGACATGTAGCTCATATTTCTTTATACTATCTGCCAAGTGAGCAGCTGAGACAATCATGAAGTGCATCTTAAACAGTAAGTGGCATTTGAGACTTTCAATGACTCTTCATTAACTTAGTGAAAGGAAATGAGTAGAATAATATTTTCTACTTTAATCATCTGTACATAGCAACTATTATAGCAACCATGCTACTATTTACTTTTGCTGTAGCAATGATGAAATGCGTCACAATGAAATGAAAATAAATTTAACTAAAATAAGACAGAGAAGAGGAAGAGGAAATAACCCTTGAAATTACAGCTCAAAAGTAATACCTAAGAAGTCATTCTCTCAGTCAGGGGCTCTGAAGCTGGGCACACACCAATGACTGTATGTGCATCACACTTGCTGCTCTCTGCGTTCTTAAGGCTTGTTCGACCTGATGAGGTTGCAACAATATCTGTATTTGACTTGGAAGAAAACTGTGCAGGTGCATCCTGCACTTCTTTACTCCTGCAAAGTGTGATAGTCTTCTTTTTTTTTTTTTTTTTTCATTTCAAGTGTCCCTTTGTGGGAAATTATGCCTGAATCCCAAAATAAATTGCACAGAGTGGCAGCAGGTATTTGCCAAGGGGCAAATTAATGTGAATAGAGAGTTAATAAGATTCCATATTGCCTGTACCACAAGCCTTGAGACTTTCACTTGAATATCAGGTATTTCCTCATAGTTGCAGTACAAGTAGTTGCAGTCAAGTGAGCATTAAATTAATCAGGAAATGAGTGCTGTTAGCTAGCCAGCACTATTTGGTCACAGCAGCAAATGCTGATCACGATCTAAACAAGATGTGTCCCAGGGCAGGCTCTCAGGCAGTGCCTGGCCCTGTGTGGGCAGCTGCCCCCAGAGTTTGCAGCCCAGCAGGTCTGTGATCCACCCTGGATCACAGAATGGTGAAGGGGTGAAGCTGCAGTGCAGATGCCAGAGAGGTTGGGCCCGACTCACCATCAGAGCGGGACTTATGGCTTGGAAGACGCATGCCCAGTAAAGGTTTATAACCTGAAATTCAACTGCAGGAACAAACCCCAGAAACTGATAGATTGGGATTAACCACTGAAGACAAGATCCTCTGCAGACTGAAGACCCATTCCCTGGCTGAATGTATTTTTTCTGCTCTGGTGGATTAATATCACCATGCACAGGGATCATCTACACCTGTTTTTCACAACTTCTCCCAGACAGCAAATCTGTTCTTTCAGTGATATATGAGGATGGAAAACATCAGCAATAAAAGATGATAACTACAATGTCTCAGTCCTGACAAGGTTATGTATCTTCAGCAATTTACACCACTCCTGAGGGAGCCCAAAGCAGATCATGCCATCATATCTCTTTTCCTTCTAGAATCATAGAATAGTTTGGGTTGGAAGGGACCTTTAAAGATCATGTGACATCTTCAGCTAGATCAGGTTATTTGGAGTCCCATCCAACCTGACTGTGAGTGTTTCCAGAATGGGGCATCTACCACCTCTCTGAGCAACCTGTTTCAGTGTTTTACCTCCCTTACTGTAAGAAATTTCAATTTTTGAACTAGTCTAAATCTATTCCCTTTTAGTTTAAAACAATTACCATTTGTCCTATCACAATAAGCCCTGCTAAAAAGTTTGTCCCTATCTTTTTTATAAGCCCCTGTTGATTACTGAAAGGCCAACTCTCTTAGCCTGTCTTCTTAAGAGAGATGCTCCAGCACTATGATCATCTTTATGTCCCTTCTCTGGTCCTGCTCTGACACATCCATGTCTTTCTTGTGCTGAAGACCCCAGAGCTGGACACAGTACTCCAAGTGGAGTCTAATGAGAGTAGAGTAGAGGAGCAGAATCACCTCCCTCTCCTTGCTGGCCATACTGCTTTTCATGCAGCCCAAGATCCAATTGGCTTTCTAGGCTGCAGATGCACACTTCCAGCTCATGTCTCACCTCTCATTCACCAGCACCTCCAAGTCCTTCTTGGCAGTGCTGCTCTTGATTTGTTCTTCTCCCAGACTGTGTTGATATGGGGGATTGCCCTGACTCAGGTGCAGCACCTTGCACTTGGTCTTGTTAAGCTGCATGAGATTCCCATGGGCCCACTTCTTGGGCTTGTCCAGGTCCCTCTGGATGGCACCCCATCCTCCAGGTGTGCCAACTGCACCACACAGCTTGGTGTCATCTGTAAACTTGCTGAGGCTGCACTTGATCCCACTGTTTATGTCATTGATGAAGACCTTAAATAGCAGTGGTCCGAATACGGATCCTGAGGGACACCATTTGTCACTGATGTCCATCTGGACTCTGAGCTGCTGACCATTACTCTCTGGATGTGACCATCCAAACAACTCCTCATCCACCAAACAGTTCTGCTCCTCAAATCCGTATCTCTCCAACACAGAGAGACTGATGTTGTGGGGGACTCTGTCAAAGGCCTTACAGATTCCAGAGAGATGACATCCATAGCTTTTGCATTGTCCACTGAAATAGTCATTGCATCATACAAGGCCACTGAGTTGTTAAAGCAGGACTTGCCCTTGGTGAAGCTGAGCTGGCTTTCCCAAATCATGTCCCTGTTCTCCATTTGCCGTAGCATATCCTCTGGGTATGTTCCATGATTTGTTCCATTATCTTCCTAGGCACAGAGTCTGACAGGCTGGTAGTCTCCAGGGTCTTTCTTTCTACCTTTTTAAAAAGTGCATAAAATGCTTCCCCTTTCTCAGTCACCAGTGACTCTACCTAGAAGAAGTAAACAAGTCAGATGGCTGCCTTTAAAGTTCAAGTTTAGTTTCAAAGCTCTTCTTCTCATTTTCTCCATGTAAATGTGTTATGCTTTCTAATTCTCTGTACTCTTTTCAACTCTGCTGGTTGCAGCTCCATTATCTCTGCAAGTTGCTTTAACACCTGCCTCCTGTGCCAGCCAAAACAACACCATCTGTTGCACAGCCTGAAAGGTCTATGAACCACATTGCTTTCTGGTTTGCCTAAATCACAATGAATCCTTTCTCCCCAAACACACCAGGACAAGCAGCCTTCCAGGGGCTCTGACAGGTACTTGTTTTGCTCCCTTAATTCCCTTTGTTCCCACTTGGCCATGGGGGCCGGCCCCACACCAGCTGACAGCACTCACTGCTTAAGAGGTCAGGACAAAAGCTCCCTGAAAACATCTTGGAAGCCCATGCCAAATCCACAGCCAAGGCTGCATGAGGTTTCTAACTGTGGTCCATGGGTCTTTACTCTCCAATCAGATTTTTGAACAGATATTAGGGGTAGTTTAGTGACAGTCCAGCTCTCACTGCTAGTAGAAAGCATGTGCAGGATACAGGCCAAGGCTCATCTGCACTGCTCTGCATTCACATTCAGCCCATGCTCTGCCTCCCTGGTTACTTCCTTCCTTTCCAGTACTGCCCTTCTCACCTGCAGTATCTCAGGCCTCTATCCTTTTCTCACTTGAAATGGCACTTGAGTAATTCAATTCATCTATCAAGATGATAAAAAAGGAAATGGGTGGGATGAGGGAGGTGATACTTTCAAGTACTGTACAACAGACCATCAGGAAGATGATCCTGATCTCATGTCTCAGGATTGTCCTTGAATTACCTGAAGATTTCTCCCTTGTCTTACTGTATCATTTGTACTTACCTCATTTTCAGATTTGGGAAATTTAAGTTCAAATTACCTAGCAGTCTAAGAAATAGTAGCATTCTAGAGAAAATAAAGGTTCAAATAAACTAGCTGGATATCAAACAGGAGTGAGAAGCCCAATCCATTCTCATTAGTGTGTCTCTGTGGATACTTTTATTTGCTGTCTTTTCTTCCTATTCATCTTGAACTAAGAAGGACAACCAGAAGCCAACCAGAAAATCAGCCAGCTCAATTACCTACACTTTTTTCCCCTTAGTGGAGTGGGGGTAAAGAAGTGGTTTAAGCAAAAGTTCTGAGAGGAAACTCTAATTCTGAATGTCCGAATCCTCATTTGAATTTAGTGATTTATCAAATGTATCAAATTTTACATTTAATAGGGACAAAAATTAGCATTCTGGGATTCAGTTTGTCTGAACAGGAATCATTCAGGTTGGGATAAAACAACATAACAATGAGACTTTTCCAAAATTAGCAGTACTTTCAAGGGAACTGGAAGTCGGAATCCTGTGATGAAAATCAATTGTCACAAACAAGTCTTTCAATAAACAGACTTTTCTGCTTCATCCCTGGCTACCATGTATTTCTTGTCTGAAAATGCAGGATTGTGAAACTTTCCATTTTGCCATGATGAAGGAAGCTCCCAGCTACATGTAAGAGAGAGTAATCCTTGAACACCCACAGTTATTGGGTTTCTCTCCTACCTGTACTCTTGAGACTTGACATTAAACACAAAAGGAGACCAGCTGCAGGACTCTTCACAAAGATCAAGCAATTTTGTGTGCATCAGTACTCACGGATGAGGAAATCTGTGTGGAGACATTAGTCATGTATGGAGGCTGTTGACATGCTCAGCTGGCACAGTTTGGAGGTAATGGGGAAGTCTGTGCGTCAGCCTCAAACAAATAACTCTTCTATAATACTAAGGTCCCAATTTTCTGTACATCCAGCCCAGATTCTCTACTGCTACCCCCATAGATGAAATTTAAATGTGTTTCTCACTGCAGCTTCATGACTACATCATCTGTGATTAGTAAACAGCAATAATTTTTAATGTTCTTTGAAAAATATTTTGGCTGCATTTCAAGGGTTTTTATGTATTCACATCATGATCTTTTTCTGTAATTAAATTTAAGATAATTAGCATTTTTCTAACAGTCTGTATCTGCACATCTTTTTACCCATGTCCTAGACCATTAAATTACATTTACTAGCCTTCATTGTGTCCTAGAAAGCAACTGAATCACTGAAGGTCAAAGTCTTATTTTTATTCAGTGCAAGTAATAAATGATAGTGCATAAAACAATGCAATATTTACCCTAAATAAGTCTCAAATGACATTTGACTGGAAATTGGTTTTATATACCTATTTACTTCCCTTAATATCTAAGATACACGAAATATTCATTGTAAATACTGAAGGTGAGGTGAGTCATAAGTTCAACAGAACAACCCACTGAGGATTTGATGATAATGCACCAAACCTGGTACTGCTGCAATTTTTCTTAAGTGTTAAAAGATCAGAAGAGGAAAATTTGGTATCATCAAAAACACCAATAGACACATCAGGAAAAACAAAAAATGCAATTACAAGCTCCAAAATTTGCATATTTCAGTCTTAATATTTATCTAATACATAATTAATATGTGTATTTTTATATCATTTTAGCTTTAACAGATTGCAGCATTTCCAAAAGAACTATCATGAATTGTCTTTGTTGAAGCAAAGCTTAATTCCTATATCACTATTTAAATTCACAGACTTCACCCCCATATTTACAAGTCTTTTAAACTAACTGTCATCATAATGGTTCATCTGCATTCCACAAAGCACTAATGCAAACACAGAAAAATTTCTACTAGTAATTTTAATAATAAATAGTTTATGAACGAGCTATATTTAAAAAGAACTATTTCAGAGTGCTGCTACTAGGATTATGGAAGAAAATAATTTGTATAAACTTCACTGATAATTCACTACTGGAGGTCATCTAGTTGAACCTCCCTGCTGCTATCACATGACAAACTAAGCCATTATTATGATTCTCATAAAGAGGTAAAATGCTGCCCTAAAGAATCCACATGGAACCCTGTGCTTAGCTGACCAAAGATATTTTTTCCTACATGATTTTTGCTATGGAAACAAATAAACTAGTAGCAGCAACAGCTTGCCATCTGCTGACACATTTGCATCTGACACAATCTTTTGCACTATGTTTTATCTTTGCATTTGCATAGGAACACCTAACCACCTTCCTCCTAGACCCAGTGTGATAGCTTCACAAATTTGCCTGTATGGAATGTATGAAGTAAGGCAGTAAGTGATCCTTTAGCAACACCTTGGTACCCAGGCAGTCAATCACATACATTTGGGATTCTACCACTTCTTTTCCTGGCTGGAGAAAGTGAAAGATCATTGAAGCTGGAGAGCTATCACTTGAGGTGAAGTGTCCTAGAATGCTCTTTAGCTACAGCCAAAGTGAAGTGTTTTAGAAGAAGAGAAGAGAGGAGGGAGATTGATGTTTGGCACAGTGGAATGTATTCAGGGTAATACAAAGCAGTAATTCTTAGTGGCAGATTTTAAAAAATGAGATCCAAGAGTTGCTGGGATGACTCACATACACATGCCTTTCAATGACGGAAAACCAGAGTGACATTTTCACATCAGAAAAAAGAAGCAAACTGAGTGTACACAGGAAAGAGCAAGAAATTAAAGACACACTCTATGGCATGGATGAAAAGCTGCAGAAATCTGATTAAATGGTTTATACCTGTTGCTGCTGAGTCCGCAGCAACACATTGACTCATGAACTCA
This sequence comes from Phainopepla nitens, assembly GCA_013400175.1. NCBI lineage: Eukaryota > Metazoa > Chordata > Aves > Passeriformes > Bombycillidae > Phainopepla > Phainopepla nitens. The sequence goes on along the minus strand of VXBQ01003638.1, from coordinate 30,690 downwards.
GAAGGCTTGGAGAGCTAGAAAAAAAACTTTATTAAGAAGGAGCTGTTGTGTTATATAGAGAGGATTGCAAAGATGAACATAATTGGTTCATGAGAATAAACAAATGATTGATTGGTGAGAGGGAGAAAAACAGTTCTCTGAAAGAGAAACACCATGGGGCTCACGTAGCTCTGGACACCAACTGCAGGTGCAAATCTCTGTTGACCTTGTTTACATTCTTTGGGAAGTTTTTCTCACACAGCACAGTCTGAGAGAAGTTGCCTTTCTTAGGCCTCTGCAACCCCCCCCAGGCCAAGCCTGGGAAGAGCTGCAGGTCTCTCAGGCTTTCTCAGCCTGTGTGCAACCACATATACCTGTCTCTTTTTGGGCTGATGAGCTCTGCACAGCTCTGCTGATGTCTCACAAGGAATGAGTTTAGTCTTCCCTTGGCACATAAACTGATGAAATTCTGATTGGTTTCTACTATGGCATGAACACAACCTCTGAGACTGAAAAAATCCCCTTAGGAACATGCTATAGTGGGATCTTAACATGTTAACTTGAATAACTGTTCAGCTGGGGGAATTTTAACAAGACTGTAATAAAGCTCTTACTATTGTTCAGTGTAATCTATTAGAGAATCTTTTCTCCATCTAGCTTCATTTAAGCTTTTTTCATCCCTGCTCCTCTGCCCCTCTGTCCCCAAGTAAATCCAATCAACTAAACAGCCATTTAGTTAAAATCCTCTGAGGGTCAGAGTCCTCAATTCCTTCAGGACTCTTACAGTCCCATCATCATTTCTTCAACCCTGCTTTTCTAGATCATTGATTTTTTTTTTTCCCTTAGGGTGTTTTGAAACTGCTTCTCTGGTACTATTTTTGCAATAGCCTGTTGTGCAGTGAGCATTGCCCAGGTCTGACACACAGTTCTGTGCCTCTGACAGGCCATTAGAACCAGCCTCTGCTGTGTGGCGAGCTGCATCAATTTTTATTGTTTCATTTAATTTTTTTTCCACCTTTGACACTGAGATTAATTCTGTAATTCTCTGAAGTCTGTTGGATAGCCTGGAGAATGTGTGTGAGTCTAGCTGCTATCTTACAGCTGACGGTTGACTCTCACAGTAATCCAGTGTGAAACTGGAGGGCCCACTTAGCAGGAATTCACATAGATGTTTCCAGCACTTCAGTATATCTTGGATCTGCACAAATATCTGATCTAAAACATGGGCTATGGAGAAACTCTCTCAATAGCTATCGCATTTTGCTCGACCAAAAACTCCAAAGAGAAGGCATGCACTGTTGAAAACCAACATCAGCCACAGCCAGGACCTGCAGCACCTAAGGAGAGAGAAGGAAAAAGCAAAACCACATGGCTCCTGGAGGCTGTCATGAAAACAAATGCCTACAACAGGGAATGATGACTGCAGATAGCAGGAAATCACAAGAAGTTGGTGGCATTGCATTAATTTCTTAACCACAATAGGCCCTTTTTTATATGGAATTAGGTGGTGGTATCTTTCCCACATCCCAGGAGAGCAGAATGCTGTTGTTTAAAGAAGTCTCAGGTGAGAACCCTGCCAAGTGAAACTTCTAAGTTTGAGGCATAAGCAGAATTGCCACAGTAAGACTGCTCACACTGTGGTTTTACTTCAGGGTAGCCTTATCAGTCACCACAAACAATGCAGGACTCCTCAGTAACTGATTATGTGTTGTTGTTTGGTAAGAACTGATGGATTGATTGTTATTGTTCTCTTGTGTTTTCCAGGGGTATTACTGTTGTATTTGGCTGGGAGATAAAAATGGGACAGTGCTGTTAATAGGTCCTGGCACTAGCTAATTGGAACAATGCGTTATACAGAACTGCTCATTACACTGCACTGCTCTGCCTGTTTTTCTGGTATGGCACAAAGTACATCTGCCAAGAACCTTGGTTCCAAATAATTACCCCCTAGCATGAGAACACAAATAGTCACAGCAGAATTTGATAGGCTTCAGCACATTATTAACTCCAAATAACCCTCTCCCCTTCAGCTACACTTCTGAAGCAGCAGTGAATGATGAGCTACAGGTTGAACTTTTGTCCTCTCTCAGAAAGAATGCAGTAGATTAAAACCCAGGTATAAACCCAGGTTAACAGAAATAGTGTCTTACCACTATTGTTTAATTTTCCAGTCTTGCTGGCATTGCAATGGTAAGTAATTGGCAAAGTCTGAAGGGCAACCCTTAAAAAACAAAGTACTTGAATGCCATACTTAATTTGGAATGATAATAAAATTGATTAATTTTCACAAACTCACATGAGAAAAAGAGTAGATGAAAATACTGTTTTAAAAGCAGGGATACAATCATTCTGGCTTCGTGGCCATGTACTCAGAAGCATTAGGTTGCTGGAATTTACTGCCCATTACTTCTTTCCTGTCTTGAGTATACTGCATTTAAATGCAACTATGAGCTAACATCTGTATATTCCACAAAGAAGAAGGCTAATAAATATTAATGAAATTTGCTCCTCATGTATCTTATGAATTTTTATGTATTCTTTCATCTAAGGGCATCTTACAACTTTCACATAAATGACTGCAGAGATCCCATTTCAACCTTGAATTTCCACTTTGCACACAGGCCCCTGCAGAGGGAAAGCAAACAGAGCACTCACTTGGCTGACAACTCTGACTACTGAAAAGCCTCTAACCTTTCACAGAAGTGGCCTTTTCTCATCTGTTTAAAGAACAGTGGTAAGACAAATTCCCTCCCTAAACAGATAAATTTTAACTCAGCAGCACTGGAATGAGTCCTTACTAAATGGCCTTCAGCTAGGAACAGTGCCCCCTGCCCCTCCCCATGCAGCCAGGCACCATAAACACCATGCAATAGATCAGCAGAATTAAGCCACATTTCATGGTGTGTAAGAGGAAAAGAAGCAGAAAATTTCTACTGGTAAATAAGGTCATCCTTGAATACACCAATATTTCTCAAGTGCAAAATGCTTACTCTTTTCTGTATTTTTCCCCATTCCAAATTCATGAGCTTTGTGCTTGTGCCTTTTTACAAGAAAATAGCAAAAAACCTCTCTAGATAAATGCAGCCCACTTCAGAATACTGAATGTGGCCATCTGATAATAGAGAAACTTAAATAAAAATCTGAAGTTAAATCTGGCCAAATGAAAAGTGTAGCTTGTGGGTGTTGCTTCTAAGATATAATGTTCACTCCCCACAGGACAACTTAAATATGCACGGAAGTATGTGGGGTTTTTTAAAGCTTCAAAGTTCTTAAAATAAACAAGCAGAAAAGAAGAAAACAGCTACTCTATAAAATACAGTAACTATAATGATAATTTCTGCAGTCTCTTCTGAAGTTACAAACCAATCTTAGCATTTCGTGCATTAAAATATGCAAATTTAAAATTCCTGTATACAAACTTATATGCAACCCTCAAGATTTATTCCACTGAGTATTGATTGTTTCCGATCTTTCCTTGACATTGGTTAATCATGGCAGTTGAATTCTTTAACTCTAGAGACCAGAACTGGGTTTGGGGTGAAACTAAGCATAAAATGTTCTCATCACACTCCATCTTATCCTTCATCTTCAGTGAGTCCTTGATGTTCGGTCCTTTCATCACCAGGTGAACATGATGCACATGAGGGAATTATATTTCTCCATTCTTTGCTGATTTAGTTAAAGCTCTGTTGTATTACATGATTCTTCTGCAGTTAACAGAATCATTGTTTATCCAAATTCAAGCTAAGACCCTGAGCAAAATCTCAGCTGTGGCTGCTGACAGCCTGGTGATAGAGAAAAGCTCACAACTTTCACAGGCTATCCTGGGAAGATTTTGGGAGAGTGCAGAGAAAGAATTAAAAACAATATCTTGAACCTGGTGTTTGTGAAAGATGTTTTCAAGAAGCTGTTGTCTTTCTTGCACCAGTGGGTTGAGGGGTGTCACTTGCTATAACCAATACGAATTTAGCTAACGAACTCATCTATAAAAGGACAAGTTTTTTTCTCAATAAATGCTTCTTTACCTTCTGATGTATTGGAGTCAATTACTGCCACCATACCAGCTGTTCCTAACTCAACAGCGATACTCAGTCATGCTGGTCTGCACCAAAGTAGCTCAAACACACACTTGAGGAAAGAGCACACCCCCCTGAAAAACTGAGTAATACCTACAGGAAAAGGCCATTATCAAATTAATAACTCAGCTTCAGATATCAGGAACAGACCTGCTGATCATGAAAGAATTAGAACAGACAATTAGGAATCTCTGTAAAGGCATCAGCACACACATCTTAATGAGTAAGATTAAAAGGGAGATCTTCCTCGCACCTCTTTAAAATATGTACATTCATATGGAACTTGACAGCTCAAAACTATGTTATTGTACTATGATGTTTTCAAAGGCACAACAAGCCTGAAGAAAGCATGCATGAAGTTAAACAATTTAAAAAAAAACCTCCATGCCAATAGCTATAGAATACAAAGGTTTGTTACACAGTCATGGTCTTATAGCTGGTTAAACAACTTCTAACCAGAATGAATTACTTAGGCAGTTGGGTGATTTTTATTTTGATACAGAAATGCATTTCTTCTAAAAATGCAATTTGAAGCCATTGTTCAAAATTGCACTAATCTCCACCTTTGGAACATATTCCTTCTTTTAATCGAAATGGATGAGAGAAAGAAAAAACAGTTGTCTTACTGCAGTGTTCAGCCCACCACTACAAAAAATTTACTGAAAATTATAAACTCACAGGCAAAACCTACTGAAGATCTTTCAGCAAATTCTAAGATGCTTTGATCTTTAATTCTTCCAAACTGAAGATGCTATCATAGTCTTTGTGCAGATATCATAGTAATTAAAAAATTACATGAATTTTCATTATCATAAAGGCTGAAGTCTGCCATATTAAGGACATGACCTTTTTAAACAAAATATTTGCTGTACAGTTGTCACTGTCACCTATTCCAAGAAAAAGAAAAAAAGGAAAAAAAAATAATGCATTGATATACTGTCTGCATGACTTCCAGTAATGGCTGGATGGTATGCTGTGAAAGCAAAAATCCCTAAGGAGTCACTGATACTTCCATGCATGAGACACCAGCAAACCCAGGACCACTCTGACCTAGCAGAAATGGGTTATTTCTTCTTCCATCAGCTTGTTCTCTACGGTAACTGAGAACAGAGATGTTACTGTCAGACAGCCATTGTCTTCTCCTTGCTATCACTGATGTGTGCCATTGAACTGAAGCTCTAAATATTCCTCAGTTGCCATGGAAGCTGTGGGAAGAGCAGCATTACCCCGATACAGTAAAGGCAACTGATAATCAAAGGTCCTTACAGTGGGCTTCCTATCTGCTTTGAATAATTGAGCAAGTCAGATTGAGGGAAAATACCAATCTGCTCAAACATTCTTATCTGCTGACATTTCCCAATGTAGATTCTCTAGTTAAAACTGCATCTAAATAGTCACTTTAAAAAAAATTTGCTTGAAGGGTACTAAAATGTTTCCATTTTTTTGGCAATTGGGATTTTTTTAGTGTAGTTTGTTTGGGTTTTTTTTTTTATTTTTTTAAGCTTTAGAGTCACAATTACTTTGGTACTATGCTAACCTGGAAGATTTTTAGAAAGCTGATTTTTGAGTTGGAAAAGGCATTTTAGGGATGAGTTTGACTTTGAAACCCAAACTCATTTCAGAGTTAAAAGGCCACATCTTTACAACCTTCACAAGGGCTGAGAAATCATCACCACAGACCCAACCCTAACAGCAGTGGAGCTGTCAGATAGCACACAGCATGCACAATAGACAGCATGTTCAGAAACTGAATAGACAAGAATCCTATTTTTGCATAAAATCAGTGTGTGACAGCTGATTTAAACATACTTAACAGTATGGATAGTTCTGTTAGCAACATATTTGTGTTTTATAATGATGAGAAAATAGATTTCTTAATATAGAACTCATACTGCCCAGCTCTTTCCTTATGCTGTTACATATTCATGAGAAAGCAGTACCAGCACTACACTATCAGAGAAAATTTGTGTTAGAAAAATCCAATCTACTGCATCTAAACTATTCAGGGTAAGCTTAAAATATGCAATCTTAGATAAAAATAAATGATGGCATTTTTCACCACCTTATGGTACAACATAGATCTTGCTCATAAGATCATTAGATCTTATACCACCTTCCCCCCCAGTCCTGGAAAACTGAAGCCAATGTAATTTTCTTTTAAAAGATTACTTGTGTTTGACACCATTATACATGTTAAACAGTCTTTCAGGCATGCATTTATATCGAAATTCAACACAGGATTCAGACTTGGCAACTGTGGCCAGTTCCTGCCAGTTCAGAAACAGTGGGAAGTCAGAAAAAAAATTAATATTCCCACAGTGTGCCCCTACATTGTCTAATCCAAGATGACTACTGACCTAAAGTCCTAGCAAATGGAAATAATGTCAGCATTACAAAACTTAAAATTTATATCCATTTGAACTTACAATACCCTTTTGATTAATCATTCCTGATCTATTGCACATCAATAATTAAATGTCTTCTGAAATGTCAGTGCTTATCAGAAAATTACTTTGTTGGGAACACATTAGCCTCATAATTAACCTAATATTTATCTTTAGTGCCTAAATTTATGATCGTATTTCTTATAAAGATTAGTAGTGAATTAGATGTTTAAAACTTAGATCATGAACCTGCAGAAAAGAAAAAAGGTGCTTAATGCTCAGAAGAGAGCATTTGAGGTTTTTTTCAAAGGATTAGGAAATTAGTCTTACAAAAAGAATTACAGGAATACCTGGAACAGGTAAATAAAAAATAGCAACATTAAAAAGAAGTCTCAAGAATATTCTCTCTAGCGGAAACAAAATTTATTCAGTTTTCTACAACCAGCATGAATTATCATGCTTGTCTTTCAACTAGAATATATCAGGGTAGTCATGAAGAAAAACACATTTCTAAAATTACCAGTTAGATCTTACTTTGAAAACAGAAAGATTTTTTCTTAAAGTTTCTTTACTTTCTACTTTTTTGAACAGCCACTGTGCAGAACTGACTTTAAAAAGAACTAATCTTGCAGAAGGATTAATAAAGGGATTTGGCATTTATAGGACTAATATGAAGATCTCCAATTACATTAAACAGAACAGAAATACTTCAAGGCACCCTGTGGTTAGGAAAGAACTTTTCCTTAGAGTAGCTCATTCCATAATTGTCCACTGTGGGAGTTTTAGCACTTTTCTCCAAGATCTAATACTCTCCACTGCTGGATACAGAGACACTGAGACAGATATATAATTGTATGAATCAAATTTGGAAATACTTAAAAAAAAAAAAAAAAGAAAGGCAAAGGCTTGTCTAGCCACTAAATTTTTTGCAGGAATTGCTCATACTTATTTTGAGGGCTCAGACCAAATAGCAACTCAGCACTGCTAGAAACTTGTAGGCATAGCTGCCCTCCTGGCTGCTGCCATTAGTTAAAGCCACTTGTCAGCCAGCTCTCCAGAAAATGAGGGTGTTTGAAACAAAATGGCACCACTTGTAGCTGGTTTATACCATTTACACACAGATCAGATGAAGCTTTAAAATTACAGGGGCTCTCATACTCAGGAGTTTCATATTTTTGAAAACTGGGAGAGAGGATATACAAACTGTATGTCTGAGAACATAAATAATTGCCTACTCATTTCTCAAGTGTATTTTTGGTTACATTAATCAGAAGCAGACCCAAATTCTGCCACAGTCAATATACTTTTAGAATATTCCCCTTTTTTTCTCCTTCCCTGTTTTTTCAACCTGCTAAGAAACCACAAGTTGGTAGTTTTTGCTGCTGTTGCTGCTCTTAAAATTCTAAGGGGTATTCAGCAGAATGTGTCAGGACAGGCAGAGATGTAGCTAATGAAAATGGAAGTTATTATTGTCCTGTTTGTATTCTCCTTATCATAAAAAAATACACCTAGCGCAAACATCCCTTCTTTGTAAAAAGAACCCAAGACATGAAAACCTCCTGAGAAATAAATATAGATACAGACACCCCACCTCCTAGCCCTGGGGATTAAATATTCTGGTGCTTGCTGGGAGCACATTGCCTTTTTCCCAATTCTGAGCATGAAGTACTGCAGGCACTCAACCATCTTTATTAAAAAAAAAATTTACATAGCATAGCTGCCATCCATAGGCCTGGAGAAGGCTCAGGAGACTGCAGAAGAAAGGATTGTTTACAAGAGATCCATGCAATGAGTGTAAGCAAATTGCAGAGTGAAGGAATGGACTTCAGGAATGATTATTTTAAAACTCCATGTTTAATTAAGGTAGGAGGCTCGACAGAAGGCTCTATATACCTTTATGTTACGAGTAGGGCAGTCTAATGATAACACTTCAAATCTACCACTAGTGCAGACTTGTTTGTCAAGTAGGATCTATGACAGATCAGTAGGTCTGAAAAAAGAATAAAAAATGCCCTCATGTGCCTCAATTCTCCTTTGTCCTCTAAGACAGCAGCTTCAAAGCCAGAAAAAAAAAATCAAATAATTACTCTCACATTTTATATTGCTATTCTGCACCCAGATCAAACCCAGTCAGTATGTGATTGCCCTAGATATCCAACACAGACTCTGTGCCTAGCAGAAAGAGAAGCTGCTGGGGAGTCTGGAAATACAGCATTATCCCATAGTAAAAAGAAAAGAAGAATTAAAGAGCAAAGTGGAAGGTGTATTATGAATGATTTTTTAAAAGATTTTCATATGAGAGGTTGGAAGGAACATCTGATATTCCTGGAACTCATATATGTTTGAATTTGAAAATACTGAGTCAAGTTCTACCACTGATGTCATTTAGAAAATCTGTCCTTGATTGTGGCATATTTTGCCAGTGTTAATCACTGTATTTCTTTCAATATTTTCTGGCTTCTACTTGTTAAATGCATTTGTCAACTGGATCACAAATCCCTCTAACATCACATTTCTGTTCTCTGCGCGATACTAGTCTAAAATAATCTGATTCTTTCTTAACCATTTCCTTGACCAACTGAACCAATTGAGATCCTTTAGAAAGTCACAGCAAGGCTCTCACCTGAGACCTTCTCAAATTGCTGGTTTCCTTCTTGTACCAGGGACTTCAGGACTAGATACCATTCTCCAGAAGCGGTCATACCAAATTCAATATCTAAAGGTGGCAATTATCCACTTATTAGCCTCTCTGCTGCCTTGGAAGATTAAGTTCAGCTGATAGCTGCTGTGATTGAGAGATGCAGCACTGCTTTTTGTCCTGATAACATAACTCAGCCTGAGGAACACTGCATACATTCCTTCTCTTCACCATTTGAACTCCCTCCTGCAAGGGGAGGAAGACTTTGTCCTATTTACTGCAGTTACATATTCATCTGTTTGTTCACCTGGCACAAGTTTGTTTTGGCAAAGGAAAAACTGACCAGCCTGAGACTCAAAAAGTATGAGGCTTGTTGAAATTACTTGTCTAAACCCATCAGAACAGGGAAATCTCAGTGCTTTATATTAAACAGCAAGGCACTTGCTTAGAACTGATAAGGAAAAATACCCACATGAAAGAGGGGTTCTCATCACAAGGCTGACAAGACAGAGGAACAAACAGATAAATGAGATTAAAAGGAGTTTGTCATTCATACAGAGCTTTTCAACGAATTGCTGAACTAATGTTTCAAGAGCTAAAAGAAAAGTTTTTCTAGAGGCAAGGAAAAACTTGAGCAAATTAAATTGCTTTCACAAATAAGTGCTGTATAAGTTGAAAAATTGCAGGCAATTGCCAGAATATTCTACAAATGGAGCAAAGAAGAAGGCATATGGTATGGAGAAAACACTGTTATGTGACCAAGACAACTCCATAAAATACAATGCTCCTTTCTTCCATAAGGCAGGTAGAAGACTTACAACCTAAAAAAGTCACTTACTGATGGGCTGCTGACACATTTATGGCCACTGGTTTGGTACAGCCAGGCAAGAGACCAGGTGCAACCCACAAATCTGCTGAGGGTGATAATGGAGTGTGTGCTCACAAGAGAGGGAAGATGAATCCAAATCCCATGGCAGGGACCATCCACCTCCAGGAGATGCCCATGCACATGTTTGCAACCTTTTGAAAAACCAAATTTTGAATTCTGAATTTTGAATAGCTTGAGAATTGTTGTAGGTGTAACTAACATTACATTGTACTCGTACTCTAAAATAAATGCTAGTCTGAGGCTGGTCAGAATCTCCATCAACCCATCAAGATCAGGCAGATCAACATGAGCAGTGCTGAGAGCAGTAAACCTCATTGCTGATTTAGAGTGCTCAAAACTGAGGAGAAGCACTTTAAACCTAAGAAAGGAAATACCAAGCAAATACTTCACACATTTTAACAGTTCAGGAAGGCTGCAAATGTACGTGTTACAGGATTCTGCAGTCACTTGTCCAGGAAGGGATGTTTCAAGAGTGTACAGTCCTAACTTGATGTACACAGCAAAGTACAGTCTCAGTGCAGCCCAGTTCCACTCTTTTTCCAAAAAAGGAAGTCACTAACAGTTTGGGTAAAATCCAACATTTAAAAGCTCGGCATTTCTCCTTGAAGTTTCAAAGGTCAAGAGAAAGCTAGGGTTTTGTTTTAAGTTATGTTATTTACCTCTTTACTTTTACATTATAAGGGACCTAAGCTGTGGGAGCTATACTGTACAAGTTGGTGCAATTTTTAATTTGGCTGAAGCATAATGTTTTTCAAAACAGTTATTTGATATTTATCAGCAAAAGGATTTTAGCATGTCTACCCCTGCAGAGCAAAAACATCTATATTCAATATTGCCCATTCACTCTTCCTTTTTAACCAACTGTCATTCATTGTCCTCAGGGTGCTCATTAATTCTGAAGTTTAAAAGATATCCATCAGCAGTATCATAAATCCATAGATAGCTCCAATAGGAATATGTCTCTCTCTCTCTAAGCATGACTCTTTCTTTTAAGGTTTAACCTCTGTGATTAACTCCCATTTTTGTCTTGTGGCATCTTTTATGCAAATTGCAGAATTTCTTATAGAAAGACTTTTCCTTTATATTTAACACATCCTTCATTGTCACTGGCCTCCAGAGCACATAGAAATCACATCCTCTAACTGGCAGTACAGTAACTGTGCATGTGAATAACTAGTAAAATATGTAAAAGTGCTTATATATTGGTGAATTTTCACTGCTGTGTCTGGCTGAAGTATACCAGAAGAAAGCTAAAGCTTTTCATAAACAGGCTGCAAATTTTTAATTAACCCATGTTTTCAAACCATCAGATTGTGACTTACAAGATTATTATTTGGACCATTAAAACATATTTTCCCAAGCTGAACTAAAAATGGTTTGCATAGGAGAGTATAAAGACTATTAGAATGGCTCAAAGAGCAATATAATGAAAAAAAAAAAAAGCATCCAGCATCCAGTAGTTTTGTACATATCTGTTAATTTTCACGAAGTGAAAAATTTTCTGCTCCTCTACCCCCAAGTCACAGCTGAGTCATGTTGCTTTCTGAGTGCTTGGTGCTTATCATCAATCTCTGCAGGTGAACCCAAACTGCAGCACAAAACTGTGCATCTCCAGCTCCCAAGATCTACCAAATTCTCGTAGGATGTGTCAAACAGTGGCATCCAATATGAGCAATATTAAAATTGCATGGTCACCCATCTACTTACAGACTGATATTGTAAAACAAGCTTGCTTTTTCTGCCACTTGAGCTACAATTTCAAATACTTATTACCAGAGATTACAGATGGTGGAACTGTAATAGTATAGTCTTATAGTCAACTAAAGGTGTAGCAACATAATTATAAAACCTACAAACAGCATCTATATTTTAGTAGCACTAATGGTATCAAAACAAAAGTTCAGTTTCAAGTAGGGTAACTGTTAAATGGCCGTACAACACATCTGAGGGGGCGGGAGAAACAATTTCACAAGGCTTATCCTTGTTTCAAAATTACCAGTAAGTAGTTTTCCACCTCTCCGGGATGTAAATGTTTTACTACATACCACTGATGAAAATTTTTAAAGAGCATGAAGGGCTAGCTCATGTTAAGGGAGGAACTACTGAAGGCAGTGGTGCAGCTGTACAGCCAGAGTAGCACAGATTTTCCCCTACTTTTGTGTTTTTCCATACAACTCAATTCTAGAATGTTAAATTCTTTTGAAATATCCACACATGACAAACAAAGCTTTCCCAGCTTGAGACCTTAGGCTGAACAGCTTGCTTCAGTTCAATTATTATTCAAGCACTGATAGCCAGCATTATCTTAGATGAAATGCAAACCAAGTGAGAAACAGATTCCACATAAAAAACCTTGAGAGCTGAAAGAAATTGAAATCAATCCCCAGCCTTTCAACTCCCTAAAGTGATAGGCAATAACAGGAATGTCAAACCAGGGTAAACCTGAAAAGAAACATTTTGCAGCCTATGATTGAAAGAGAATATAAAAGGATGTCAGGTAGATTGCTATTTTATATTTGAAGCCAGAAAACAAGGCCAAGTTATAGCTGAAGACGTGAAACTGCAGCTCTTCCATCTATTTTAGGAGGCCTGATTGATACTGTTAACCTTGTTGTCTCATCATGATCACACCCCTACATCTTCCCTATACATTGATCAGCTGTTTCCTCTGATAGCAACTTGTCATGATAGCAACTGTCACCTCCACAGATGTATATTTATATGCATGTCCTTTACTCCCCATTATACTTTTATTGCAAGCAGCCTGTGAATACAGCAAATATATTAGTAGCTGCACAGCAGCTACTATTATTATAGCTGCACAGCAGGGAGGACCTGACACCAAGTTCTCATCCCCAACACCAGAGACTGAACCTTTTATATTGTTTCCAAAGTTTGGTAGTTATGGACTGTGGTGGGCTGGGGCTGCTTGGCAGCTGAGCTCCCACCCAGTCTACTTCATCAATGCCCCACAGTGGGACAAGGCAGAAAATCAGAAGAGAAAGAACAAGAAAAACTTGCTCTCAGTCTTGGTGGTCAAGATAAAGACAGTCTATTACACGAAGAAAAAACTCGAACAACCAAAAAAAAAAAAAAAGAAAACCAAAACCCAAAACAAAACAATCCCCCCCAAAAATCCAAAAAACAAGTGCCAAGGTATTAGAAGCAACATTTTAAATTTTAAGATTTTCTTTTCCCCTCTCTAGATGACTCTCACCTCAGTATCCTGTAGAACAGCTTCACTTTCAAAGCTTAGCATTTCTGACTGGCAGGTGAAAAGTGTTACCCATTTTCACTACTGAAAAAAAAACCTCTTCACTTTCTCTTTGACATATTGTCCAAGCAGTAATGTGAAAAACAAAACCAAAAAGCCCTCCATATATAAAAGAAATGGTAAAAAAATAAGAAAGGAAAAAAATAATGGGAAAAATGAAAATTGACATTTTAGTTTGGAAATTTTGCCAGACTTTTAAATGAAAATTCCTTTTCAGAAAGAGGTAAACCTTTTTCTAATAAGCTATGAACAACTAAGGAATTATCAAAGAGTCTTTCCTGATAGCTTAGGAAGTCCTAGATCAAGCTTTCAGACAACAGACTAGGAAGGAAAAAAGCAAAACATGGCTGGATATCATATCTTCTATTCTACTCATCTGAAGCAAGTAGGGAGCAGTCAGTGAGTCTTCACAATAGGACTGAGTCTTGGACTGGATTTCTAATGCTAAATTGGCAGGTATTCAGATACCAGTCTGATAAGTAGGCTATAAATACTCACAGGCTGACAGCTTAGATAGTTTCCCAAAATAGATGGCTCTAAAAGGTATTCTAGATAACTTTTTATCTATCCATGCATCCATTCATCCATACAAGCTCACTTTTCTCAGCTGTTGGGCTGAGTTTTCAGACAGGACATTCTAGTGGGATAGCTTGTTGAAATGTAGCTATAACAAAGAGATGGCTGAAATAGCCATGAAGGGTGATATTTGGCAATATGAAGAGAGCTTCAGGGATTGTGGAAGGACAAAAAATAAAGAATATAAAAGGGGTGACTATGGAAAACTGAAGAACAAGATACAGCTTACAAAATAAATGGAAATGAAAATCCAGCTGATGGCAACTACATTTTCCTCATAGCTTTCTGCTTTGGAAAGAATGTGCCTTGAAAATTCATCTTCAGAATCACCCCAATCCAATTCTCTCAGTCTTGACTCTGGTGCAGATATACCGTTCCCACACACCGTGTAGAGTGAGCATGACATGGACTGTACATCTGCACTGCTCCTCCAACTGAGTGACAGAAAAAAATCATAATTTCATTTATTCCCCTGCTTTAAATATCCAAGACCTCCTTTAACCCCCAATTTTATTTTCTTTTTCAGTATATTCTTCCTCACCTTGCTGTATGTTGTCTTTCTCTAATATTTACCAGGTGGCTTCCTACTCGTAATAACAGTGCAAATATGTCCAGTGAAACACTGTTATCACAGTTTGGAAACAGAATTTCCAGAACACAGTTCATCCCCTCCTCCCATCCCCTTTCAGCCCTTCACAGACTCATATTCCCAGAGAAACACTAAACAATTACAACCATAGCAGGATTTTACCAGCTAAATGGAGTTCTGGGTCTTGAATAAGTTCGTGCATTCAATAAGTACATTTTAATGTAAGTCGCACTACATCACAGCTTCATAGGAGAAGACATTTAAAAGTCTTTTTTATAACAAGTTGATAGTTGCCAGCTGTTTTTCTGATCTTTATGGAAAATCCTTCATTTTTCATTTATCATAAAAAAATAGCTGCTTAGAAGGCAGGAGCTGATAACAATTTGAGTTTACTAGCCGTTTCTCTACATCAGATGCCATCACCATCAGTGGAAACAGTATTCCAGCCACATGCTTATATTTTTCCCTCTTGGAAAACACTTTGCAAGAAATGATATGGACATATATATACATTGATAGACTGTGGTTATGAATGCTGTGTTAATTCGTTTACATACTTCAGCAGAGTTTTCTACTGGACTGTATGTATTACCCTCTGCATGCTGCCATAACATAAGCTTTTTAATATACCTATCTTTCATATAAATGACACAATAAAGGTGTTCATTTAGTGGACAAATACCAGTATAGTCACTGAAATTCTTTTCCTCCTTTAGAAGTTCTTTATAATTTTAAATATAAAAGAGCATTAGAAATATACATATAAAGCAATAGCTATTCAGGTACAATGTTGATATTTGAGTTTTATTATTATCCTATACAAATCAATGCTGTGTTTATGGATTTGCTCTGCAAAAAATCCAAACTAGTGAGAAATAAACACATTTGCTTAATAGACACAGCAGAAATGACATAAAATTGTCTTAAGATGCTATTGTTAATTTGAGATAACACATTATTATTGGCTTTTTGCAAGTATTAAAATGAATGCTATATGTATAATATGTAGAATAACATGGTAACATGAAAAAAAAAAAGAGAAAGGGGCCTTTTGTTCATGTAACTAATTCAAGGAATGGTAAAAGATAAACAGGAATACTCCTCACATTCTTGGATTATCCTATCTGGATGAAGATGAGAAACACCAGAACCTCAAGAAAGAGGGTATCAATCATCCTTATCAGAAGCAGTAAAACAAGACTGATGGGCCACCAGGAGAGTAACTCGAATAACAAATGCAAGATTTACAAGAGGGAGGTGTAGGTTGAGTAGGGACCCAAAATAATGTTTTTGAATAATGCATGAATGTTTATGAATACACAACATGTTGATGCATTTAAAGAAGTGTTTTCTGAATTAGGGTGTGCTTTCTGGTGGAATGCCAAGGCACCTGGCCTTTTTTAACCCTTTACTTTATTTTTGTCTCCTATTGTCTTTTTTATGAAAACTTTCAAATTTTACCAAGGAAGTGAACTCCATTTTTCACAGCATCAAGCAAAACAGAGATTTTGAATTAGAAAAAGACCAATAAAATTTTTGTCTTTTGGCATACCAAGTTGCATCACAGTCTTCAAAATCCTGAGCGCTTACATCAGTGAAATGCATGTGCTGATCAAATTAATATCTTAGAGGTCAAAATTTTAGAATCAACCATCATAGCTAAGAAAATTAAATATACAAATGAAACCCTCATACATAAATAAAACCTTTGATTTATATATAAGACAGCACAAGATGAAAAATATTTAATGAGATATGTACATAGTTCACAGATGGTTAGTGTGTTTGTTTCAGTTCTCAGATAAGGCTTTTAGCTAGAGAATCTTGAGACAGCAATGCATGTGTGCCTAGATATGAATGGCAAACATGAAACATATCAGTGCTAAAAAATAAACCACAGAAAGAAGGTAAAAAAATATGGGGTAAACAAGGCAATATTCAGATCTGATTTGTCAAAAATTAATTTTGCAACATTAAAAAATACAAGTCACAGTTAAAAAGAAACCAACCTTTTTAAGACAGCAAATCATTATTGGGTGCTAAAGATTTCTGAGTATATTAGCCCACCCTTAGGGCTTATTGAACATAATCCATTTCAATTTTCTTCTCCATTTTCTAGCACAAACAACACTGCAGATTAGATCAAGCCATTTCTCATGCAAGTAGTATTTTCTGTCAATACCCACTAAAGGATAGAAGCCTAAGAGGAGGAATGAGTCATAAATACATTGCGCAACCTGCTTGTGAACTCTGCAGTCTGTGGTTTAATGTAAGCTCATGCCATGAATGCAATAGTGAAAGAAGGACAAGGCTACAGGTTAGATGCAGTTTTTAATTTAGTGCATCATAAGATCAATATTGCCCAATGGAGGCAGTGAAATTTCCAAAATCAGAAGTATTTCACAAGTTTCTCTGCCCTTCTCAGTGACTCCTGTTCAGCACATTTCATTTTACCTCCAAGTTATAAAAAATTTGGCATCTTGGGTCTACTGCTCTACGGCATTGCATTGCACACATCACTATCCCTCAGCATCAGATGTAAATGCTCAAGCACACTTAAAAAACTCCATTGCTCCCACCCTGGATGCTCTCCTTTGGCACCACATCATCTTCCATCTCTTGTTCTTTTAATAATTCTGGACTTTGCTGTGCTTCTCACAGGTACTTTCTTTGTGCTTCCTTCTTTTACTGTCCCTCATGCCTGAAGTGCTTTCCCTCCCCTGACTTTCACTGTAGGACCATGAACTCCTCTTCCAGCAAAGCCCATTGCATCACGCCAATGTGCAGTTGTAAGGTGAAGGAGATGGCTAGCACAGAGATGAAACCTTATTTCTGCATTTTAGGTTAATTATAGAAATGGTTAAACAAGGTACAAGAAGAGCCTGAAATTAATATTAACAGTGCTAAACATATTTGGGTACAGGATGTGATGAACCACAAGGGTACTAGGAGGAAAAACAGCATGTCTGAAAAGGAAGCCTTCCCCTGAGCTGAAGTTCATTCAACTGCAAAAGCCTGAAACTTGTCACGTGTAGAGGAAACATCTGCAGAGAGGGTTGTGGAGCAACATCACAAAACAAGCTTTTTCCTTTAAGAGACACCTGCAGCTATTTTTCTTTCCTTGAAAATGGGACTTTCCAAAATATGTTAAGCAGGAAACTAAGCTAGAAAGCTGCTGTCAGACTTTATGTATTCCAAAAACTAGAGATGGAAGGACATATTACATCAATCTTTCATTCTGTGGTCTCTGGTAGATATTTTCCCTATTATATACTCCTGAATTCTTTGTCTACTATAGTTTTAAATGACTCAAGTGCTTGGACTTCTATCACTTCCCTTGGGAGACTTATCTATTCCACAGTCTAATAGATCTCACTGTCAGGAAATGGCCTCCATTTGCCTTTGCTCAACCTTATCCCATTACTCCCAATTATGGCAGTTTTTCCTGTTGTGCTCTGAAACACCCTTATAATGGCTCTTACCCCAGAATCACAGTGGAATAATGGCCAGAAATGGAAACCTCTTGCCTTCCATTAAGAGCTCCCTTGTCCCCTCACTCCCACAGCCTGGCACAACACACCAGGAGAGAACAGGAGCAGTTGCAGTGAGCAGGACCTGGACTAATGCCACCTGGGACAGGCCATTGCACAAGGCTCAGCCATAATTATGGCACAGTGGGACAGAGGGAACAGTGCGGCATGAAAGCAGTGTCAGCAGGCAGGGACACTTCCTTTTAACCCAGGTAGTCTTTAAGTTGCATGCTCAATTTTGCAAATAGCCCAATTTTGTAAATGAGCATTAATCATAGTGAAACGTCTCATCAGCAGCAGTGCTCCCGCGTGGTGTGCCTGTCTCTCGGCCTTGCTCCTCTCTTCTCAGCTTCCTGTTGAGTTGTAGCCAAACACTGCACTGGGAACTACGTGACCAAACTTTCAGTACTATTTCTCAGAGACTGAATCCAAAATCTGGAACCACTCACTTGCCAGTGTGGCAAAGGTGAAGGTGTGTATTAATATAGCTTCCCAGTTTCATTCTGCAGAGACGTATGTTTGTGTTAGTTAAGGGTCATACTTTGATTTTAAGATATTTGCTTTCATCTTTTCTTGGTCTTGAACAGTACTAACAGCAACAGTAATGCAAAGACAGTGGATGGCACAGAAAGTGCCCAAATTGGCAAAGAAAAGCTCAAAAACATTGTAAGATGAAAAAAATAATACTGTGCTCTAACAGGTATAGGCCTTTCATCTTCATGTGAGATGAAGACACAATATCACTCATGTAACAAAGATAGCCAATCCAAAATTCAACTACCAGTTCATGTTTTCTGCTAGACTGATTTGAGGCAACAAACTAGATACGAGTCATTTTATTTACGCTACCAAAGAAAACCCAAATCAAGCCAACAAACAAACAGAAAATCCGAACAACAACAACAAACTATCAGAGAAAAGAGAAACTTTACACAGTTCTCAAGAAATTCAGACACAAAAAATTCCATTTCACTCAGTGTTTTTCTAACTGAAGACAGCTTCAATCAATTCTGCTGTTCATTTCTTTCATTCATTATGTTCCTATTTAGTATTTTTCTGAGTTTTTTTATTCTGAAGCTTGGTTATTTACAAGGCTATTTTTGGACAGTTTTTGTTTATGTTCTACCAAAATCCAGTTTGATTTCTCAGCACGTTTCCCTGTGGTGTCCTTGGAAATACTCAATCTGTATATTATAATCTGGAGACTGTCAAAGAAAACATAAATATCATAGCTGAGTTGTCCGCAACACATTATGCTGTTTTTACAGACCTGTATTTTTATTAACTTCTGCACTACTTTGCTCTTTCATGTATGGAAAACAAAGTAACCAGTGGAGAGCTATTGGAGATTAAGTCTTCAAGCTTTATTATAGGTCCCGAATAAAAGCTAGCAAAGCAAACAGTATATGCAAGGCCTCTCTCTCTTTCATACAGAAAAAAATGCAGATATTTGCTGACTAACTTATTTCCCACCCACTGGAAGACATACAAAGTCTTTGTGTAGCAGTACAGATGACAAGTTCTTAATTGTCAAAGGAAATTTATTTTAATTGCAAAAGTCTTACTTAAAGAAAAGGATGACTATAAAAAGCACCTAAAATGGGAATGGTCTAGGCCAAGATGCACTTGAAATGCTACACAGTCAAAGGAAAACAATACCCCCAGCACTCCGAATTCCTGATATATATTTTCTTAGGTATATTGAGAACCAACCAAAACAAAAATAAAAAAGTTTTCTGCTCTTTCTCAGTTTATTTTATCAGAAATTAAGCATGACTGCAAATAAAAGTAGTCAACAAAAATTTAAAAGGAATTATTAATACAGAGTCAGGGAAACACTATAATAATCTCTCCTAATATGCAGAACGACTGGAAATACAAGTAATTCAGTTCCTTATTAAGGTAACGTTTTTTTATGGCTACATATTTCACATCACGGTAATGTTCATTGATGGTCTGACAGCCTGAAATATCCACATTCTTTTCTCATCCATATGTCAGAAACCCCCTCATTTTCCTGCAGAGAAAGGTGACTCCTTTCCCATCAAATCCAACCACTAAACTTTCATTATATTCACCTTGCATAAGGTCAGCTCTGTAAGATTCAACAAGCAAATTCTGATGTTGTACTAGAAAAAAGATGCAGCATGACTGCTTTATGTTTTGGCTCCTTAGCTTAACATGCCTGGAGGGCAAAATTTCACAACTGCTCTCCCCTCATTTTCATTCATTTACATCCTTGCAGGTCAGAAAAGAGACACTGTTGTTTTAGCACCCTGTGTTTTAGCTTCTCTGGCACACCTAATAAGGAATAAATACAGTCCTGGTTATCCATGTATTTCTAACTCCTGTTAGAAATAAAGCATTACACTTGACATGTACAAATTGTGCTTCAGGTACCATTGCCTTGCTTCTCTTTGCTCATCACTCTACAGAAATCTGGGGTTACCCAAGATCCAGGCCAAGCTTCCACACAGCAGAATTATGATGTAGGTATCTGCACTTAAAGTGAGGCTGTTCCCCTGCAGAGAGTGAAGCCACTAATTAGCAGATAACTAGCCCTTTGAGGATTTGATGACTTGATGAGTGAATTGTCAGTCATATCAGTCCCCCCAGGATTTGCAAACTGACTCTCTGTTTTCAGTAAGAAAAATGGAGTGTGTAGCCCAAATTAACAGGAAAAGTGTATTTTTCTTCTTCTTTTTTTTAAACATAATTTTTTACATGTAGTTGATATGTATAAATAAATCTGAGAACACTGTGATAGACTTCTAGTAGAAAATTCTGTATTGCAAATATAAGCTTCTTTGCAGAGATTGCTCCTGACTGGCCAGCAAATTCAATAAAAATATGACTTTTGATTCAGCTTAACCATATAATACACTTTATCACTCAGTGTCTTGTATAATACATGTTACTGAAAATACTAATTCAGGATCTGAATTAATTTTAATTAGTCTTTGTAATACTGCAGCAGATTTAGCCGGTATAAAAGCAAACCTGCACTTGTGAGGAATCTCAATGAGAAGACCCCAAGCATTTGATATTCTCAAACATACTGCCTGGGATTGAAGCAGTAGACAGGAGGGGAGAAAGGAAACTAAAGAACGAACAAGATTCAGGAGGATAAGGAAAAAAAGGCAGCAGATAGTAATTTTGTTATAAACATGTCCTGCTCTCAGTCACAGCACTGTAAAGGTGAGGCTGCAGAGCACCATTAATAACTGACAGTTGTTGTCACCTACCAGAGAACACCAGATAACCTTCCTGAGAATATCTATATCCCCACCTTGGGCAACAAAGTAATGAGTCCCAGTGGAAAGCAAGTACTGGCCATCTTTGTTGTAGCTATTGATCTCCCGATGTGATTTAGACAAGGGGGGAAGAGATAATGGCATTGATTATTGTATTTAGGAGCCAGACTGAGACTAAAGTATAATGCATAAAGAGGAAAAATCCACACTTGATCACTTCTTTTCTGTTCTTTGCAATTCAAGCCAACACCAAGTGGTCACAGCAACAGGGAGACACATCTTAATAAACATATGGGGTTTGGTTTCTGGGACAATTTGATATAAACTAATGTATGACAGAGGGTTCTGTTTTGTTTCTTCTTCCTTACTTGAATGGACAAGCATTATTTTCATAAAGCAAAGCATGGCAAGAATAGATTGTTTTCCTGCCAAGAAGGTTGACAGAAGTCAATGATGGAGATCTCAGGCTGACAGCAGGATGTGCATAGCTAATTTTGCTTTATGCTCCTTGCCCCCATTGTGAAGAATAGTCAGCTCAGGCCAGGTAATTTACAAAGAATCTTAAAAAAAGAGAAGAAATTTACGGCTATTCACAGCAAGATGTAATTATTCTGACAAGCCTTTACTGCAGGTCACCTGCATACACAGATTAGAGCCTCAGGCCTTGCCTCAGACTAAAAAAGAATCCCTGTTGCATATGACAGCAGTCCCCAGTGAGATTTAGATATACCCTAAAAATGGAAAAAATAAAAACAAAACCATTTCCAATCTTTTTAAAGCTGCTGAGCTTAAACTGCCTCTAAAATCACTGACAGGTTACAGAAGGCACTGCTCTACGAAGGGAACACAGTGAGGGGTATGATGGATGAACAACCATATCCTGTTTTATATCCTCTATTATAGTCTCCCATATTTGGAATATCTTCTTAGACCTGAAAACCAACATAAACTTTTACTTCTGTCCTCAGTAAAGGGTTTTAGACATCAAACTGAAAAAACACGTGCATTTAGATTAAATATTATTCATCTTTCATTGGTTTGATTAATGGATATGCTTTGCAAATTATAAAAGGAAAACAAGATAAATAAAAGATGTAGGAGCTAAAATCAAAATAAATGTGTCCAGTTCTTGGATATCACCATATGGTTTCTGAAATTTATGAAGACAGTACATTCACCTGTTTGTGACCTTGCCCTTGCCAGTGTCAGAGAGCTGCAATTCACATCTGGCAGAACTGGCCTAAATATTTTTCAGGGAAACACAAATGATCTTTTAAAAATCAAACTGTAAAAATCAATCTTTATAAACTTTCTTGTGTGGGATTGTGGGTTTAGTTTGTTGGGATTTTAAATGTTTTGTGTTGCTTGAACACAAAGATGTTTAAAGAAAACAAGCCTGGCTTCCTAACAGGATTCCCTGGACTGGGCGAGGAGAGAGATACTTGAGCTTCCTGCACCTGCTACAGTAAATTAAAGCTTTACAGTGAAGCTAAAGGGTCGATTTGAACCATTCAAGCCCGATTTGACCTAATCCAAATTTTAGGCCCAAACTGAAGTTTCTCACAAAGTAGAAACTTTGTCTCTGTCAATTTTAGAGCAAACCTCTGAGATCTCATGTCTTAATCAGGATGGAAAAGATGATTGTACAAAATCACAAAGCACTCCCAATATCTCTGTGCACTGTACTAGCACTCTTTCCGTGGATCTCAGCAAGCTCAGTGTGAATGACACATAGCTTGGACACAGAGGCTACTGGCAGCTCTATGGAGAGCACTCAAAACCTGCTCTTCACTGTGTGCACAGAGCCGCTGGAACACAACACACCAAGCATCACTGTTTGCACAGAGCCCTGCACCACCATTGCGAATCTATATTGCGGAATCAGCATGAGAGATGAGAGCAGAAGTAGTGAGAACAACCAACCTTGTGCAGGCAGAAGCACAAACTGCAATGCTAAAACCAGTCCTTGAAGGATTAATTGTAACATACTTCAAACATGAACTTCAGAGTACACAGGCAGTGTGGGTCTAGTTGGTATATGGGGGGAAAAACTTGCTTCTATATCTATTGTCTATATAACACAATAGATATGCTGACATATTATCTGAAGGAAAAAGAAGCATAGTTTTCCCTTTCAAAAGGAAATCGATTGAGCCATGAGCAAAGGGTGGATTTACCCATTTCCTTAACAGAGAAAGTTGGATCACTAGTGTCAGTATTTAAATAAAAAACATTTCTCTGCATTTCCTCAGACTCTGGCACTTGTGCTGAAGAACAACAAAAAACTTAATGGTGGGAAAGAAACTGCCTGGTGTGAAAAAAATACAACTTGGAATTTCATTACTGCAACTCAAAGTAAGAATATACACAAAATAATTGGCACAAATACTTTTATCCTCCTATACATACATGTAAAATACTATGACTGAATAATGATTTATGAATAGTACCTCTGGGATTTAGATACAGGTTGAGGTGCCCCCAAAATTAGAAGTCACATTCTATATTTCCTGTGAAAGACCACTAAGATAAGCCAAAATCCTAGGCATAGAACACACCAACAATTGATAGGACCTTAAATATCTGAAACTAAGTAGTTTTAGTTCTGCATAAGATAGAATCCTAATTTCAGAGCATTTTTTAGAGTAACATTACATCACCTGTATTGGTCCAAACAACTCAAACCTGTTCTGATAAAGCATTTAATTCTAACCTTACTTTTCCTCTGATACAGAAATTTTTCAAGTGAAAGTTTCCTCTACATGCTTTTTGTGCTTCTAGTGATTTGGAAGATGATTTTGTAAAGTGTTAAAATGAAGCTGTGGCAGTTGACCTGTCTGTCAGCAGACATAAACCAAACCAACTGATTAGATTAAACCCAAATCCCTCCCAGTGGCATCTTTGATTCCATTCAATATTTTCGTGCTCTAAGGCTATCTGTGAATGCTTTGACTGTATTAATACTTCTTTTTATTTTATTGTTTGACAGATCTTCCAGAGCTAGGTGAAGTACTGAAGAGATAATTAAAATATTTTAGAATCTTTGAAGAAAAAGTGGAATTACTCTACTATTGTTTTAGAAATACATTCATACATTGCAGCTATATATACCAGAAATTCTAATACAGGTATACCTATTTATACCATATTTCTCAGCTGCTCCCAAGTCAAGATGACATTTTCAATATGAAGTGTTAAAATAAGACTGACAAATCCTAGTAGAAGTGATTACATTTCTAGCAATATCTTTTGGGAATTATTTTATAATATTTCTTTCATTCCACAAGGAAAATATTTTTTCACTTCTAAATTCTGCAAATCTTTAGCAAGAACTCCCAGGTAAATGGTTAAACACAAATTGGATATCAGCTAAGCTTCATCTAGCAAAATTAACTAATGCTGTATCTTCTGCTTAATTGCCAGTAAGGTGTGGTGTCAGTTCCTCCTTCTTCTGCTTCATATTACTTTCCTGTCTGATGATAACTGACCAGTCTGCTTAAGTCTTCCAATTATTTAGGGAGATAATTAATATCTAGAAAATACTTTTGTTGTCAGGTAAATGACAAATTTTTACAAGGAAGCTTCCTAATCCGGTTTGGTTGCAGTTTTTGAGCAAACAGTGGAAATGCTATTACCAGGCAACTTTACCAGCTGTTGGGTTTAACTGGAAAATGTTCTTTAGATAATTCCTGTTGTTTGATGTTCCAGCCTTTTCTTGTTTCTAGGTAAGCTGAAAAAATGCTGAATCCAGCACTAGAAATGTGCTTTCATGCAATTCCCTTGGGCCTGTCCTCAAGCTAGCTACAGTCGATTGAAACCAGTGTTCATTGTTCACTGGAGAAAAGATTCTGATAAAGATGGTATTAAACAAGGGTATTCCTGTTTAAGTTAATGTTGTTTTGTGGTTTTTTGTTTGTTTGTTTGTTTTTCTTCAGGAAACATGTCAATTGTCCTAGAACCATTTCAGTAGGACATATGGGAAAATGTATGATAAATCCAAATCTTAAGATACAAGTGTAAAGGTGGAAGAGAAACAAAAGTACACTCACTTTAAGGACTTTTGAGAGGCAGGGAAACTGTACTAGAAATGTATATATTATTTCTACTTCTTAACCATTTGTGGTAGATACTCGCCTGTGTAGAGAGATGAAGAAAATAACAAAAAGACAAACTTCAATTTCCAAAGGAACCATATTTTTAGTTTATCACAAAATGACAACTGAGTAATTCCAATGCTAACATTTCTTGAAACTCAAAGGCCATAAAAATGACTAAACCTATTGAGAATACATTATATATGCATGTGGGAAGGGCGATTGCAAGAGAAGATCAAAAGAAACCATGCCTTAAGTTTAATAACCCATTTAATATTGCCTTTCAATTCCATTTCATGCTCAGTAAAGCAAGAATAATTGAACTTTACACTGATGCTGGCCTTAGATGAACAGCATTTGTTTTTGAGGGTTCCAGTCGCAATGCCTTATCGTGGTTGACAATTATGGCCTTGTAGCAAATGCCAGGGACAGCGTCAGAAGAACTGCTTCTGCACCTAAACAAGGATATGTCTTTAATGGGCTGTTTTTCTTAACTAAGGTCATACTATCTGCTCGTGTGCATAGGGAAAAGGCCTAGCATGCACTGCCTTTGTCCTTTTCCCGCCACATTCCCCCATCCTTCTTGTAATGAAATACAGCACCTGCAAATGGGCATGGAGTGAAAATGGGCATGAAATGCTGAAGTAAGCAAAACACAACGCACTGCCCCATCAGAAAGGTTAATACCAAAAGAATCAAGACATATAAACTCATGACATGCTAAAAAGCCTTCTTAAAAAGGTTAAGGGCTATTGCTCCGAGTGCTTGGCTAAAGAACAAACTGGGTTGGGACTCAGCCAACTGAGCGCTAAGAATATAAAAAGAACGAGCAATAGCTTGAAATCAAAGATTACAAATTGAATCTCTACCAGAGCAGACAGCAAAGGTTTATAGTCTAGTTATGTGCATTGTACAACATACCATTATCTTATATTGTTCATAAACAAAATTATTTGATCAGTAGATCAGGGATATTGTACAGGATTCTGTGTTTTGAATCTATCTATACAGCATAAACAAAAAGACAATTTCTAATTCATCAGGAAATTAACTGCAGTGGTTTGGTATTTGCAGTGTAAACTGGCTCTAGCCAGGCTGCTCTAAAGTCTTTAAAAAACAGCATGTGCCATCTTTGCTTTCACCTTTTCTTAAACTACTAAGAAATCTTATGTTTCACCTTGAAAAAGCCAATATATGTCAGTAAAATTAGGATAATGTAATATTGTAATAGTGTTTCAGCCAATGCTCTTTATTATAGCCAACTGGAAATGAAAATTAAAAAGACATGGTGGAGTTTGCTATTAAGAACTACTAGAAATATGAAAAATTGTTTTGCTGTAAACATGTAGCTGAATTTCAGATTTCAGCAGTTTAGAGGCTTTGCATTAGAGTTGTACCAGGACCTACTACAGAGTTGACCCACACGCTTCGTAAAAGAATGAAATTCTTATGTGTCATGTGTACTTCAGATCACAGTTCTGCCTTGGTTAAATCAGAGATACACATAGATTCCAGAGCATATTCGTCAGCTGGATAAAGATTTGTCTTTAATTCTCATGGAACCCTCTTGTTGTACAGTTTTAGGGGTTATCTTTTTAATCCCCACTACCTTCACAAAAAGGGGGTAACTGTATACAATATAATGCTTTTCTCTTTTTCTGGTATAGCTTTTCCATAAATTCTCCTTCATCCCCATCTCCTACACATTCCTTTGCACTCCTAGGACTTTCTGAGAAGACAACAGTTAATCTGACTGCACATTCACATTTTTCAGAATGTGATAGTCCACTAAACCACAACAGGATAGTGCAATACCACTACAAATCCCCGCAAATCAGCATGCAGACTTGTAGGTGTGATCTCTACCAAAGGACTGTAGTGGCTAGAGAGAATCACTAGCTAAAAAAGGATGAGTGTGCATCAAGTCAGAGGGGAAGGGGAGAAGGACTATCACAACAGAAAATTACCAATTTACACTTTACTATACACTCAATTACCTCTTCTCTTTAATACAATCACTTGTGTTATGCTCTGTGCTATGGCAAATACAACACATTTAGGGGGAAACTATATTCTCAAACTGTCTTTAAAATATGAAGTACAATATTTGGGGTATGTTAAAAAAAAAAGGGTAATCCAACAAAATTTAATTTGGAGAACATGTACTAATTCACATGAAAAAACCTATGCTGTTTGAGTCTACAGATGAAGTGGCAACAGTTTTCTTCCTGCAGTGCCTATAGTGTCTCTATTAGCACAAAACTCCAGTTCTAGGAGGGGGTGCCACCTTGAAACTCTCTGAGTAGCACAGGACAGCCAGGGTTAAAAAAGGTGTTGTAATTCTGTGAGTGTTTGGATGCAGATTTTTAAATTTGTCTTCATGTTCTTATACTGAAGCCCCAATCTCTGTAAATTGCTTCAAATTATGTAAGACCAACTGTCTCAACTTTTGAATAAAATATAAGCACATCATATGGTTAAATATTAAAATACTAACTGATATGATCCTGCAACATGCTAAATCTCCCTGATCTAATCTGTGCTTTTGAGAAATACTTGACAGTTCTGACTTGCTCTGAAGCAATCCTCCAGCTAATTACTGGGAGAAACAGGAAGGTTATGGGAAGGGATTTTGCTGCCTGATTTTACAGAATCACAGAAAAGTGATTCTGTAAAATCACTCAGAGTTGGAAGAGACCTCCAAGATCATCGAGTCCAACCTGTGCCCTAACTCCTCACCGAGTGCCACATCCAGTCTTTTTTAAAACATATCCAGGGATGGTGACTCCACCACCTCCCTGGCCAGATAATTCCAGTACTTCATTACTCTTTCCATAAAAAAACTTTGTCCTACTATCCAACCTATATTTCCCTTGGTGCAACTTAAGACTGTGTCCACTCATTCTCTCAGTTGCTGCCTGGAGAAAGAGACCAATCCCCACCTGACTACAACTACTCTTCAGGAAGTTGTAGGGAGTGATAAGGTCAGCCCTGAGTCTCCTTTTCTCCAGGCTAAACAGCCCCAGCTCCCTCAGTTGTTCTTCACAGGGCTTGTTTTCCAAGCCCCTCACCAGCCTCGTTGCCTCCTCTGGACACACTCAAGTGTCTCAACATCCTTCCTAAACTGAGAGGCCCAGAACTGGACACAGCACTCAAGGTGTGGCCTCACCAGTTCCGAGAATGGGACAGAATGACCTCCCTGCTCCTGCTGGCCACACTGTTTCTGACACAGACCAGGATGCCATTGGCCTTCTTGGCCACCAGGGCACACTGCTGGCTCATGTTCAGCTGGCTGTCGACCAGTATGCCCAGGTCTCTTTCTGCCTGGGCACTGTCCAGCCACACTGCCCCCGGCCTATAACGCTGCAGGGGGTTATTTGGCCAAAACGCAGGACTGGAAACTTGGACTCATTAAACTTCATCCTACTGGACTTTGTCCATCCATCCAATCATTCCAAGTCCCTCTGCAGAGCCCTTCTCCCTTCCAATAGATTGACACACGCTCCCAAGCTTAGCATCATCTGCAAATATACTAGTGAAAGACTCAATCCCCTCATCCATGTCAACAATGACGATATTGAACAGAACAGGCCGCAGCATAGATTCCTGAGGGACACCACTGCTGACTGGCCCCAGCTGGATGCAGCACCATTCACTACCACTCTCTGAGCCCGGCCATCCAGCTAGTTCTTAACCCAGCAGGGAGTGCTCCTGTCCAAGCCGTGGGCTGCCAGCTTTTCCAGGACTATGCTGTGGGACACAATGTCAAAGGCCTCGCTGAAGTCCAGGTACACAACACCCACAGCCTTTTCTGCATCCACCAGGTGGGTCACCTGGTCATAAAAGGAGATCAGATTGGTTGAACATGACCTACCCTCCTAAACCCTTGCTGGCTGGGTCTGATACCCTGGCCATCCTGTAAGTGCTGCGTGATGACTCAGTATAAACTGTTCCATTACCTTACTGGGTACTGAGGTCAGGCTAATGCGCCTATAATTACCAGGATCCTCCTTCCTACAATTTTTGTGAATGGGTGCCACACTGGCCAGCTTCCAGACATCTGGAACCTCACCAGTGAGCCAGGACTGTTGGGAGATGATGGAGAGCGGCTTCGCAAGCTCATCTGCAAGCTCCCTCATCACTCTGGGATGGATCTCATCAGGTCCCATAGATTTATAACATCCATGCAGCTCAGCATTTCCCTGACTGCCTCCGCCTGGATAACAGGGGGACCATTCTGCTCCCTGACACCATCAACCAACCCAAAAGGACAGCTGTCCTGAGGACAAGCTGTCTTCCCACTAAAGACTGAGGCAAAGAAGGTGTTAAGCAGTTCTGCCTTCTCCTCATCTGCAGTTACTAAGCTCCCTCCCACAACTAATGGAGAACAAAGGCTGGTCTTACCCTTCCTTTCCCCATTAATATATTTGTAAAAACATTTTTATTGTCCTTCACAGAAGTTGCCAAATTAGGTTTGAACTGAACATTTTATGGAGCTATTAATACTTTACAACCCCTCACATTATATGGAAACTGTTTTGTGACCTCAACTATATCATATCTGACACAGCACCTATTCTTAACAGTCTTTCTTCTTAAATAAATGTCCTAAACTTATCTTCTTCCTCAACCCCATCAGTATCTTCAATTTCGTTCAAATGCATTTTCAGTAACTGGCTTTCTTTTTGCAAAACTGAATTCAACTCCTGTGTAGAGATGTTACCATCACTGCTGCGTGACTGTCACACATCATCATTGTCATCACATCAGGTTTTCTTTTAATATCTTCTTTTTAAAAATATAAACATGTAATTTAATGTATCGTTACATTTTCTGAACTGTCCTATTTTTCTTCAGAAATGTACATGTTTGCTGCCATACAACTCCCACTTTTGACCTAATATATTTTTTCAAGTCAACAGATTAAACCAAAGCTTCCACAATGAGATGATTGTCACTTACTTTGTAAATCAGAAAGAAAAGCTGCCATTGCTGATTATGTCAAGAGGTTAAAAAAATACCATGCTTCAAAAAAGAAAATGAAGAGCTGAGCAAGAGGATCATGAAAAAGATATAACTGGAACATGTAATAATTCAAGAAATAGAGAAGTATTTATATATTTTCAGACAGAAGTTTTTTCAGACTTTTAAAAATTAAAAGTTATAGATCAAAAAGGAAGTCGAAACTAGTCCAGGCAAAAAAAAATTTGTAGCAGTTCCCAGAGAACCAGAAGTGAATGCAGAACCAAAAATTCAGTCCCAGAGTGAGGCTGTTCCCACGGTGAAATATTAGCTCCAAAAATTTTGAATCGTGAGCACCTGTGTTGTCCACACCTCCCAACAAGGAGCATCAATGTGTCAGATCCCAGCTGGGTACCATGCCATCCCCTGGAGGGAGGGGGAGGGA